>OY754311.1:1463693-2063693 GCA_963573325.1 Astragalus glycyphyllos
AAAAACCTAACTTAAAGTTATTGGTCTACGAAAACTAGGTTGGATTCGGGAGTCGGTTATGCAAAGGGAAGGGCGAAAACTTAATTCCACTGCACCCCTAATACATCCGTTCTAAGACGGTTACCTAAAATTCGATTGTGCAAATAAATTACAAATTATTTGTTTACCGCAAAAATAATATTTAATAGTAGAAAACAATAAAGACTAATTTAGAAAAATTTAATTTTGACTTGACGGGGAAGCCCCGCTCCTACGTATCCTCCGGTGCAATGAGGAACTCAAAAGTCACGTAGTTCTTCCTGAAAATATTGTTGGTTGGTTGATTTTATTTTTTTAAAGGGGTTTGAGATCACCAAGTAGTACAACTCAGGCGTCTCAAACCAGGATTTGACAAGATGTCACATCTCAGCCAATCCCTATTTTTGTATTATTTTTAGGAAAATAGGTGCTAAAGAAAAGAAAATTGATTATTTAGGAAAAAAGGTTAATTTTTGTGCTTGATGGGGAAGCCCCGCTCCTACGTATCTCCGCGTGCGGAGAATCAAATGCTAAGTAGTTCTTCTTGAGAAAATATTTGTTTGTTGAATGATTAAGTTTTTGGAGAAAGGGGTTAGGATCACCAAGTTGTACAACTCAGACGTCCTAACTAAGTTGCGGGTTTCATAAGGTGTACACCTCGACCAAAGCCACTTTTATTATTTTTTAGGAATCGTTAAAAAAAGGAGAAGATAGGAAAATACTTTATTTTTAGAAATTAGTAAATAAAAGATTAAGTAAAAAAAAGGGAATCATAATAAATAAATAAATAAACAAATAAATACACACATAAAAAAGGAATAAATAAATATATACATAAATAAATAAACAATAAAATAAATAACAAATAAATAAATATGTACATAAATGAATAATTAAATAAATACAAAACTAACCTTAAGTTGATGAACACGAAGAATGCCGAACCAGACCGAGCAGCCTAACAAGGTCAACTGTGAACCAGACTCCTATCTGGTCCATTTTGAACCCAGAACCGCCTTGCGCAAAAACCGCTTTGAGAACCGGAACGCCGACTCAAAAAAAAAAAATTAACTAATCAAAGACAGACTTTTAGTGTAAAGGACCCGCAAAGGCTAACCCAAAAGATCACTTAGTCCGTCAATGATCTCCCCTCTAGTCTTCGCCTCTCAACCTCTTATATAGCCCAATGCTAGATGGCTCTTGCTTCTCTCAAGCGATGTGGGACAAAAACAAGATAGCAAACACAATTTTCATTTAGAGAAAGCAATTCCCGTTTTGCTCAAACCAGCCACCGTAAAAGTGCGATTTTGGATTCGTTAACTGTTGGATCGTCTTTCTTTTTTGACAGAAGGTTCACGAGGCACGTGTCTTCTCTTTCACCGTTCGGATCCTCGAGACATGGTTTGAGGAGAGAGAAATTGCGTTCGCAAAAAGCTGTTGTTTTTGGTATTTTTCTCAAACCTGTCACCGTAAAAGTACGATTCCGGATTCGTTAGCCATTGGATTGCCTTAATTTTTTGGAATAACGTCCAGGAGACACATATCTTCACTTTCACCATTCGGATCATTGAAACTAGGCCTGAGGAGAGAGAAATTTCTTTCGCAAGTAGCTGTAGTTTTTGGTGTTTGGTCTATTTTTGTAGTTTTTGTAACTTTGGCATTCTAGGGCCAAGTCATGTACATGGTCATTCTCTTTTTGTATAAAATAGCATATTTTACTTATTTTTTGTTTAACCTCTAAAAAAAGTAATAATAACGCAAAATTAGTAAATTAGCGCAAAACTACATTTTTGAGGGATTAAGAATCAAAATAAGAAAAAAAACATATTTTTGTGATTTTTTTTACTAAAAAAGTGAAAAATACCGGTTAAAATTGGGGTGTTCACACAGAGTATTACACTATTACTACTTCAAATCTAGCCGTTGATTTTTCAATGAGGAAACACTTCTAAAGATGGATCAATAAAATTGCAGGCCAACACAACTCCCCATTTCAAAACTCATTCATCAAAAAGTTAGAAATCAATGCATCTAACCTATTGTGATTACAATAACTCACCTTGTATATTTTCTCTTGAACAGGCATCTTTATGGTTTTAAACTACGACTTTGCTTCCAATTCTGATTATGCTCGTTTAGTTTATTATACTTTTGAGTTTAAATATAATTTTCTTTTCCTCTCTAAATTATTTTTCTCATCATAGTTAAAATTCAACAAAAAAATTAAGAAAAAACTATTTAAAATATATAACTACGTACACGTACAAAAAGAAAAAGTAAAAAGACGGACATGAGTCCAGTTTTGCATGTATATAATTTATTTGATTAAATTATAAATTCAATGTTATAATTTTAACACTTTTATTTATATATATAAAAGTCCTTTGACCCGTGTTTGCACGGGGCGTATGCAATACTGGGCCTATGTAATATCCTTGTTGCCAAGATTTTGATGAACAATGGCACATTTTTATTATTATATTTGTTAACTGTTATTATATTGACAATAAATAATTAAACACTGTCAACGACAATACGTAATATAAACGACTTTATCATTAACTACGATGGCAAACGATAGCCATAGTTACCAAGTACGGAAACATTATTGTAAACATTATAGAAACGGTATTAAGAATTCCACAGGGTGAAAGTAGTAAAATTCTTTGGCTCAAAAGGACACATGGATATACATAATCCGAATGTGACACGGTGTTCTACACAAAAGGACCGAATCCCATGGTCTTCCTCATTTTCGTTTGTCAAACTTAGAGAATATCATGATAGATAAAAATTATAACCAAATTAACAAAAGGTTAAAGAGTAGCAGCAAACTAAACATAATTAGCACAAATAGAAACGAAACACATGGGTTTCATGCAAAACCACAAATAAAATAAAAACACCTATACAAACTTAAAAAGAATATGACGGATGTTCTGTTGTAAATGTGGTTAAAGTTTCCGTAAATAAAAATTAAATTAAAATTATCAATTAAATAAGACGATTATAAAATTAAAAATGAAAATTTATAAAGACATTGGAATCGAACATCCATAGTTCATAAGAAAAAAATCTAAAGAATTTTAATAACATAATTCATATTAATCAAGTCTAAATATAAAAATTTAACCCATAATTAGAAAGAAAAGAAGACAACACAATTCGAAGGTGAAACACGTGGGTATCATGCAAAGTTGGGTGAACTGAAAACCAATAAAACAGAAGCAGCTATACATAATTGAAGAAGATGATAGGGTTTTATGGTAAATGTGGTTGATGTTCCCGTGGGAGTAAATGTTGCGACGCGGTACTCGAATAAAAATATAAACACTAATTTAAGTATTCTCTTAATACCCTTGATGAGAAATGACAAAATAAAAAGACAACACAGATATAACAAAAAAAATAGATACATGTAACAAAAAAAGACAACACAAATAGAAAGTAAAACACGTGGATATCATGTAGGATTAGATGAAAACCACGATAAAATAGAAGCACGTTTACAAAGTTAAAAGAATATGATGAGGAGTTCTATTGTAAAAATGTCTGAATCACCTATTGTTTACAAAATAAGAGCCGGAAAGAAAAATGTGCTAACACTAATTTAAAAAAATAAAATAAATAGTATTATTTAAAGAAAACAATAAATATAAAGAATATGGTGGGGGTTCTATTATAAATGTGATTGAAGTTCCCGTGAATAAAAATAAAATTATAACTATGAATTAAATAAGAGAATTATAAAACTAAAAAAAATAACATTAAAAAATACATTTAAATTGAACATTCATAGATAATAAAAAGTCTAAATTTTTTTAATATAATAATTCATATTGATGCAGAGTTGGATGAAAACAATTTCATCAAAAAAATTCTAATTGCTTTGCTCAACGAATGTGATTTATCTTCAATAGAGAGAGACTAAAATCAACATCATCAAAGATGAAATAACATTGCATAACATGTTTAGTTTTTAGTGTCGCTATGCATGTAAGCCACTTGTCCCGTGTATGACTTAACAAGCATGCTTTATCGTGGATTCAATGCATGTGAGGCAACTGTCGTTTCTTCTACAGATATTCAACGAAATAATCAGTTCTTCTTTTAGCAATCAAACTTGCATTCTATTTTTTATTGGAAATAAAATCGGTAGATTAGAAAAACGTATCCAGTCGCATGTATGCACTATTATCATGAAGTACATAATAACGTATAATATTATAAACAACTAATAAATGTGTTTGGTTCCATTTTATTAACTTTACAACCTAATATTTGAAATTGTAAATTTAGTATAGAATAGGTAAAATTTTAAATAGATATAACCATTTTTATGCATATCCGTGATTAGTGGCATCTAACCACAGTTATACATATCTGTAGTTAGTTGCATCTAATCATTGGCATCTAACTACACTTATGTAAATATCTAATTAGTGGCGTCTAACTATTGATATGCACATTTGTTGTTAGTAGCATCTAACCATTGCGGTACAAATCTGTGGTTAGTAATCAAAACAAAATCAAACGAACCGGACACGGACGTCAAACGCCTTCAATTCTTCCTTTCCAGACAGAAGAGAGAAATCGGTTTGTATTTGATTGAAGATTAAAATGGGTTGTGTTTGTTTGAAGGTAGTACGATTACGCTAGGTTTTGTGTTTTACGATTTGTGTTTGAGTGCCAAGATTATAGCCAAAATTTCCCTAAAATTGATTGGCACGAATTTTTAGCCGTTTTAGTAATTGATGATAGGGAAAAGACATTTCTACCTATTTAGTAACAAATACTCCCTCGGAATCTATTTTTAAGCAAAAATCATTTTTTAGGTTCATTGGAAAACTATGTATCTGGACAATATTATAGTATAGATACATTAGTTTTCCAATGAACTTAAAAAATGATTTTTTTTCCCCTTATAAATAGATCCGAAGGGAATATCAAACATATGTTTAGTATCACAAATCAAACTCCGGAAACATAGTAATACGAAAGTATCAAATATCAATTAAGTAGTTGCCGAATTCCAATATGGTACCACGTACCATCATTTGTAAAAACTGTCAGCCATCATTATGGGAATACTAAAAAGTTAAAAAATTAGCATATCGAAACATGTACTTGTTGTGTTGGTTTTTTTAAAGAATAAACTTTTCTAGAATTCTCTATTACATAGAAGTGACGGAGCTTTACTAACAAGTTCGGGTGGGCTATAATGAAAGAGAGATGGTAATTAAGAAACACAAAAACTTACCTTCGAAAATTCACCCGAATAAAAGAAATTCGTAGTACTCAGCTGCTAAGTTGTTGGTCGAACAAAAAATTTATAAATTACACTCATCTAAAAAATAGAATGTATATGTCATCAACCTACATTTTTTTACTTATATTAAAAATCCATTTTGGTATCTTAAAACTACTTCAACATATGGGTATTAATGTAATTTTTATTTTTTAAACAGTTGATCCGTGGCGATTAGTACCACAATATAATTTTATCTTATTGCTAGTTTTTTATAATAAAAAGTTTAAGTGAGTTGGGCTTCGGGAGCTCACTAGAGTCAGGGCAGGCCTCAAGGCTCTTTGAGCCCCTACAGAGGTACTTACAAATCACCCATCCATCAAAGGGATCTTCACACTGACTGCGAGAGTTGAACCTACGACCTTGTGAAGAATGAACCAACTCCTTACCAACTGAGCCAACCCTCAATGTCTATTTTATTTTATTTTATTTTATTTTATTGCTACCTCAAGTAACATGATGACTTCCAAAAAAATCTCAAATAACTTAATTTTGCAATCAATCCAGTCATCTCTATTCTCTACACGTTTTTCTTTTTTTTAAAAATCCACACCATTTTTTCCTCTTCCCTCTATTCTTCGCTTATCCCTTTTTGTTTTCCAAAAAGTCTATGGGATAGCAAAATTAACTTTCCAATACTTATATTTAACTTTCCAATACACGGTTTTTTAAATACCATTTAATTACCATTTCATTCTACTAATTTCCAATGCAATTTATCTTTCTCTCTTTCTCACTCTCCCACCACCATTTCTTCTTCCCTTCAGATCAAACTCTCTCTCTCTCTCACAACCCATTCTTCTTGACAACAAAATATTATGATCCCACGGTCTCTCTGTGTGTCTCTATTAAGTATTCACCTCCTTCTCTGCAAATAAAAATGTTTCACTGCTTATGTTTCTCCCTCTGTCTCGTTGCTTCCCACCATCAACCAAGCCTCTTCTTTTCTTCCTTTAAATGCCACTCTTCGTTTCTGACTCTGCATGTCGCTGATTATCATCTTTCTGCCACTATCTCGATATTTTTCCTCCCGTTTTGCTCAGATTTATCTTCTTCCAGACAGATCTGGTTTCGTTCCGATTTAATCAAATTTATGTTGTGGATTGAAGTTGAGTTGGGGGTGGTGTATGGCGTTTTTATGAGATAAAAAGCCACAATGAAGGTTTCGTGAGTGGGTGTGGTGGAGAGAAACGGTGGGTGGGAGAGAGAGACGTGGAGATGAAGAGAGAGATGGAAACTGCAGCGGTGGTGGTGGTTGTCGGTGGTGCTAGAGGTGGTTGATGGAGGTTGTCTCCACCATTTTTTTTATTCCTTATTTGTTTCTCATCCTTCACCGATGGCAGAGAGCTGAATTATTCCCCTCCCTTTATTTCCTCTGCGCGTATACAGGTGCGGTGTCGTCGAGGCGTCGGCGCGTGTGGGTCACGGTTGTGAGTCGATTTGGTTTGATTAGTGAATGTAAAAATAAGATTTGCAAGTTGCCGGTGGTGGGGATAGTTGCAGATGGTGCTGGAGGTGGTCCATGGAAGTGGTCTCATGTTTCTTGAGGTGGAAATGCTGAGAGAGAGAGAGATAAGTGGAAATTTTGAGAGACATGTACACCATGGCCGTGGAAGTGGTCACCGATGGTTCTTGATAACATTTCCCTCAAGAACCATCGGTTGACGACGGAGGAAGTCTCCTCTAATTCTTCACTCATTTTCTCTGTTAACATTTCCCTCATTTTTCAGTTTCCATGTAGTCTTCTCCACTCACCACTTTAATTTTTCATCACTTTTCTTTATTTTGTAAATTTATATTATTTTGAGTCTATTCATTTCTTCCCTCAGTTCTATTTTTTTTTATATATTATTCTGTTTGTTGTTGAAATTAAGTAATGGTTGTCTTCTATATTATGTGCGAAATTAGTGGTGATCAAATCTTCTCCCTCACTTTATTGTTGTGTTTTATACTATAGCAACAATAACATATATAAAAACAATCAGAGATAGATGATGTAAAAATGTGAAAAAGAAATTAAAGAAAATTCGACAAAGTAGGGTGTTGAGTTAGTGGGCCAAGCGAAGGATTTTGATTGGGTGCGGTAACGGGAATTGTTTGGCGCGAATAACCACTTGTAGAATAACTGGAGCGACCGTCAAAGCATGAGCAGTTGAGATTAAAATCAAAAGTCAAAACGATAACTACCCACTTTTCAATCACAACCACCCATGTAGTGTTAGAGGTTCGGATTTACTTCTCTCATCTCTCACAATAAACTCTCTTCTCACCTTATAAATCCCCTACATATATATATATATATATATATATATTGTTACGGTCGGTTTCTCAAGATGAGAAAGAACCGAACGTGTTTCTGTGGTGTGCTTAAGAGATTGATCTGAAAGAATCAAGGTGGGATCCGTTTATTGGCCTCAGTGGGCTGTTTATATATTACACTGTACATAAATGCTAATTAATTACAATTATGACCGAGTTGAACGTTAAAGACAGGGGAGGGAAATCAGGGATATTTCCCCTTTGATTGCGCCTCATCCCTTTTTGGGGAGGACGAGACTTGACTTTGGAGGCCGACTGGTTTCTCTCTGGGTGAAGCCTTTCAATAACCGAGCGGATGTATTAGCCGGGTAATCTGGCCGAAACATATATATTAAAATTTTAAAATATTATGAAGTTGAATAATTTCAATTTCCTAAATACGCCATTGCCCTTCATACACGATTCTTTTAGCAAAAGTATAAGCTAAAACCGGCCCCTCGTGTTTTAAAAAGAATATTTTTTTTGACATCAAAAGATCAGTATTGGCAAAAACTGAATTCCAGCTAAAAGAATCATGTTAAGATTATTATCAACAAAAAGAAAATAAAGGTAAGATAAATATCTTTCGTTTTGTTAAAAAAAAAAAAATCTTTCATAAGCGGTGGAAGTGCAAATGTTAGGCGGTGCAAATATCAGAGACATTGCAATTGAAGGAATGAGGTAAGACAGAAGAGAATCCTATCAATTGACAAGCGGATTTGACTTTTCCCAACCTCCAGTTCAACACACACCCTCTACGGAGGCAGACCTACATCTGTAATTAGGGGGTTCAAGTGAACTGTAGAAATAAAACTAGTACCGGAACTTTAAGAAAATATATTTTTGCATTCCTTGAAAAATGTCTTTTGCACCCAAGTTTTTAATTTTGCACCAAAGTTTTTAGTTTTGCTTCACTCTGATACACCACACTCTCACATATTCTATTTTTTTAAAAAAAATTATCTCTCATTGAATCGGTTCTTGTTCTTATTATCTTTATTTTAATTCTGTTAATGTTATTTAATTTGCAATTTTGTTAGTACTATTTAACTAATTTGTATTTTGAGTTAGTGCTATTTAATTTATTTTGATTATGTTAGTCTATTTAATTTGAATTTGTTTTGTATTTTGTGAATATATTGATTCTTTTAGTGCTATTTAATTTGTATTTAAGAACTTGTGTTGGTCTAGTGCAACATAAGTTGTGAACCTATTAAAGTATTATTTTTATTATATTTTTAGTGATGTGTGGGTTTGAAATTTTTTGCACCCCTGTCTCACTCAGAGTCTTGGGTCCGCCACTGACCCTCTAAACCCCTAAATCTCAAAAATACCCCTAACTTAAAAATACTCCATCTTCCACTCTCCCTTTCTAACCCTTTCACCCCCTCACTCTCACTCTCACACCAAAACCCCTTCAAACCCTACTCTCACACTCCCTCTCCCTCTCAATCTCACCTCTTCCATTTACGCTCTCACTCAATTCTCTGACCTTCTCTCACTCTTCTATTCTTTCCTGCATTTCATTTTATCTGCTGCAAACTTATTTTTCTGCTTTTTCGTACGGTTCGGTTGCAGGCAACCGAACCAACTTGGGGACGAAGACTATTTAACTGGTTCGGTTGAGGGCTTTCGAATGGGTTCGGCTACGCGCAGCCGAACCTTCTAAATTTACAAAAAATGCACATAAAATTTCGAAAAAGGGGGTGTGTGTCAAAATATATAAGGTACGGTTGAGGGCCGCCGAACATGTTCTCGATTGCCTCTAGCCGAACTCATTAAAATCTCGAAAAAAAAATACGGACACTCTTGAAGCATTTGGATTCATTAAAGGTATTATGGTACTTTCGTAGGTTTTTGGGGTGTATGGTGAGTAGGAGGGGGTTGAGAAAAGTCAAACCCTTGACAAGCCTAGATAGGCGCGTTTAGTAAATTGTGAAACATTTTATTTTTTTGTTGGTAAAAAATACGTACTTATTTTTTTGTTACCGTGTTTTTGGTGTGCAGTTTCCACTAGTTTTACCAGTGACTAATCTACGTTTGGGAATCTGTCTGGCCACTTGTAAACCCGACTTTGTCGGTCCGTGTGGTTCTCCCCTCCAAACATAGTTTTTGCCACACCCAAAATTCGAAGTCGAGACCTTGGGTTGGGATCCGAGCTCAGTTACTACTCAAACCAACCCATGTTAATAAAAACTTGTACTCATAATTAATTTAATCCCCACAATTGATATTAACATAGCATCAACAAGGATATTTTGTGAGGGAAGTATCCCTCTCTATTAGCGACAGATTTTATATTCACTCGCAAATATTTTTGTGATGCCAAATTCGCAAATAGATTTTAGTTCTTTCCAAATTCCATCGCTAACATGAATAGCGATGGATTTCCCTTATTTAGCGACGTAATTTTGGGGTCTCTAATTTCTGTTTTTCTAGCTGAGGGAAAAATTAAATGTTTTATTGGCACTTTAAAATGACAATCAAATGAAACAATTTTTCCCGCTAAAATGTGAAACAAAAGGAAACTGAGGGAGAACTACCTTAAAAAGTGGGTATAATTTGTCCCAAAAAAATGTTTAAAAGTTTGTTTTAATTAAAAATAATTTTCAAAAACTGATAAAGACATTTAGTGTGCACATTACTTTTAAATATTTATTATTGTTTTTTCAGTAAAATACGTAATAATATGACTATTTTATACAACAAAAATGATATTTTATACACATATAAAATTTAAGATACCTAATTCATTTCATAGTTTTTTACTTTAATTATTTTATAATATATTTTAAGAGAGGAGAATACTAAAAAATATCATTGAAAAATTGCTTAAATATAAAACAATTAATAAAGATACTTATTACATTTAAAATATGAAAAATATTCATACTTATTTTTAAAGTAATTGAAAAACTTTAATGAAACGTATTCAATACGAATATAAGATTAAATAGAAGATTTTATTGTAATTTTGGTTCTCAACTTTTTTAGTTTGGCGATTTTGGTGATTAAATTTTCTCAATATAGCAATTTTGGTGCTTATGTTTTTTAAACTACACTTTCGGTTCCCAAAAATCATAGATTGTGCGCTATCCGTCTCTCTAGTTTCACAAAATCCAAAAAATATTAAAGATCAAAAGTGCAATTAAAAAATAGGAGAGGCTAAAATCACCAAAAGCAAAATAGAGAGTCGAACTTGTGAAACTTGAGAAAGTTACTAAAAGGCTAAATACCTGTTTTGATCCTTTATGTTTGAGCGAAGTTTCACTTTCGTCCTTTATCTTTTTTTTGTTCCGTTTTAGTCATTTATGTTTCATTTTTGTTTCGGTTTCGTCCCTACCGTTAGCACTATTTGTTTCATTTTCGTCCTCTGCTTTTTTGTTTGGTTTAATTTTGGTCCCTCTCAGTTTTTAATTTGTTTCGTTTTGGTCCCTCACTTTCTTGCACAATGAAACATAAAGGACTAAAATGGAACAAAAAAAAGATAAAGGACGAAAGTGAAACTTTGCCTAAACATAAAGGACAAAAACAGGTATTTAGCCTTACTAAAAATACAATGAAACTTTTTTTATATGAAAAAAATACAATTAAACCTAAAAATTATTTATTCAATTAAGACTTTTTTACAAACACATTTAAAATCTGACTTGTTCATTTCTAATTCAAAAATAATATTACTATATCAGTTTTACCCATTTTAAAAAATAATATTACGTGAATTGGAAAGAAAAAGCCAACTAATTAGTAACCTTCTCCCCACTATCACACATTTGACATCTCATCTCATACGCATTACAAAAAAGTGTGAATGAAAGAAAATGAACAACAAATTTACAAGCTAACTATTATTTATAACTCATGTGTTCACTATTGTAAATGCAAAACTGTTCCAGACCGAGCTAGTCTCGGACCGACCTAAGAAAGTTGTGTTGGGCTGCCTAGATTACTTACGACCAAAGGCTGGTCTTCCCTCTACACTCGACTCCAGACTTAGATCGTGATCCGTGCCATACCCAGATCAAAGGCCACAAATGCATCGCATCCAACGGCGAAGTGCCAGCAAGAGCAACTCTATAAATATCGCCCCTCTTCGCACCCCAGGTACGATCTGATAACCCAAGTCACCATAAATTTCATTATATTGACTTGGGCGTCAGAGTATGTGCAGGTATCACACCCACGTCGATCAGCAGCTCATAGCTCAGAGGATACGTCGATCCAAGTCATTTCAACCTCACATTAGGTCTTACCCCCAGACAAAAACATATAAGAATGACTTAGACTTGATAGTGATGGACATAATAGTAATTAGCAGATAAAATTGAAAATATATAGGATGTAATACTCGTTGCGAGACACATTTTTGACAAATGTAACATTTAATAAAATAATTGACGCATGCCATGCCATGCACATTTTTGATATGGGTCCCCTCTCTTATATATCATTCATATAGCTCATTCATATTTGATGTGAGACTAACCACTCACATTTGAATTTTCAACATGTTCCTCAATGGTTTTTTCCGTCATATAAGTTAACATATGCCACACTGGCAGTTAACTACTGACATGACGTCTTAAGTGTCATGGGCTCATGACTGATGTATATTTCATTAAATGATGTGGCATTTCATTTTTTAAAATAAAAAATATAAAACTATTTTCTTTTGCATTTTTTATTTCAATTTCGTGTTTGAATTTGCATCAATTTCATTGAAATCTCTTGGTTATTGCATTCACTTACTGAGTAATTTCGAGCACTTTGCAATTGGTTTTTTGCATTTTGGTTAAGATTTGAGCATTTTAGCCTCTCACAATACCCAAACCCGTTTTTGGCAAAAAAAACGTGTTTTTAGATTAGTTGTGCTACTTTTTTGTGCAAATCGATGGTGGATTTGTGATTCTTATGAAATTTTGTTCAGGTTAGCACCTCTCTCAAGGTCAAAACAGAAACCGAAAAAAACGAGAGTAGAAAAACCTCCAGCTAGACTGCTCCTCCGACTCACCCAATCTAGGGCATAATATATCCACAATAAATGCTCCTACCCCCTACCCCCTAGATAAACAACTTAATTAAGCGCTTATGGCATAAGTGCTTACTGCATAAGTTGTTTATATAATAAATGATAAAATAATGTTAAACTATTTTTCTATAAGCCTTAGGCTGTTTTCATAAGCTATTCGGGGAAGCTTTTGAAAATTAGTTGAAAACAGCTTATGAACACGTCATAAGCTGTTTTCATAAGCTCTCCCAAACAATCTCACTAGTGCTTATACCAGTAGATAAATCCAAATAAGTCGTTCCAAACAGGCCCTAGCCAAATACCGATTTCATGAGTACATCTTCACCAAAAATAAAGTCCTAACGAGATCAAAAGTCTTTTTTCTATTACATCCTTGAAATACTAATGTAGTTTTCTTATTTTCAATACATATCTATTAAGAAAAAGATCAAATAACAAAAAGTATATTAGAAAAGTATGAAAATAGTAATTATCATGAATTCTTAGATTTTGTTAGGCTCTATTTGGCAACTTCTACCCACTAGCGGATAGCAAATTTGACTAGCAGATTTCACTTGTGGGTGACGAGTACATGTGTTTGATAAGCACCGGTGTTTAGTATTTTTCGAGCAGCGTTTAACATTTTTTTGCATTTTTATCCTTATTATTTTTCTTAAATTCCTTCTCAATCATTATTAAAATAATTCAAACAATTTAATCATGAAATAAATAAACATTTACTTTTATGTCATTTTACGTTTATCAGTTAGTTTAACTGCTAGTTTTAGCAAACACATTATATGCTATCAACTAGCTTATCCGCTAGCTAATCTGCTATCCACTAGTTTATCTGTTATCTGGTACTTCTTACCGAACATATCTTTAGACTCTGTTTCGTGTGCCCCATCCGCTAGCGAATAGCAGATGAGACTAGCAGACGACGAATATGTTTGGTAAGCACTTGCATTTAGCATTTTTCGGGTAGCGTTTACCATTTTTTGAAACGGTACTTCAAATAGCATTTGAGCGGACAGCGTATAGTGTCTCATTTGGTTTTGACATTTTTACCTTTATTATTTTTCTTAAATTCCTTTTACGTCATCTTACATTTCTCATGAATTAAATATGTACTTTTATGTCATTTTACATTAATTAGTTAGTTTAACCGCTAGTTTTACCAAACACATCATTTTCTATGAGCTAGCTCATCTATTATATGCTATCTGCTAACTCATCTATTATCCGCTTATCCGATATCCGCTAATTTATCCACTATCCACTAACTTATCTGCTATTCGCTAATTTTAACCCTACACAGTCTTAGTTTATGTGGCAACAAACATCTAATAAAACCGAGGGAGGTATAATTATACATATAGTCCGTATAATTAAAGTGATACTATTACATTTATTTTGGTGGAAAGGAAAGTATGAACGCATTAGATTCCAAAGTAACACTAACACACCTACGCATCCTAGATGGCACCCACTATCATATTCTGTTTCCCACTCATTTATTCATCTATATATACAAGGCGTGTGTCCTCCACACTTCAATATAATCCCTACTCATCAAAACCAAAAAAAAACCATTTCACTCTTCTTCACCTATATTACCATATTTCCATGGCGGCAGAAATTCAACAAACCCACCACCACTCTGCTACACTCTCCCGTACTGAATCTAACCTCCAAAAATCAAAAGTCTACAATATCGACGTAGTCGTAGAACCAAAAGGATCTTCATCATCACCACCACCACCATCATCAGAAGATGAAAAGGATTACACTCAAAGAGCACAGTGGCTAAGAGCAGCAGTTTTAGGAGCCAATGATGGTTTACTCTCAACAGCATCTCTCATGATGGGTGTAGGAGCAGTTAGAAAAGATGTGAAAACAATGATACTAACTGGAATAGCAGGTTTAATAGCTGGTGCGTGTAGCATGGCAATAGGAGAATTTGTATCAGTTTATTCACAATATGATATTGAACTAGCTCAAATGAAAAGACAAGGAAATATTACTCAAAAGGATAAATTACCAAATCCTTATTATGCTGCTTCTGCTTCTGCTATTGCTTTTGCTGTCGGTGCTGGTGTTCCTTTACTTGGTGCTGCTTTTGTGAATGATTATAAAGTGAGGTTAGGTGTTGTGGTTGCTGTTGTTAGTCTTGCTTTGATTGTGTTTGGAGGATTAAGTGCTGTTTTGGGAAAAGCTCCTTTGGTTAAGTCGGTTTTGAGGGTTTTGATTGGAGGTTGGTTTGCTATGGCGGTTACTTTTGGTTTTACTAAGCTTGTTAATCATGCTGTTATTTGATCCTTTTCTTATTTTTGTTGTTTTAGTTTGATGTGGTGCACATCTTCTTCTTTTTTTTCCTTCTCTTTTTTGTTAGATCTGAATTAAAGTTTGATGTATCTTTATGGTTTAAGATTCCATTTTGTATTAATACCACGAAAGACTTGGTGAAATAACACTCGCTAATTTTCCTCAGATATTTTATTTTTTTTGTAATCTCAATCCGGGGCCGACTTACAAACTGATACATGCTACTTTTTTTTATTTATTATTATTATTATAAATCAGATATTCATAAAGTCTTAGAATCGCAATGTTAGTTGACTACATTTGATAGTTTTGTAAGTTGTGACCGTAGAGACTAATCTCTTGAATTGGATAGAATCGCAATGAGTGGTAAAGCTCTTCTCAAGGGATTTAAGCTGCTGCACTCATAAGATTGAATTCGAATCCAAAAGTTTGGTTAAGCTGAAAGAGATTATTATCATTTCATCTGAGCGCTCTTGGATAGATACAACTTTTTTTAAGGAAATTTGACAATTTCTATAAAATAATAAAGTAATAATTTTTAGAATGACTTGTCAATATCATTTGTTTAAAATTATATATATAACCAGGAAAATTAGTAAAATATGCAGTTATTATTGTTTGTTTTTAGGAAATTTAGATTTAGGTGATTTTCATATATCTAACTTCTTAAGTGTGTGGGTGATCTCTTTTACACTCTTCTTTTAGATGAGAAACTGTTATTGGGTATTGAACCGTACCTTGAGATGATCAGCGGAGACGGATGATCTGCGGAGACGGTCAAGGGACGGATCGTCTGATACTGTAGGCTGAGGAGGACCTGAACGAGCGGGGGGGTGTACCTGCAAGAACACTCCAACGCCCAAGTCAGCTATATCGAGCTACAGTAATATCTAGTGAATGAATTGCGTACCTGACATCTGGTGACTGGAGGTATTTATAGTGAATAGTCTGGATCGTTGGCGTCGGATAGCCCATTTGCGATGGAGGCCCAAGTATCAGTGGAGCTGACCACTTCGTTATTGGGCTGGTTGATTAGCTGTTGGATCAGGCCCAGCGAAGATGGCCCTTCCCTTGTTGGGTTGGATCGTTGCTACTAGATTGGGCCTGACGACTGGCCCAGTCCAGAACAGGTATGGTTAGTTCTAATATAAAAAATTGCATGTTTTATATAGTAGTTTCCTTCACATCACACATCAATGTGTATTTATCCTTTATCTTTAAAAGTAATTAACACTTTTATTAAGGGAATAAGCATTTGGGCGGGAATACTAAATCTTCACATTAAGGGTCTATTAGTAATTGCAAATCAATATTCTGTGAAAGCAACCCTAAATAGCACATTTACAGCCACTACAGTGTTTCACTCTTTCTTCACCTTTGCCAATCGTCTTGATGGTTAGAGACGCGGTGGTGACGACGGTGATGAGCCGTGGATGGTGGTGCATTGGTGGAGGGATTCTGTTTATTAACGATGGGGATGTGATGCATGTGACTGGCTATGGTAGTTGAAGGTACTTTGATTGCTCTCATGGTGAGTTTTTTTCATTCATTTTATTCTGTTTTCAATGGGTTATGTGTGTATTCATTGTAATGGATTTATGAATATGGTGTGGATTTAGTTTGTATGGCACCGAAATCTCCCCCTTCCTCTACATTGATGTCTCTTTTCTCTTTGTCCAAATTTTTTGTTAAAAAATCCTTCTCTTTAATTTGAACATGGAACTTCAAATCATTGTGTTGGATTATATATAATTCATAAAGTTCAAATATCCATTTTTTAGATTTCAGGTTGCTAGTTCTTCTCCTTTAATTGAGAATTCAAAACAAAATAATAAACAATGTTTTATATAATGTAGGGTTAAATATGTTTTTAGTCCCTACAAAATTTCTCGATTTTGTTTTTAGTCCCTATAAAAAATTTCGTCAACTTTTAGTCCTTATAAAATTTCACTATTTTGTTTTAAGTCCCTATAAAATGTAAACTCGTGTATACCTTTAGAATTTTTGAATGATATTTTGCATACACGTTAAAGATATTAAAAATATCTCCCTCACAAAAGATAAAATCAAAATTTGATTTCTAGGTTAGTATTTCCTTTAATTTGTTTATCGAATCTTTTGCACTTAAAAAATTTAGATTTAATTTATGTGTTGTTAAAAAATTCAGTTTTTCTGGAAGAAATGTTTATAATGTCCTCATTATGTATGCAAAACATCACTCAAAAATTCAATGGATATACACTAGTTGGCATTTATAGGGACTAAAAATGAAATTTTGAAATTTTATAGAGACTAAAAGTCGATGAAAAATTTTATAGGGACTAAAAACAAAATAGTGAAATTTTGTAAGGACTAAAAACATATTTAACCCTATAATGTATGGTTGCTGAGTTTTATTGAAAGTCCAACTTCTGTGGAGTTTCTTCTTCTATTCTATTTACGGTGTGAATTTCATGTGCTCCTGAAACAATTTAACCAGATTTTCTATACTTAAAATGTGTTTTATTTTGTTATATACTGATACTGAAATGTTCTTTGAATAAATATCATGTGTTCATGTTTTATTTTCAGTATAAGTTCTTGCTCTTCTTTCATTGGCTATTGCCTCTGTGGACTCATTGCATGTATTTTGCATATATCTCTTCCAGTGGTTATTGATTATTGTTTTCTTTACATGCTATTATGCTTGCTATGGGGTTTACATGGATTCACTATTTGATGTGGTAAACTACTCTGATAAGTACGTTCCTTTGTTTCCAATTTGAATCATGATCTTTCAAAAAAAACTACATTTGAAATGTAGTGCATGAATTACCTTAAATTTGATTTCTCTTTAACCTTGAGTTGTGTGTTATTCGATTGTACTAATAAAGCTAAAATCAGATACGCTTAGGTTGCATTACAAAAAAAAGTGGGAATAATTTTTTTTGCTAAAAACTAATTTTATGCATTTTTTTGTTTAGTTTCTAATTTATAATCTCTAATTCTAATGATTCAAATGGACAGCAGTAAGTGGAGTCCTTTTTTTTGTATATAAGTCGGTTTTGTATATAAGTAAGTGTAGTCCTTTTTTCTCAGTGGCAATAGATTGGAGTGCACTTTGTGGGAAAAGTATGCACGTGAATTGGAAGATTATCCCTGAGAACACGGGACTGAAGGCTCTGTCATTGTAATTCTTCAGCTATGCAGGACTAGAGTATTTAATGGTATGTTTTCTGGAAAGCTTAGTCAGTTTGGTTAATTCCATATTTGAGAAAACTTTTCTAATTTGTTGATTTGTTAATTTTGTATCTAATTGTCAGGCCAATTAGGCATTGCAAATGCATATGCAACAATTTTTTTTACCAATACTGACTTCAAAGAATTTGATGAGTACAAAGAGAAGTATGCTTTTCTAGCTCTGTATAGTTCTTATAAGTAGTATGCTTTTCATGCTTATAAATATTTCATTTAGTTTCTTCAGGACACTCAAGACATAGAATCCAATGAAAAGTAGTTGTTTCACATGGGTTGCTTAATGTGCATTTTTTTGTGTTGCTTAATGTACATTTTTTGTGTGTTGAATGCAGTATGATTCTAACAATGAGTCATCTGTGAAAGAAGTTGAACACACTCAAGAAGAAACTTCAGCAGCTAATGTGGTTGGAAAGCGGCTGGTGAAAGAGGAGGGACTCGAAAAAACTCCATCAGCTAAAGTAACTAGAAAGATGATTGTTGATGATGACGGGGATGACGAAACTCCACCAACTAAAGGGCTTGGAAAGAGGATTGCTGCAGAGTTTGATACCCCGTTAGATCGTGTTGAGCTTCAAACAAAGGCGTCGGCCACAAAGGGGTCTAAAGTTGTCCAAGTCAAGAAGGAGCGTACTGAGCGGATGGTGGAAGAGGAGGGACTTGAAAAAACTCCATCAGCTAGAGTAACTAGAAAGATGATTGTTGATGATGACGGGGACGACAAAACTCCACCAACTAGAGGGCTCGGAAAGAGGACTGCTGCAGAGTTCAAACTAAGGAGTCGGCCACAAAGGAGTCCCAAGTTGTCCAAGTCAAAAAGGAGCGTACTGAGTGATTCTCTATTGTTTTGTGGGAAAGTTAGGATGATACCATGCGCAGTTTCAATTTCTGTTACATGTTTTGCTACATGAGGTTGTTTGTTGATTTTCCATTTTGGAAGCAATTGCTGTTTTGGATCTATTGTGAGTCTTAGGTTGTCTTTTTTTGTTTCGAATGGCTGGGTTTGTTTTTATTTCAAAGTTTTGTTTGCGTCAGTAATGTACCATGATGATTATGTTCAATGAAATTGCAGTTTTTATTGTTCTTTTGTTTATGCTTTCATCTAAAACATTCATATTTTCATTTAGTTTCTGATTTTTGGCTTAAAGCAGATTCCCATTACTTATTTAACAGAAAATGAAAGATAGAAGAATCTGGAGTCATGACTTTATATAATAAACATGCTAAATAATTGATACAACATCCAATTCAATATCTTTACATAATTCATTAAACTAACTATAAAATAGAGTGTATATTTCTGCCAATAAAGTTGAAAATTCAATAGAGTTAAATTTGTCTTTAGAATACAAATTAGAGATTATTCAGATTCATTTTACTTGGTTCACTATGATTGCAATATCTTTGTCAATTACAATGGCACCAAATAATTTTTTTAATAGCTGATTAGAAGTTAAATAACATGACTGTTGTAATTATTTGTCTACTAATTCCTGAACATAAATTTAGTTGGTACCTAAAAACCATTATTTAATATGGCTGCTCTATTTATCTAATTTGTGCATCACACTATCCGTGCATCGCACGGGTTATAATCTAGTTTTTGGTAAAATGAGAAGACACTTTTGAGGGAATGTCTTCAATTTGTTTACGTTCTTGTCTACTTCTCTTCTCTATTGTATAACCAAGTAAGGGTCTCTTTGAATTCACTTTTTCTATCATTGATGATCTTTGACGAGTTTGGTTGTATGGTTCTTGCTCTCTTGGCGCTGGTAAACTTGGTGATCGAACTTCTCTCCTCATTCAGTCAAACATACAAGTGTACTAATGTACTATGTTGGGTATGTTTATTCGATCTTTCACATGAATATTGGTGTCCCAATATCCTATTGACGATTAAAGGATGCCTCGTTATTCCTTTAATTTGTTTAGATAATGCCACACGTAAGAGTTCCTATGGTCATTAATTTTACAATAATTCCCATTGATATTAATCTTACCAATCCTCTGCAAGAACAAATCTTGGTTGTCTAGGGATGATTTTCCTTTTTACGGGGATTGAAAAGGAGAGGTTGTCTCTGTTTTTTCCCTTCATGTCAAACTAGGGTGTGAATTGGAAAATTGTCGAAGGATTGATTCTTTTGTTCCCCATAGCCAGAGAACCTAAACAACACGAAGCTTGTTACATGCATGGAAAAGAATCTGGTTCATGTGAAGGCCACTGGTAAAGGCAAGGCACCAAACTATGTTGCAAAAAACATAGCATCAATTATTAATGTTGTTAGGTCTCAATTAACTTAATTGATAAAGGCAATATTAATGTTCACATCATGATTCCTCTCTCTCTCTCTCTCTCTCTCTCTCTCTCTCTCTCTCTCTCTCTCTCTCTCTCTCTCTCTCTCCAAAGAAAAAGTTATTTAAAAGGGTTTTTGTATGCACCCCCTCTATAATTTTGGTTGAGATTGAGAACAATTAAAGGAATAAAAGTGGGAGAAATGTTTATCGACTCGAAACGAAACATACGGCTCAATTTGATATGGGTTTTCATTCTTCACGATTCTGTCTTCCTCTTCCTCTTCCTCTAGAACCTCCTCTACCCCTAGTTCCAGAACTTCTATCTCCTCTTTAGTTATTGCCTTCAAGGCTTGTTCGTCCCCACAATTCTTGATGAATTTTTGCTCATGAACAATTAAAGAAACTTTTAATGAAAGATTGTCCGCGTCTTTGGATTGCTCAATTGAACACATTATGTAGTTGTATTTCTCAGTTGGGGATCTAAGAATTTTCTCCACGATGATCACACCTTCCATCTTCTCTCCATGGAGTCTCATCTTGTTCGCAACCTGCATAACCCTAGAAATGTAATCAATGTTTGAATCACTTGATTTAATCTCAATAGTTTAAGAGTCCTTCCTTAGGGCTTGGAGTATCAATATCTTCATCTTCCCATTTTCCTGAAATTTCCTCTTCAAATATTCCCACATATTTCCTTCTACGCATCCTTCTTCAAGATTGTTTTAAATGTGGCTCTACCAATCGCTTGGAACATGTAATTTTTTGCCTTAAAATCTTTGAGCTTTGATTCATCGAGCTTCTTCAGTCGTGCTTCAGTTAACACTACACCCTCTGCTAGTTCTGTGAACCCCGTCTCGATTTGATACCAATATTCTTTTGATCTCAATAAATTTTCCATTAGCATGCTCTAATGGTCATAGTGACCATCAAGTCAAGGTATGGAAGGTTGCACAAACGTAGCATCACCTCGATCTGTTTCCATTCACGTCATTGTTGATACTTGAAGAAAATTGTAATTTTTTGCTTTCCTCTATCAAACCCCAATTGGAGCTCTGATGCCAATTTGTTAAGTTGTACACAAAGAACTGGCAACTGTGTTTCATTCAGTTGGAAGAGGGACTCTTATAGTTCCCACAGTTACAACTTACAAAACTACTAAATGTAGTCAACTAACTAGCTAGCTAATTACAAACTCAACGGTTCTTCCCTTGCCAATTATCATACTCATTTCATTCCATATTAAGTGTTGTTCAAACTGGCAAAACAAAATATCATATAAGTGTCATTTATCTTTTCAATGCAATTTTGTTTTTCAAATTTGTGCACCAATCCCAAATTATTATACTCAACACTACATTTATGACAATAGTCATTATTTCAATGGTTAAAAGGATAATTAAATAAAAATTGTTTCACTTCACAATGTTATTTATTGTTTTTCTCAACTCTTGTAAAAAAAATATCTACTTAATCTGAAACAATAAATAACATTGTGAAGTGAAACAATTTTTCCCTATATCGTATAAGCTAGTATTTGACATACTAGCTTATATAGGTGGTCTTTTTCCCTTGCCAAGGAATCACATGTGAAATGTTAAATTGTTAATCACATAAGAAAATAATGATAGCAAGGAAATAATATTTCCAAATTAAGTTGCTAAAAATATATTCTTCATTGGTGGTCGACAAGGAACCTAATGAAGAAATGCTTTTTACCCAAATTAAATATTGGATCCCACAACAAAGCCATTTGTAGTGTTTTTATTTTAAAGAAAGTAGTGTTAACTTCAAAGCTTTATATAGTGAGCCCACAATAAAGTCATTTTTAGTGATTTTATTTTTCTTCCAAGTAATGCTAACTTTGAGCTAGCTAGTGCGTATAAAACTGCTCAACGGTCTGTTTTATACTTCATCTTCATCATTGTCGACTGCATCCAACAGCCCATATACGTTCATGTTAGTAAACTATGCTCAAAGAAGAGTCCAAAGTTTTGGATAATGTTACTTTCTATTATTAAAATAAAATTACATATTACTACATTTGCACGATGATTAATGCATGTGGCAGATTAATTAGAGTATTCAGAATTGGGCTGCACGTACAGATATGAAATTTTTGAATTCTCACAAGATAATCAACAAAATTGGATGGACTTATTTCTAAGAATATTATTAAGGACTTTTATGGGTCGTGTTGCCCCTTTTGTTTTGAGCAAGATGAGTCTAGTTCCCATGTATTATTTCTGTGTAGGTGTTCTCGGTTATTTTCTCTTTCTATTCATAATTGGTTGGGTATTGCAAATATTGATTTCCTAGTTGCTGTCAAGCATTTCTAAGCTCACGATCTGCGAATGGATTCCAAGAAAGCTTGTAGATTGAAGTACTTATTTTGGATGGCGATCACATGGTTTTTCATCGAAACCATATTCTTTTCAGAGATCATCAAGTCTTAAGTCTATAATTAACAAGGAGTTGGTTCATAAGTATAGAATGTCGTAATTCAAGCTTTAAGGTTCCTAATTGGTGGGGAAATCCTCTTGTATGTCTGAATTCAGTATAATTGGCTTTTTGCCTTGCTTTTTCTGGATTACTCTTTTTGGGTTTTTTTCATAGGGTTTTGTCCAATGAGATTTTAATGATGTCTCTTGTATATGTAAGGGTTGAAATACCTCACCTCTCTTTAGTATAATATTTTACTTAAAAAATTTCAATGGACTCAAACCCACAACTTTAGCTAAATGAAGTTGAGCCAACCATAATCTAAAAAAAAAAAAAAAGTTGAGCCAACCATTGAACTTTGAAGTATTATTGACAAATCCACCTGCTAATAATGGAGATTAAATGGCGAATATACCTGGATTAATTTGTGTTTTCTGACTGAGCCCACGAATTTGAAAGCAACAAAAGCAAATAGTAGATATTAGTAGATATATAAAATAAAATAAAAGCAACACAAGCAAATAAACAAAAGAAAGGAGTGTGTCCTCCACACGGAACGTACAAAATAGAAGCCATCGTGTTGATATTTTATATTTTACAATTATTACTAGCAAATAGTACTAGGTGATGTCAAAAAAGAAAGCAAAAAAAGAGTACTAGGTGATGTCAAAATAGTACTAGGATATGACTAAATATTTGTTTTTACACCCTTTTAGGGGTGTATCCATGGCAACCGGGAGAAGATAGACAAAGAAAAAAGAAGAAAAAAAAAGATAAGCGATGTAATAGAAAAGACAATTATAGGGATTTAATTTAAATACTCTTTCATTGTAAATATTTGTTACACAATCAATCAATTATATAATTTGTCACGTGATAACCTCACACCTAAACCCTAGCCGTTCTTTTCATTTTCTCTCTACTCTACCATTTTCTTTTCTTCTTCTTCTTGTTTATCTACGCAGGAACATAGACTTGGTACCTATAAGATTCTGTTTGCACAAAATACTCGAATGATCCGGTGGAGGATTCTGTTTGCACAATATACTCGAATGATCCAGTGGAGTCGGTGTCGTCATCATTTTCAATCTCAACAACATTGTGGAAGATATGAGTTTCTTGGTTAGTCATGTTTCCAATCTCAATGTGAAAACTATTGGCCGACGGTGACCGGAGAACATTAGGGATGTCGGCATCGGAGGCAGAAATAGCAGAGCGACATAGTGGACAGGAGAGGTTGTAAAGTAACCACGTGTTGATGCAATCAGTGTGGAAGGCATGACAGCAAGCGGGTAGAACACGCATAGGGTCGTTGTTATCTAGCTTCGAGAGACACACAGCACAGTCAGCATCTGAGGTCAAAGACCAGGGCGAGTCAGTGATGGGAGGAATTTCATGCGAGACGCTTCGATGGGAGGTCGGCGACGTCGTGGCGCCAGATGGATCAGCATTGTCACGACGGAGACAGAGGCGGTTGAGGTAACGGAGAAGAAAATGGAACGTCATTTGTTTGCGTTGAGAGTGACAGTAGTTGTAAACTTGTAATGTTGATCACTTTTTATATATATATATATATATATATATATATATATATATAAGTGACGTTGGTTTAAAATGGAAGTTTGTTATACATTTCATCGTATTATATAAATCGCTAACAACGAAAATTACTGGAAATCAATCATTTCTTTATTTACACATGTTATTCCTTTAGTTTAAACATAAACGATTTACTCTAATTTTAAATGCATTAAAATTACTGGAAATCTAATTTTTTATTCAGTCACAATATGCTTTAAATTTCAAATGCATTTAACCAGATTTAGCCTGTGCATAAATTTTTATTTTCAGTGTCACTCATTCATCGACCCACAAATAATGCATTTTTCTAATTTTAGATTTTTACCATTTATATACAATATAAATAAATGTAGCTTTATGATTTTTCAAATATTTCAACTCTCCCACAAGCATACTCAAGATGAATTTCAAATATTTTTAACGCCCATTAAAACCCAGCTATCAATCAAAGATTATTATGGAAGATTATTATACGAACTAAAGGGATATTGAATATTGGAATTAATGGTATACTATTACAATGGTCATTCTGCATTAATTATTCGAACAAACGGTTATTGGAAAAATGGATGAAAATAATACCATTGATTTTAATTGGCACAATTTGTGAGAGATTAACGAGAAATTAATACTACAAAACGTGTAACGAAATTCTTCAGAGCTTAACCAGGATTCATTTCTTTTAATTTTTTGGTACATGATATCCATTCATTTCTAAATGATGTTTACTAGGCACGGGTAATATTCTCTGTTGGATAAATTGATAAAGTTGTTTTTACTATATATATATATATATATATATATATATATATATATATATATTCTTTTTTCAAAAAAAAAACTTGGTTTTTTTTTTCATACCCCTCCTTATCTCCCATACCCCCATAATTGTCTTTTGGACCAAAATGCCCCTGATTTTTTTTTTTTAAAAAATGTTTTTTAAAATTTTCCGGATTTATCACATATTTTCGGGATGTTAAATTTGAAATTTCCTCAAATATGTGATAAATTCGGAAAAATTTAAAAAAAGGTTTAAATATTCGTTCGGCCTCTGCAAATACATGCACAATCTAAATAGGTCTCTTTAAAAAAAAACTTTAAAATAACCCTTACAAATATAAATTGTTTACGGTTAAGCCCCTCGGTCAGTTTTCCATCCAAAAAAAACTTTAAAATAATAATAATAAACGCCACGTGTCATCATCTCATTGAACCATTATGCCACGTGTCACTGACATGCCACGTCAGCACTCCATGTCACCATGGACACATAGCACTGACACATTCCACGTAAATTCGGAATAAAAAAAATGTGTCAATTTTTTTTTAATAAATCAGTTTCTTTTAATTAAAAAATCATGATTATTACGATAAATAACAGTAAATTATGAAACTCGCTAAATTACGATAACGATAACAAACGAAAGAACGAATACGACTCAAAAATACGGTAGCCATAATATAAGAAAGTCGATAAAATACGAATACAAATACACACAAAAATATGGAAATAAATAGTTGCTGCATATGACAGTCTCCTTCAGGCTTTGGGAGATTTAGACTTTCATCATTAGTTGTATTAATTTTCGTATTTTTTGGTGTATTTGTACTCGTATTTTATCGACTTTCTTATATTATGGTTACCGTATTTTTGAGTCGTATTCGTTCTTTCGTTTGTTATCGTTATCGTAATTTAGGGAGTTTCATAATATACTGTTATTTATCGTAATAATCATGATTTTTTAATTAAAAGAAACTGATTTATTAAAAAAAAGTTGACAATTTTTTTTTATTCTGAATTTATGTGGTAAATTCGGAATAAAAAAATTTATTATTCTGAATTTATGGGGTAAATTCGGAATACATTTTTTAAATTTTTCCGAATTTATCACATATTTCCGGAAATTTCAAATTTAACATTCCGAAAATATGTGATAAATCCGAAAAATTTTAAAAAACGTCTTTTTTTTAAAATTCAGGGGCATTTTGGTCCAAAAGGTAATTATGGGGTATAGGAGATAAGGAGGGGGAATAAAAAAAACCCAAAAAACTTTATATAATCTTATTAATACACCACTTTTTGTATATAGTATTATATAAATTTGTGAGTAAATATAACTCCAATGGCACATGATAGGCAGCCCCTGGTTTCCACAATGGTTTTCATGACAACAACTTTATTTTGGTGGGTTGCGGCTGAATAGTGTGGAAATTAGGTCAATTTTAATCAGTGGGCTTCATTATTAGAAGTTTTAAAATCATTAGGACATACTTCGTCCAACCCTCTAGCTACTCAGTAGACACCACTAACACGCGTGAAAAGACAAAAATGCCATTAATGAGTCCTGTGATCCAACGATGGTTCGGCGCACGGTCGTCCGAACCGATTCGGCCAACGTCCGAACCGGTTCGGCCAACCGCCGAACCAGAAAACAAACACACAGACACCCCCTTTTTAACTAGTTCGGTGGCACCACGTCCGAACTGGTTCGGCCAACCGTGCGCCGAACTAGTTAAAATGCAGTGTGGGGTTTTCCACGTGACGGTATTTTGGAAATATTTAAGGTTTGGGGGTGTCCACTGAGTAGCGGCGGGGTTGGACGAAGTATGGGCCAATCATTATAAGCTCTAAATTCAGCCCAACACACAATAGAGGGTAGAAAGTGAAAGGGTTTTTTTTAACCCCCACCACCTTCCCATATACCCCCACGCCCCATGCGAAAAGACCAAAATACCTTTCACAAAATTAAAAAACCCCAACATATCTCCAGCTCAAAAAACAAATAAAAAAAAATTGAAATCGTATATACCTATTTACGAATTTCCACTAAAAATTTTAAAAAATTGGAAATCGTATATAAGTATATACAATTTTCCCTAAAAAATTTAAAAAACCAAATCGTATATATCTAAGGTGGGGGTATATACGATTTGTTAAATTACAAAATCGTATGTACCCCCACACCTAGGTATATACGATTTTGTAACCCAAATAATAAATAAATAAATCATTTAAAAAATTAAAATTATATTTTTTCAGAATATTAAATTAGATATGAATATTGACCGTCTTTTGAATCTATTTAGTGTGTAGTTCGTTAACACGTGACGATGTTATACATCGAGCGAATAATTTAGGCTAAAAAATCGGTTTTTGGGCAACCTACTCCGATTGTAATGAAACCACAGCCATTAAATCCGAAAAAAATCAAGGACCAAGACTCTTTTGGAAGGGACTTCTCACGGGATTGCGAGGCTCAAAATCCCAAATTCCATCGTTTATTATTTTTTATCAAGTTTTTTAATTTTTAATAGTATCCAAAAAATCTAAAAAAAAATTTGCATAGCCTTATTTTGGTTTTATTAGATTTTTAGTGGTGTTTTTATAATTTTTTAATTAGTTTTGACTTGTTAACGTATTTTTAGTAGCGTTTTTAACCTTCTTTTAAATATTAAAACAATTTTTTTTAATAACAAGTCTTATATACATAAGCGGGTGTATATACGACTTTGTAAAATACAAGTCATATGTACCCCACACCTACGTATATACGACTTGTATTTTACCAAATCATATATATGTAGGTGTGGGGGTATATACGACTTGTATTTTACAAAGTCGTATATACACCCCCTTATGTATATACGACCTATTTAAAAAAATTTCACATATATACGATTTGAATTTTTCAAAGTCGTATATATGTAGGGTGAGGTATATACGATTTTTGGTCAAATTTTTTAGGGGTATTTTCGTCCAAAAAAGTATTGTGAGGGTATATGGAAAGATGGTGGGGATAAAAAAAAACCCAAAGTGAAATAGTGAAATAAGGATGCTGACTAATAAAGGTTCAAAACTCATGAAAATGATTTTCAAATAATTTTATTAGCTTTCAGAGCTAATTTTAACACTTCCAAAATATAGATAATTAATGGCGATATTTATTTATAATATAAACAATTAAAATAAGAAATAGTTTGTGGTAATTAAATGAAATTGGTCGTATATTATTTAAAAATCGAACGTAAAATGAAAAAAAAATAATAAGATGTAGAAATTTGGGTGTTATGTTGAGCCTCAATCAGCCAACTGTACTACAAACTCCAATCTCTTGGACTCACCCTCACTACAAGATATATGTGCTTTCGCAACCATATTTATTGATAAGAAATATATAAAGTCGTTGGAGAAGTTATTTTTTGCAAGAAAAAAGTCGCTACATGTTATTGTCTTAAGTCCCGTTGCGAAAAGTTTTGTAACAATATTCAATGTCGCTGTCATAACTAATATTTTCACAACAATTGTTGTTATTTTAATAATTTATCGTTGTTATATGTAACTATTGGCAACCAAATAAAGTTGTTGTGTTATCTAGTCAATCGTGAAGTCGCTGCAATATGACATTTTTAAACATGGTAGATGATTTTTTATTTTACGCTTAATGTTTTATTTTTTCTATTAATATAAATATATACTTATATACGTTTTTAAATTTATGTGGATGCCTTTTTTAGTATTAATATATAATTTTTATTGGCAAAATACCATTCAGGGTCCCTTAACTTATTTTCAGTTTTCGGTTAGGTCCCTTATGTTTTAAGTGTAACGACTAGGTCCCTTAACTTCTAAAATCATTGCAAGATTACCCTTTTTTGTAACATCCGTTTGTCTCCGTTACAAAAATGTATATGTGGCCGTTAAGTGTCTACGTGTCAATTATTTATGCTTACATAGCAGCTGATTCATTATTATTTTAATTGTTTTTAATTAAAAATAAAACAAAAAGGTTTCCTATTCATCTTCTTCAAACACTCCCATCACAAACCCAGATGTTCGGAAATGAAAAACGAAACGAACGAAAAAATGAACTGATTATGTTGAAATCGTTGGTCGGCTCTGTGTTTGGAAACAATTTGGTTTGAACAATATGTAAAACGATTTGAGTATGAAAAGAATTTGTAGATTTGGGTTTTTGTTACAAAAAATGATTTGCGGTTTGGTTTTGTAAACAACAAATTACAATCGATAGATGAGTCTAGAGGGATAAATTTTCAAATAACTAAAATACAGAAGAAAAGATTGAGATTGGGCAATATGAGGTTTCAGATTGTTGTTGAAATTAGGTATTAGGTATTAAGTTACCCCCCTTTCATAGAAATCTGAAATTAGGATTCAGATTTTTGTGGAAATGCAATTCCACTTACCCTCTTTTAATTAAAGAAGGAGCATGCAATTCCATCAATTGGTAGGTGATGCAATGCCATCGATTTCAGTAAGTTCACGAAGGAAATGCAATTCCATTGACAGCCACGAATTAGGGAAGATGATGATGTGTATTTTCAGTTTTAATAAAAAAATAATTTTTAAATAAAATCCAAGTTGGAACTGTGACATGTCAATTTTTTGTAAGCCACGTCAGCAGGGTACGCCACTTAAGCTTTTTTTGTAACGGAGTCAAACGGAAGTTATAAAAACGGATAATGTTGCAATGATTTTAAAAGTTAAGGGACCTATTCGTTACACTCAAAACATAAGGGACCTAATCGAAAACTGAAAATAAGTTAAGGGACCTCGGATGGTATTTTGCCATTTTTATTTAATTTCAATGGAATAATTCACATTGTTAGAGTTCAATGGTCTTATTGCAAAAACTTGCTCCAAATCATCCTGTTCCTCTAACTTATTTGAGAGCAAATTCTGTATTGTTGTAGCTTCTCCTCTCTATAACAAAGCAATAAAAAAACACAATATATAGTAAGTTAATTGAAAGAGAAAAATGTAAAGGCATAAAACAATTGTAATCACTTTTGTAATCACTTCAACTACTCGAAAAGGCAATTTTGGCGTTATATGTAGAGATCATAAAGGCAATTTTCTTACCGCAAGCTCCAATTATCTGTCCGCAACATGTGCTTTGATTGTTGAGGCTCTTGCTTTGCATGGTGCCGTGGTGCGATGCTCCTTGGATAAAGCCTTCGTCTAGATTCTGTGATTTTTGAGACCGGTTGCCTCGTTTTGATTCAAGCTTGTAGAAAGGAGCAGATTGTTAAAGAAATTGAAGGAATCCTTAATTATATGGTTTATGAGTTCCAGTTTTCTACACGTGGGCTTTACTTGGCTATGTCGTGATGGAAATCGTGCGGCTCATACAATTGCATTCTTGGCTTTCTCTGGCTTTTTTATAGGAAGCTGTTGTGCACATCCCCCATCCTCTCTTCGTGAAGCTTTGGTTCAAGATAAGAGATCGATTGTGAATTGTTGAAGATGACCGCTGCATTTTAGGGTTCTGGCTCATCGCTTTCTCTCTCTTCGAATCCTAAATTCGCAATCTAGTTGAACTGTGTTTGTCTTGGTTTGTACTTGTTTTGTTTAGTTTGACCAGTGTATTTGACCGGGTTGTGTTGGCTACCGTGATGGGCCTTTTTGCTCTATTGAGTTTGACTTGTTGGACCGGATATTACATTGGTGTGTATTGGTTCGGGCCTTGCCTTTTTGGTTAATAAATCAATGACACCTTGACAAAAAAAAACTGACATCTAAAAAACCAAACTAATCCACCAATCCACTTCCCATTCCCCGCCATCACCTCTGTCTCCCGCATGACCATCCTCCCCACAACCACTAACCTTTTAATTGGATTGGATCCTCTCCTCCCTCTCTTAACACTCTCTCTCCCTCTCCCTCTCCCTCTCTCTATGTCCTCCCTCTTCCCACTCTTGTATTTTATGATGCAGGTGCATAAGGTACTATAGAGAACTGGTTAAAAAAATAGAGAGATAATAGAGGTTGAGCGAGTAAGATTAAGAAAGAGATTAGGGCAGTAAATAAAAGGAGTTGTAGAGAGGAAGATGTTTAACTTCCACCCACTAACATTTTTAACTTAATTGTAAAAAAACATTTTTATCTTACCTAATAAAAAAATACTAGGAACATTTTTGTTAAGATCAATGGGCTTGATTAGCGTGTTATTTGTGTGAATTATCCATACACTTTATTGATACTCGATAGCAAATCTAGGTCAAGAAACTTAATTGGCTACGTGTTTGCTCGTCTTTGTCGTTTATGTAGTTCTCCCCTTTCAATAGAATTTTAACCTCTGAAGACTCGAACTCAAGACTATCAGAGATCCGAACACAACTCGGCTCTTGACTATAAAATTAATTTTAACTGTAGTCAATTAATTAAAACTATTTTAGAAAATGAGGTACAAAGATGTAGGCTCTGTTTGACAATGCTCATCCGCTAGCTTATAACGGATCCGCTAGTTAGAAGTGTTTGACACAACTAGCTTTTAGCGTTTTTCCACTAGCTTATAGCGTTTTTTGAAACGCTACTTGAAGTAGCGTTTGAGCTTATAACTTATAGCGTTTCATGTTTTCTCTCAACTTTACTCTCAACTTATCCTCCATTAAATGAATTTCTCTCTCATTTATAAGCATTAATTACAAATGTCTATTTACGTAATTTTATTTTTATAAGCTACTTCAACCGCTAATTTTACCGAATACTTTAAATTCAATCTGCTATCTCATTCGCTATCCGCTACTTTTAGCCAAACAGAGCCGTAATTGTGGTCGTATCAAAAGTAACTAGGACCAGTTTTCTTTTTAATCAAAACTGATAATCGGTTGGAACCCAAATAACAATACTGTCCTCATTCAGTAATAGCTTCTGCTCCGCGACTGCAATCTCTCTTCACACCCTGCAATGTACGCCTTATAGCTCCTTCCTTTATTTCATTTCTCTTTTATTATTAGATTCTATTCTTTGATTGAAATGCTTACGCTTCTATCTCCCCATTCTGCAAATCTAGGGTTCCCAAATTTCGCTGCTATTAAATGTTTCATCAAATCACGCCAATAATCGATTTCATTTTTGATTCGGAAATTGACTTTTTTTTTTTTACTCATGCTTGATTCTACTGAAATTGTGTGGATTGGAACTTGATTTGAAGTCTCTATTTGATTTTGATGCAAAAGTTTATTTTTCTTCACAATGAATTTCTTGAGGGACGGGGATTTGTTGATTATCATATTGTGTTTGTCAGTTGTGTGATACTAACTAATGAAATTCATTACTATCAACTTTGTGATAATCCATATTCGGAATTCGTGTTGAATTGATCGCTCATGTTTTGATTTACATTATATTCTTCCTGCTTCCATTCATTTTGTTATATGAATTTTGTGGATATTGTATTTCTTTTTATGAATGTCTTCGTAGTGCTTATTGTTATCTGTCACATTAATAACTATGGTGTCAAATGATGATTAAGCCTACTTATGAAAAAAAACGAGACATCTTAGAACCTGTGAATTGCTTTTTGCTTATCATTGGATTTCATTATCATTTTAGGGCTGACGAGGAACCTGTTGATCAGAAGAGATATCTTGAAGAGTCTTGCAAACCGAAATGTGTGAAACCGTTACTTTCATATCAGGTGTGTTTTTTTTTGGAAATGTAGAATTATAAGCTTGATGATCTAAAGATGAGCTTTATTCTTAATTTAAGTGATCATCACCATATGATTCTTTTACTTTCCTGATTTTTAAATTGAGACTACATAGCTGTTTTAATCGGTTTTTACACTCATTGGTTAATTGGTGAATTACATTACCCGTATTTTTTGGGTTTGCAGACTAAGTGGCAATCACCACTAGCCCATTTTGCACACATGATTTTGTCTACTAAAAAATATAATTGAAGAACTCAATAATGTTAAGTGTATATCACAATAAGGTAGAAAATAGTAGTGGCAAGAGTCAAGAAATGAAGAGAACTAAGAAATGATTTACAGAGAAAATGTTATTGGAGGAGATATTGATGTCTTTGACGGAAAGTATATTGTTATATAGGAATTTTGAGTAAATCAATAGGCAGGAAATACTGAGCTACAACATGATAATTGTCCGTGTTCCATTCCTTTATTCTCATGCATTTTTACCTTCTCTCGTGTTCTATGGACAATATAACACTTCTGCAGTGTTATCTAGTGAGAGATTTTGGGATTGTGAAATAAATGGGGAAGGTTATCTGGAAAGTCGTCAAAATGGAACTTGATAAGAAACAAGGCCTCAAATCTCAATTTTGGGACCATGGGGTTTGGGCAGAGATCTTAGGCTCAATTCAAAGTTGAAAACAATGATCAAGACTGCGGGGCTTCGTGTTACTCCCCCTCCCATCTTTCTTGTTGCGAGAATTAAAGTGCTCATATGATCTGTATCTTAGATTTTGACTTATCAATAGAAAATATACCCAAAGTTAATGATATTAATGTACAATAAATTTAGGATCAGAGAGTCAATATTTGCAAATTTTTGTTCTGCCTTATTTTTTTGTTTCTTCAAACGAAATTCTCACTTGGCAGAGGAGAGTAATTCTTTATAGAGTAAATTACACTCCCCTCTCTTAAGAGAAGCTTGAATTACACTTCTTTCCCCTCTTATATTAAAATATACACTCCCCTCCCCTCTTATGCAAAACATTACACTTCCCTCCCTTGAGAGAAGTTTGAGTTACATTCTCCCCTCCTCTTATGTCAAAATCTACACTTTCTTCCCTTAATTATTTTCTAAATTTCTAATAATCTAACAATTAAAATCTAACAATACAAATTTAACACACTAAGTGCGGAAAAAAGAGTATTGCGAGTCCATTTTAAAATATTTAAAATTCGTATGCAATTTTTCTCTATTTTTGATTCACAAAATCACTATGATGTAATTTTAAATCCTATTATAAAATATGAAACACTGCAAAATAACATTAAAATCTTGAAAGTTTACTAATCCCGAAAAAATATGGCTATTTAAAAATTGAATTTTATGTTCTAAATCATTAAATTAATCATAAAAAATTAAAATTTAATTATCATTGACATTGAAATTATAAAGAAATGAATTATTTTTTCTTAAATGGTGACTTAAAGTTATTAGATATCATAAAAATATTTATTTAAAAAGGGTTAAAGTGTAGCACATATTTAATTACTAAGAGAGATTATTTTAATTTAAGCATCTCTTAGGGGTGGAGATTATAATTTACTCTAAGTTTTTATTTCTCAAGGGAGGGGAGTGTATATTTTAACATAAGAGGGGAGGGAAGTGTAATTCAAGCTTCTCTTAGGGGAGGAGAATGTAATTTACTCTTCTTTATATTGCTGCAGGCTTGTGTTAAAAGGATAGAGGGTGATGAAACTGGACAGAAACACTGCACTGGACAATATTTTGATTATTGGTCTTGTATTGACAAAAGTGTAAGTATTGCTGTTTAGTTGGAAAGTGATCGTTTGGTTTGCTTCGGTATATCTGATAAATCATAATCCTGTAATGCAGGTTGCACCAAAGCTATTCACCAAACTGAAGTAATAGGGGAGAATTTTATGAAATATTTTCGATGTTTCCGTTCCTGTTTCATTCCAATATAACTTCCCCTAAACACTTGATTTCTAGTCAAACGTACGCCTAGTATGGTTGTTATTGTGTTCTCTGTGAAATTCCCAGGAATATAGTTAATAAGAACATTTTTCCGAATTATAACTCTGAGGTTTGGAAGTTTGTATTCTGGTACACAGATTCAGCATTTTAAAACAAGTGTTTAAATATGATTTGAACTTTGAAGTGTTAAGTTCTGTATGTAAGAGTATTTTTTTTGCCAACACTTCAACTGCAAAACGAGAAAGTTCAACGGGCGTGACTCGTTCAAGAACTACTTCAACAAATCAGTTTGATTAAATGACTTAGGACAATAAAATTGCGACTGTGCAATCATTGTAGAGACAACAATTTCTTTTACAAGTTATTTAGTAGTATTTTACATGGTCACCTACTCTACTATATCCATCTCTGAATCACGGTCCATTTTAGTGAAATCTTTTAATTTCACAACAAAATATTGTTAGTTTATTTGTTTAAAGAAAAAATAGTTTTTAATATTCCTACACCAATTTGAGACCTCTAAGTTCGACAATTTTTCATATGATTAATGTAGTTCACACAAATGGTTATTATAAATTTTTTTTCCGTTTTAAGTTTATTGAATAATTGATGTATCTGACCTATAATATAAGCAAGATACATCAATTACTCAATAAATTTAAAACTGTAAGTTTTTCTTTCTTTCTTATAATAAGGACCAGACGAGAGTGGTATTGAATTTGATAAATAATTATATTATGTGTTGGAACTCATATATCGTTGAATGAACTTCATTAATCAATTTGAATGCTTTAACCATAATTTTTAGATGTTGAACTACTTGTAGATTTTAATCATGTTCAAAATTATGGTTAATGGAGTTTAGTAAATGATTAATGAGTTGCAACACCTAATTCATTAACCACGTGTGAACTGTGTCAAACCATTTTCTGATAAAAAAATATTAAAAACCATTTCGGTTCTTTTGTTTTTTCTTTTTTCACAACTAAAGACTGATTTCTTTAAAAAAAAGTTTTTTGAATGAAACTTCCGTTGAAATTTATTTTAGGATTTAATTTATATACATAATAGATATATAAGTGTAGAATACTATCTATCAAATACAAGTTGACACATCACTAAAATTTGTTAATCAATTAGTAACAGTCTTATATGTCAATGATACTATGAATTATTATTGGTTTTGATCGTAAAAAAGTTTACACCACATTGCCTAACAATTAAACTCTTATGAATTTTGTTTTAATTTTAATTGAAACTGAAATCAATGAATTAAAAATTGTTTAAAAAATATGAGGTGCAAAAATGTAATTGTGATTGTAATAATTTGACCAAAATTGTCAAATCGATAGGAGCCCTAATTATATTGAATCCAAGGAGCACAGTGTGACGCCTTGTAGATCCGAAATACAAGAGCACTGCCCAACGCCACCACCTTCACCACCACCTTCGCCGCTGTATTCTCTCTTTACACTCTGCGATGTACGCCTCATAGCTTCTCTCTTTTCTTTCATTTCTCTCTCTAACATCAATTGTTTATCTTTCATTGGAATTCTAGCACTTGTTATGTCCTTAATTTATAAATTTAGGGTTTTGAGATATTGCTGCAATCAAATGTTTTTTTTTTATTATGGTGTTCTTCATGTAATCAAGCGGTAAACGAATTTCGATATTGATCGGGAAAATGACGTTTTCCAACCCCGCGCTTGATTGATACTGAAATTTTGGGGATTGGAACTTGATTTGGAGTCTCTATTTGATTTTGATGCAAAATTTTAATTTTCTTCTAGCATTCTGTAAATTTCAGTGATGGGGATATATTGATTTTCAGCCTTTTTGGTGTGACCCTCTAGACATTGGGCTAAACCAATTCTAGAAATGATAAAAGTGTGCTTGTTAGCTGTGTGATACTTACTGATAACATTAATTGCTACCTAGTTAGTGATTGCACATGTTTTGATTTACAGTATATTCTGTGGTACTTTAGAGGAATTGATGAAAAAATTTAGATTCAAATCAGTCTGATGATAGGTTTCTTGTTGATTTAGTAAACAATATTTCTTGTTGATTGTAATTTCTTACATTAAAGACCTATGGTGTTACGATATTAGTATGCCTGCTTATGAAAAGAATGGCACATCTTAGAACTTGTTTATCTGTTTTGCTTCATCATTGAATTTTATCATTAATTTAGGGCTGATGAAGAACCTGTTGATCAGAAGAGATATCTTGAAGACTCTTGCAAACCAAAATGTGTGAAATCGTTACTTGAATATCAGGTGTGTTTTTTTTTCAGTGTAGAATTGTAAGCTGAATCATTTAAAGATGAGTGTTATTCATAGTTTAACTAATCATTGCATGTTTATTTTAATTTCCCCACTTTGAAATTGAGAGTAGATAGCTGCTGAAATAGGAATTTACATTTATTGGTTATGGATTAATTACATTATCCCTGTTGCACATTTCAAAATTATTATGTGGTCTTAAAAAACATAATTGGAGAATTCTTTAGTGTTGAATGATCTGAAAAGGAGTACTAGCTAGACTCAAGAAATAAAGAGAACTAAGAAGTAAAAAATGAAATACACAGAAAAAAATTGGACTAATCTGGTGTCTTTGGTCATGGTAATATAATTTGCTATGAATAGTTTTCACTTTTCATGTAATGAATACTCATGTGGGCCAATTGGATGAAACTAAATTTTTATGCTGCGGTACAACATGATGATAGTCTACATACTTTCCCTTTACTCTGATGATATATATATATATATATATATATATATATATATATATATATTTGACAAAAGAAAACTTGATAAGAATATGTTGAAAAGAAGATTATATCATTGGGGCTTTCCTCTTACGTCCCCTCCTTCTTTCTAGTTGAAGAACTGAGATACTCGAATGACTTGTAGGGACATTAGGTTTTGACTTATTAGTTGAATAGATGCTCCAAGTTAATAATATTAAGGAGCAATAGAATTAATATTGGCAAATTTTATTCTGCCTTATTTTTTGTTTCCATTATTCAAAAGAAGTTCCTGTTTGGCACCTTAGGTTTTGGCTTATTAGTTGAACAGACACTCCATGTTAATAACATTAATGAACTATAAAATTTAGGATTAGAGAATCAATATTGGCTAATTTTTATTCTGCCTTATTTTTGGTTTCGTCACAATACGTTTCTGTTTGGCACTTGGCAGAGAAAAGTAATTCCTTAAACTGTTGCAGGCATGTGTTAAAAGGATACAGGGTGATGAAACTGGGCAAGCACACTGCACCGGACAATATTTTGATTATTGGGCTTGTGTTGACAAATGTGTAAGTATTTATGTTTTATTGGTAAATAAATGATATGTCATTATTTAGTCATTTAGTTTACTTCTGTATTTCTGATAAATCATAATCTTGTAATGCAGGTTGCAACAAAACTGTTCTCCAAACTGAAGTAATAGGGGAGAATTTTATGGAATTTTATCATTGATCATTGAGTTATGTCTGTTTCATTCCCAAATAACTTTCGTACAAACACATGATTTTGTAGCCAAACTACTTGGCCACTATGGTTTTTATTGTCTTCACTGTGAAATTTTGAGCCCATGAAAACCCGGGAATATAATTAATAAGAACACTGCCAAATTGTAACTCTGAGATTTGGAAGGATGTATTTTCGTAAGGATTCAGCATTTTAAAGTACTAGTGTTAAAGTATGGGTTAAACTCCGAATTTTAGGGTCTGTTTAAATTGTTTTCAAATTTCCCTATCCTCTTTTGAATAAGATGCACTTATTAGCAATAGCATATTTGAAAAGGGTGAAAACAATGTGGAGATTAGTAGTGCAAGAAACAATAGCATATTTGAAAAGGGTGAAAACAATTTATTAGCATTTTTACTACTTCCAAATATGTTAAAATATGTTATTTCTTGACTATGTATATTATCTCTCACTTTGTATATTTTTTTCTGGCTATCCAACTGAAAATTGAAATCAAATTGAGAAGTATGAAATTTTATTTCCTGTGTGTGTCCAGCGTAATACAAAAAAAAGCTTTGCACCAATACTTTCATAATAAGTGTCTTCTGTGATCCAATCATGTCAAAATGAAAATTACAAATTTATGTTCATTTAAGAGTTTTATATCTGAAGTGAGTTTTCAAGGAATTGTTAGTTTTAGCAAAAGCCGCTCCTAGGGGTCTCTATCTAAGTGTTCATAGAGAAACAATCCATAACATCTGCACTTCGGTCTCTAAACATCCCACCACAATTGGAAGATCTTAGAACCCCTATCGCAGTGCAATTCTTGATGCTCTTTTTAAATAGTTTGGACACAAGGTTCGACTTTATATATATTTGTGTTGTCTTTTAATTTATGTTGGAATTATTTTCCAATATCCCCAAAGTCACTTGCTCTGTTTTTTTTTTTTTGGTAAATCGTTTGGTTTGAGTTTGTACCCTCTTTTGTGCTTTCAGAAACCTCGGTTTTTATGAAGTCAGTACCTTCAGTTTTTTCCTTGCAATTTTTTAACTAGCTATATCATATATTAGCATTTGAGATTGTGTCCAATTGATGAAGTGGATTGGTTTGTATATTAAGTTTGAGAGTTAATTCGTTGTTTAAAAAGTCTAAGATTAGTTGGACTTAAGATTTCCACCTTATGTTTTCAATAATCAATTTCAACTCATAAGCACAATTTTGAAGCCATTGTCGAATCCTAAAAGTTTTCTTATTTTTTTACAGATAGCATTTCTAGAAAACAAAGGGCTATTCGCTTTGTACTTTTACTCTACTCTATGGGCATAAATCTTGGGATGAAAGATCAGAATAATGGTTAATCATGTACTCAATAGTAGAATGCTAATATGCGTGTAGTGCAATAATCTGCGACCTTTGTCCGTATGAATGAATTGATGCACTGCAGAACCAAAAAAACCTTTAGAATAATATGCTTAAAAATTTCACCATTTTGAGTCCACACAACACTGTCTTTTGCGCTCTCGGAATCTCAAAAATGAATAATTACAACCATACTATGTTTACGAGAATAAAGATTCACTTTTGTATCAAACACACGTTAAATTGTAAATATCGGGCAAAGTATGTAAAGAATGAGTTAGTCAGTTCAAATTACGATTATAAACCCAGGAAACAACATAAATTAGAGCATCTCTAGGCAAGCTTCTTTTGGCTATCTTTGAGCCATTTTAGATACCTTGGCAGCTATTGCTTTCAATGAGGAAATCAAACAATATGTCAATGACAAGGCCAAATAATAGTCATTTTGCAAAAATAACAGGTAAGATATAAGCCAAGTGAGTTTGATTTTTGAAAAGCAAGAGATAATTCTAAGTTTTTATTAAGTGCAACCAAGTACTGACAAAATACACTGCATAAAGACTCCAGAAAACAACTACAATGGTTAACGCTAGATAGTATTGGATGCTACAATTACTTATGCAGAGCACACAGGCAATTTTTTTCACCTACATCTGATGCTATACAATAAGGTTGATACTTCCCATCTTCAAACCAAGTAGTACGCTTCTGCATAAGCTCACTTAGAAAATCATCAAGCTTCTCAATTGTAACACTTGGCATCACCACCACATGTGCGATGTTCCCCATACATGCTAACTGCCACTTGCGTATAAACTCCTCATCATGTGGCCGCTCAAATACAACCGTGCTGCTCAGCTCATTAAGCATTGCACCAATTCCTGCGTCAACAAGGCGGTCTTTGAAGTAGTGTGCATTTCGCAAGCACTTTTGCACTTCTTTCTGGAAACCTCTGTATCCTTTCCGGTTCAAGGTATACCAAAGGAATATGGGAGCGTGGCCATTCCGACTACCCATGATTGTGGCATCCCTAGAAGCAAGGTATTCAACATTCCTGGAAAGAGCATTAATGTGCTCCAACCTTGTTATCTGTACACCACAAGGCATGGGGCACCCCACAAATTTGTGTCCAGAAACACTCACACTGCCAATAGGCTTCTTGAAAGAAACCTTTGGAGCCTGTCATAGCATAATTTTATTAAATAATGTAATAAATATCAACTTTGCAAACGCTTCTGAATGGATTCAAGATGAAAAGGAATATGACAAGATTCACATAACTATAGGAATAGTACTAATTTTCTCGTTTTAGACCCACAAACAACCATATATCATCCAAATACGCGTTGACAGACAAGCAAGAAGTTTAATCTTGTCCATATATATTCAAGTCAAAATAAAAGACAATATTCCCAGACTTAAAATTGGAATAACTGGTGCAGTTTCTTTTGAATGTAAATGATCAATGATAGTTGGCGTATATTTATTGGGTCAATCAATAAGCATTAAAAAAGCAACTTTCTACTATCATATATTTACGAAGCTTGATCATATAGTAATTGGGATGAGGCCTATAATATGACTTTATTGTTAGTGCAGATGGAGAATAACTGAGCCACCATAAGATAGACAGGGTATGTATAGAAGAACCAAAATCAGTTTGCTAATACGAAATATGCAAACGACCAAAACGAATGTAAAAAAGACACACCGGTGCCCTCTATCAAAACATACGAAGATAGAAAATGATTGAAGGTAACATTTGCACTTACTCGTTTCACAAAAGGCATCATTAGACCAAATAATGCCCCATCACAATGGATGTAGAACCTGTCATGCGAAAATCCAGTTTCTTCAAGTGTCTTAATGACCAGATCAAGATCATCCACGGCTCCTTTCACAGTTGTACCTGTAAAGTTTCAGTTCTATGAGCCAGACGCAAAAGAGCGACGGGGAGGGGAGGCATGGAACTATTTAGGGGGAGCAGGTAGAAACAATGATGGAGAAACTTGCCTATGTTCACATTTATAATTGCTGGCTTGTCCTGGTGACAAAGAAGCTTCTCCTTGAAATCATCACAATCAATCTCACCAGAGCAGAGAGTCTCAATCTTCACACATTCCATTCTATACATACGAGCAGCTTTAAAAATTGAATAATGTGACTCCCGGGAGGCATACAAAATCCCATCTGGAAACACCTCTCTCCTGCAAAAGTCAATTAATTTTAAACCATGTTAGATGTTTTTTACAAAATTTCAAAATGTTGAAAAGTAAAACAATTTGGCTGAAACTAACCCAACTAGGATGCCATGGAGATTGCCTTCTGTACCACAGTTTGTTATATAGCCCCAGTACTCATTTTTCTCCAGTTCCCACAATCTGGCAAACCAATCCAAAACACCAACTTCAAACTGGCGGGAGTGGACACCATAATTGCTTTCAATAAATGGATCTCCAAGGTTGTTTATGGAAAAGTGCTGAAGTTGAGAGAGTGCACCATAGTCGAAATCCAAATTATAAGGGTAGCCTGCAATAGATTTTTCATTAGTTAAATATGAAAAGCTAGACCTAATTAACTACAGAGGTTAGTTGAAGAAGTGGACTTCAAAAAGTTACAAAAAATCCTAATAAAATAAAATTACTTTACAAAATGGAACTAGAAGTAATTTAAATGCCCTGTTTTAGATTTATTAAATGATAGGTTCCAAAATATATGCAAGATTACAAACATTTTTTTATTTCCCACTAAAGATTGGGCTTAGAATTCTTCCAGTATATGAAATGCAATTTTAAGATATAGAAAGATTTTCGTGATGGTTCCAGCTGATTGAATATCTTCTAGTTGAATCCATCTATTTTTTCACGCAGGCACAATCTTTAAATGTGTCTTTTCATGTATCATACACCGCAGCCATATCCAGTGACATTGGAATAGTACAGAGGGAGTTGCAAATTCATTCTGAGCAGAAGATAACAGAATAGAACACACAATGGCAATGTCTGTATGATAAAAAGATTCAAATGCTTTCCTGGGTGTCAGAAAACAGGTTAGAAGTCCAATGGAGATGGTTCTGAGGGGAACTGATTTCGTGATTATACTGATGACAAGTGAAGTTGAACTAGAGAAATTACTATGTTTATTGGACTATCAAAGTGTAGGTTGAAGCATTTTTTATGGCAGAAACCAATAACACATTGTATTCACCGGTAGGTTTTTTGAAGAGGAAAAGCATTTCATTAAATAGGAAAAACATGTTTAATGGACATCACATTGTATTCTGTGATGTGTCCCACACAGCTATCGAATGCCTTCAAACATAACCCAGGACATTTAGAGAAATTTATCACTTATGATCTACAATTGCTAGTCAATACGGGCTTTCCACCAGAAATATAAGGGAAGTAGGTGGGCTAAAGCATAAGTTAGTGCTAATTAGTGAGTGTTGATGCTGGGTTGGATTGACGTCAAAATGGAGCTAATTGATGTATGTGACCTGTCAAGTCATAAATCACAGTGAATGGGGTTGGAAGTAGAGGATTATGACCCAAGGCTGTTAGCACTTAATTGCAGCCATTTGGAAAATTAATAGAGAATAAATAAGAAATGAGGGGATAAATGGAGAAGGTTAAATAGGCGATTATTGAAACATTCAGGAGAGAGTAAATAGGGGTCATCCATTAGATAATTCATAGAGATGGACAAGAGATAATAAATAGGGAGCAGGAAAGGTTAGTCCTTAGTAGGCAGGTGTTTCATGGACAGATTTGGTTGGGGAGAGTTCGCACCCAAGTTGTAACAGAGATTTTCTATCAATAAATAAACTCTATTTTCTACTATATCCGGTACTGGCACCAATCATATACCTCAATAGAACGATAACAAAATACAAAAAATGCAATCAAGAAAACAAAAATTTCAAACGAGCAAATATTATCAAACCTAAATGATACTTTGTCCTTTCGGTTAAAGATCTTTTGTATTTGGCCAAGACGCTTGCCATATGAGCTTCTCGGTCACCAGTAACCTCATCATCTAATTCAGGCTCCATGATTTCGAGACACGTGGTGTGGATATTTCTCCCCAATACTATTTCCCTTTTCTCCTTTTCCTTATTGATCTGGGCCTCCTCCTTGACATTGCCATTTTCTTCAACTACAGGAGGAACAGAATCTTTGATAATGGCAATCGCATCAAAATCCTCAGGCAATGTTTCAACTACTCCATTGATGCCCAAATCATCAGCACTTCCAACCATTTTGTTAGCTACAACAGAGGAACACCTGACAAAAATGGTTATAATATAATTAGAGAATGATTAAACGGGAACCAAAATCCAAATATAAAAGAACAGAATAATAAATCCCAAAAAGCCAGCAAAAGGCCTATGTTTCACTTTCACATCATATTAAAACGCACAAATCTTATGTCCCTGCTCACATGGTTGAGTGAAAGGGACATTGCTGGTGGAAAAAACGCAGAGGTTCAAACCCTGCTCTCCTCTTCCCTTTAACAACTAACACACTAATTTCTAATAACTTTGCCTATAAAAAAATGGCACAAATCTTATCGTAATTTATGACACTGTGAGTGCATTCAATTCAAAACTACACAAAAGGAAGTGAAACCAGGCAAAAATCTAGAAAGGAAACAGCACTTGAAACAAGATCTATGCAAACAAGTTAGGTCATGTCATCATCATTGGGATCTAATCCAGGGTACCAAAATCGAAGCAGAGATCAAGGTGTAGAACGTTCAATTTCCAAAACAAGAATAAATCAAAACACACTTATTTCAGATGAAGCAATAATTCCAATTCAACGGCACTTACAAAGCACAAACAACATAAAAATTGCGTCGAATTCAAAAGTTTTCAAATAACCTACGCATTTGCAGCATACTATCACTTTACACATGCAAAATCGACAATTACGAAGACGAAGATGGAAATCAGTAATAATAATAGAATAATAATGCTTTGCGAGTTAGAATCGTAACTAGATCTGAAATAAAGAAAGAGAGATGAAGGAGAAGGAAACTTACTGGGAAGCGAAGTGATGAAAGGAAAGAGAGAGGCGGAAGAATCGGGCAGTAGCAATAAAACGGGGCAATCAGAGGAAGAGGCGGAAGTTGCCTTTCCTGTATTTATACTACTACTACACTTGCCTGAGATTCTTTCACGCGCTTCTACTCGCCATTGTACCCCACATACATACATGTGATTCTCTTTGCTTTCGCAGATGCCACGCAACATCAAGATTCATTCACGTGTTATTATTATGCTACGGTGAAAAATGGATTCTACTGTCATGATATTTTCTCTTCATTATTGAATCTTAACCACTCATTTTAATTACTCATTTAATATATATAAAAAGAAAGGTAAATTCTACCATTTAAAAAAAGGTTTTTTTTTCCATACCACTGCTCCCATAACCATGTTTGCTTTTTTGACCAAAATACCCTCATTTTTTCTAAAAAAAAAAACTGTGAACTTTCCGGAAATACACATAAATTCGAAAATGGTGTAAAAAAAATTTCCGAACTTATGTTTATTTCCGAAACACAATTTATTAAAAATAGCTTTCGAATTTAAGTATAAATTCAGAATATATAAAAAAATATATTCCAAATTTATACATAAATTAGGAAGCGTCATATATTTTTTATTTTAAAAAATCAGTTTAAATTAATTTAAATTAGTTTTAAAAAATTCAGTTTAAATTAGTTTAAATCTATTTAAATACGATAACGACTACGATAACAAACGAAAAAAAATCGAAAATATAATAAAGTCGATAAAATACGAGTACATATACAAAAAATAAAACCAAAACAAATACATCTACGGATGAAAGTCTAAGTGTCCTAAAGCCTGCAGGAGACTGTCATATGCATCGGCTGAAATGCCTCCCTCAGAACCCATAGCATCGAGTATGTGTCCAGCGGCAGCATCCATCGTATCCTGATACGTCCATGGACCAACTCCCTCAGCTACAGCCTGTTGTTCTGGTCCATGCTGCTCTGGTACCTCCTCAGCTGCAGTCAGTCGTGGAATGGACACCTGCCGATACCAAGGTAGATAGTCATCGATGCACTCACCCGCCATGCCCGCGACTCTGCTAGTACGGAAAAAAATCCGTGCTGGGGATGGATACATACACCGACAATCTCTCTAAAATGGAGATCACATCTGGACGTGGGCCTAAAACGGGTGCAGGAGGGATCTGTTGGATGGCCCAAACTGCCAGCGGACCCGATCAACCATATATGTGACAGCAATGTCGCCCCAGATCAGCCAACCTCTGAAATGCGCCATGGTGTGGAATGGAACGTGCAGTCTGTGGTCCTCCCAAGGCGTAAAAATGACCTGGTCCAGCCGTAGGTTATTGATCCGCTCCCGAAAATGTATCAGCTTCAGATCATCGCACTTGAAGTTCTTCCACTTGCTGCAACGTGGAAGCCCAGTATCAGGGGACATCCTCCGTCGGACGATAGTGGGGAAGTACTCATATATCCAGCACTGAAATAAAATAATTAAATGAGTAAATAATTAAATGATTAAAATAATTAAATGAATAAATAATTAATTATTTCAATAAAATCAATTAAAAGAATAAAAGTAATTAATTAATAAATTCCCTGTAGCAGAGAAGCGTATCCGCCAATCTACCTGGTGTCCCAGTAAGCGGCCAAGTTCAGCTGGTCATAGAGATATGTCAGAGCAGCTGAACCTCAAGCCCACTGGCCACATGTGCCAAAATCTGAAATGAGACTAATCCACCTAGCAGGCACGTACGTGTGACTCTTGTCGGAGAAGATGGTGCCCCCAACAAGTGTAGCATATAGCACCGTGCTGCATGATCAAACTGCCCCCGATGCATGTTATCTCTGTAGGCATCCTGTAAAAATCGGAATCTGAACGCTGGAGTCCTGCAGGAATTAAACTCGAGCCAGCAGGCCGCCCCATCTACTCCGAGATAATCCACCCCAGCCTGAACGGCCTCAGCAAATGAAAGATGTAGAGGCTCAACCAAATGATTTCCGATGAGTGGCAAGTGGAGCAACGCAGCCACGTCGTCCAATGTGATGGTCATCTCCCCCCAAGGCATGTGAAAGGAGCTAGTCTCAGAATGCCACCTCTCAACAAAAGTAGATACAAGCTCATGGTTGATGTTGTTGAGAGGTGTGGCGTCCAACTGAAATAGCCTCGCCTGCTGCAACTATGCTGCAATATGATGGTGGTGCACCTCAGGTCTAATACTGGATATCTCCCCCCGTGAGATGCAACCTTCAGCGTACCTCGGTCCTGTAAAAAAATAAAAGTAATTAATAAATAATTTAAACTAATTAAATAATTTAAACTAATTAAATAATTTAAAGTAATTACCTCCTCGGCCAGTAGTCGACTGACGCGGTGATCCACTAAGCAGTGCAACAAAGGCTGCTCAGCAGCCTCAGCCTGATGCTCAGCAAGCTCTTGTATATATGGCTGCTCAGCCTGTGGCATCTCTGGCTGCTCAGCCTGTGGCATGTCTGGTATGTGTGGCTGCTCAGCCCGGTCTTGTCGCTGTCGGACACGCCTCTGACGCTCAAAAGCGTGCCCGGCCTGTCTGACCAATCTAATCCTCGTCCTAGTCCTAGGAGCAACATCATCTCCCAGTGTAGATCCAGATGTCTCGCCTGGTGTAAAGTCTCGACTGCTAGCCACTGAAAAAAAAAAGTTAAAATGAATTTAAAAAAAAAACAATAACCTTCCGATTTAGGTGTAAATCTGGAAATTTCAATGTTGAAATTTCCGGATTTACACCTAAATTCGGAAGGTTATCTTTAAATTTTTTCTGGAAATACATGTAAATTCGAAATGTAAATCCCGGATTTACATTTCGAATTTACATGTATTTCCGGAAAAAATTTGAATTTGCCTTCCGAATTTATACGTATTTTCGGAAAATTTACAATTTTTATTCCGGAAATAGGTATAAATCCGGAAAATTTAGGGGGAAAACTCACTTTTTTCGGAAATATGCATATAATGATGAGAATTGTACTTTTTTTAAAAAAATTCAGGGGTATTTTGGTCTATTTGGCTAAGATGGGGTATGGGAGACAAGTTGGGGTAAAGAAAAACCCTAAAAAAATATGATTAAATATTTAATTAAAATTGATTTGTTCTTACATCTTAGATATTTTTTGGTACATATTACAATCTCAAATTTATTATAAATTTAAAATGATAGCAAGAAATTACTGTGTATATTTTTTTTCCGGAAAAGTCGTTACTTGAATAAATTGCGAACTTTTTTATCAAAAATAAAATTGAATTAAATTACGATTTTTATATTCATACAATTACACATCAAAGTTATTTTTAAAGTTAAATTATTTAAAATATAGTTCATTTTAATTTAATAAAATCTATTTAGCCAGAGTTATTTTAATTTAATAAAATATTGTTAATTTAAAATATTGTTTTTTGTTTTTAAATTTTTGATTAATTTAGTTTATCGAATTTTAAAAACTTTAATTGATCTTTTCTTTCATAAGGCTATATGGTCAAACACCATGTAAAACACCGGTAAACTGTATTTTAATGTTGTACTACACCCTCACCCGTGCGCTGCACGGGCCTATGTTGTCTCAAAGAGATATTTTTTCTCTATAACTCAATTGATAGGATAATTGCTGACGTGCTCGGGAACTGTTTGACACCATAATAGTTTGTTATGTGGGCCTTTTTTCAGACATTCACAAAATCAATAATTGTAGTGAAGAAATTGATACATATAAAACATCAAATTATGGCCAAATGATAGCAAAAGTAGCAAAGTTCATGAAAGTCCAACATAAGCAAAATAGTTAAAATGCTACAACACAAAAAGTGTTGTCTACACTTATACCACCCAAAACAGCCTAAGTATAAGTGTAGTTTACACTCCAACAAAAACATCTCTAATCAATTGGATGCACAACCACAGATTTAATATTTACTAATTAATTTTCTATAATTAAATTTTTTGCAATGTATAAAGTTTTTGATGATGACCACTACCGAGCCACATCATATTCAACCACAAAAAACAATACTTGCTTCAAATATAATTTACTTATACTCGGTTAACATCTAATCATGCATAAATTTGATAGTGATGTTGTACATCTATCACAATACGAATCCTGCGTCACTGTAAATCTTTGACCAATTTTTTGTCAATTGGATCAATGTATTATTGCTTCTACCCACTGTTTGAACTGCTCATGCACCAATTAGTGCTATTTTCTTCATTGTACTTTTACAATTCAATAGAAATTTGATCCATTGGAGTAATCAGGCGAGCTATTAATCTTATTTAAAGAAACTTTCACCAGCTGCAACTAAGCTGCAGACAGTTGAGAAGGTATTACTAGCCACAATGAATAAAAATGTATAACTGGTGGTTTTATTTAACAAAAATGCGAAGGAAATGGACTATTTGAACATTTTATAACATTTAAGATATTCTTATGAGATTATAATTCATTACTAAATAATGTCATCACTTCAAGAGATATCTACTATAGATAGATTTATACAACTTAACCACATATGAAAATACCTATTTGCCCATTTAAAAAAAGTGACACCAAAATAATTGAGGATGAAAATGTAAATATGTCACTAAAAGACAAAAAACTTTTTATCCTATTTTTTTTCTCTTTCTTCTCTTTTTTTATCACATTCTCTCTCTCTTTCTCTTATGTCACCTCCTCTCTCCCACTTTCTCTTCTCTTTTCTCTCTCACCAACATTTTCTCTTTCTTCTCCTTTACTTTTCTCTTCTCTCTCTCTCTCCAACGTACTCACTCTCTCATCTCCTCTCTCTTTTCTTTCTTTCTTTTCCCTTACTCAAAACTTTCTTCTTTTATAATTTTTGTTCCCGACCTTCGAGGTGCCTCAAATCCAGCGAGAGGATTAGTCACTGCGTTCGGCGGTGAATACTCTGGTCTCGACAAAAAAAAATTATCTTTGATATTTTGTCTTTTTAATATCTTTTTTATATAAATGAATATATTTTGTTGTTGTTAAAAATTCATTGTTCATAAGCTATAATTTGTTACTGCTATAATTTAATCTACTATTTTATTTCTTATGTTATAAATTTTGTATTTGCTAATTTTTTTTATGAGTAAATGCACATTTTACTCCCTGACAATTTCAAAACGGGGACAAATTAATCCCTGACAAAAGGAGTAATTTGTCTTCGTTTTGAAAATGTCAGAGACTTATTTGTCCCAAAAAATTGTAAGGCCAATTTGTCTTATCAAAAAATTGTCACAGACTAAAATTAGTCTTTACTTTTTTTTTTATTATTGTATAACTTTACCGACTCTCTTAATTTATAAATTCTTTTTATACTAATTTAGAGTTATAATTTTTTTCTCATTCAAAAAAAATGTTTCTCACTCAAAACTTTCTTATGATCAAATTTCGCACTGGCCAACACCAAATTTATTAATCAAATCAATATATAACCTTATTTTTTTTGGTGAGCTATATAATCCTATTTTATTTTTTTATTATTTTTACTCCATTTATAAGATTTTAAGAAGATAGTGGCTTTTTTAAAACTTTCTGCAACCTGTTTTTTAAACAACTTGAAATATAACATTTTTCATCGACTTTTATCTTTTTCTTTTATTACATAACAAATTATAGCAAATATAGTGTCACCCGTGCCGATGCACGGGTAAATTACTAGTTACATATTATAATAACAGAACCATTCCTACTGACCTTGGAAGTGGCTCAAACATTTTAGACCATCACTTCCTATCACAATTGCTTTTGAGAATAAATTTCCCGCCTTTGCGATTACGGAATGTATTTGTCTGTAGCAGAACATGATGCCACAGGAAATTAGTGTTTTAGATAAAGTAGTAAATAATTTTGTTAGTATATGTATCTGTTTACCTTGGATTTTGGTAAACACCACTAGTTTGAAATTGCTTCTGCTTGCAGGATCAACTAGTAAATCCTAAGACCATTTGTGTTTAAAGTTTTTCCAGAATTGCGCGTTTAAAAGTAAAAAGAAGAAGATAACCGTCGATTTCTCCGCAAAACCGTCGAATTACTCCAAATGAGGGAGGATAAAACAAAGAGAAAATTTGCAGGAAACGTAAAGAAAAGGAAAATTAAAATTGCATTAATTTAAAGGGGTGGTGCACAAGATCATACATGCGTTCCCTGTACTCGTTTCTCAGTGCGTGTCGGTACTTTGAGCGTGGGAACTTGGTATGAGAGATTGTGACCTGTTTTTCCTATGAGAAACTACTATTTATACAAATAGAAAATAACTGTACAAAGTTTAAAAAACTGTAACTGCTACGTGCTCTTGGTAACGGTTACTTGATCCTACTTCATCATCAGCCTCCAACTCCTTCTTGTCGAAATATCTATCTTCAGCCTCTTCGACTTTGCCAAATCTGAGGTCGAAATCTACTTGATGCAACTTGATAGCTTAATCCATTTTGAACGTCGAAATTACTTCTTGTCTTTTGAAATATAAGGTCAAACTAAACCTCGTTGACTGCATTTAATTGAGCCTGTCAAAAATGCAGGCTAACAGTATCTCACTGAAGGTTTAGACATATGCATCATCCATAAACCAGTTTCTAAGAGAAAACTGTGAGTCTGTGAAAACACATATAATTGGGTTATCCTTTGACTTGATGCCTCCGGCAGCTCAATTGTAGGAAGCTTAAAGTGTAAGATGTCAAAAAATTCAACTGAATACATATATTTGTATTAAAAGTTAAAACCACAGTGGGATACCTCTTTATAAAGTATTGAGTATCCACTTCTTCACATGTCAACGCATACAAAGAATTTAGTATAGAGAGATAAAAGTTTGTTGGGCAGTATGTCAGCTATATGTTATCATAACAAACAACAAATAAACAAACAGAAAAGAAAGAAATCGCAAGGAACAACTATATTAGTAGGAAAGAAAGTAAACACAGCAACTCTAAATTGGAAAAGAAAACATTCAACAGACCCATTAGCTATAATACCAGTTTCTATGAATACATATATTAGCATTAAAAGTTCACAAATAAACAATGTGGAAAAGAAAGAAAAATTAAGCAACTCTATGAATAAACAATCCATACAATGAATATGATATAGAGATGGAGAAAAGTTCTTGGGCAGTATGTCAGCTATATGTTGTCATAACAGATCACAATTAAACAATCTGGAAAAGAAAGAAATCGCAAAAAAATAGCTATAAGTGGAAAAGAAAAGAAAGACGACAACTATAAATTGGAAAAGAAAGTATTCAACAGATCCATTAGCCATAACACCAGATGAAAACTGAATTGAAAAGAGATTTAGTGTAGGAAAATAGAAGGAAACAATGAAGAATATGAGAACCCAAGGGAGAGAATGAAGGGAATGAGGAGAAAGGAAGCTATGTTACAGAAACTTAGTTGCAACATAATAGAACTTCATCCTAACCCATATAAAAAATTCATAATCTATGATTACATACATTGGTATTTCTTCATGTAGTGGAAGAAACTGGAATTGATCAAGGTGGCCACAAATTTCTTACCTAAGCTCTTAGATGTCCAAGGAAACGATGAAGTCTAATATTGTAGTAGGTTGGCAAAATTTTGGCTAACAATGATTAGTTGTCTACATTAAAGTCTCTGATTCAATATTTGTATCATTCTGATTCTAATATTCTGTCTGCACCATGTTAACTCCACAAAACCCATTTCCATTACCAGAAAGAAAACCTCACGTCTGACTGAATGAAAAAAAATGGCTGCGAGTGTGAAGGTACTGCACACAATTAAAGTGTTTAAATAAAGAAAAAACAAATTCAAGATGTTTAAATAACAGAACCATTATTACCTTTGTGGGAATGGAAAAAAGAAATTAGAGCAACACTTCCTATAAGGATTGCTTTTGAGAATAAATTTCCCCACTCTTGATGTGCAGCAGAAACAGGGAAATAAATGTTAGATGAAGAAGAAGTTACGCAGAGGAAGAATATAGAGCAGCAAAAATAAGAAAGGGAACAGATTTTTTTGTTTTTATTATTGATTTCAAAATATAAGAAAGGGGTTTAGAAATCATAAGTTTCCCTTTTGCATCCCAGCTGCATGAAATTCCAGGAGAGAAGAAAAGGAAAAAAAAAGGCTGCGGAGGAGAGGGAGAGATGTGCGTTGGTGGTGGTGCGATGAGAGAGAGAGTGTTGCCGAGGGGTTTTCACCAAATAGAGACACCAAGAATAGAAGGGAAGCGGTGCTGAGGTTGTGGTTGTAAATCACTTCTATCTTCTTTGATTTCGATTTCCACTTTTCAGTATTCCCCTTCTTGTCGCCAGCAATGGCTTCTTCTTCAATAATGGGATCAGTTTTTGGATGAGAAGGCCTTATGCTAAATACTCGTTTCCAAACAATTTGATAGTGATATCGTTATTTTCATCTTAATAGTGATATCGTTAACATCTGATACACACCCGTTAACAATATGATAAACTTTAGTGTTTATTAGGGGAGTGTGTAAATTCTCTTTAAGGTGTCTCAAACTGATCCAGTTTGAGCAATGGGGACTGGATTACCCTTTTATGTCATGTCATGCTGAAACTATGTACCACATCTGATAACAGAAATGTGAACAATGAATGTGAGTCAATATTTTGAATTTAGGGGACTAACTCTCTTCAATTTCAATTTTGAAAAACTGACCCACTATGAAGATCCTGTACACCTAGCTCTAGGGATAGGCTCCAATTGGCAAAGCCAATCTTTATTAATTCATTATCTACCATCCAAACTGATTATCCTAGTGCTGTTTAGAGACCTCTACTAATGCTGTCAAGGATGGAAGCATTGCCCATCTCATGATTAGTAGCCTGGTACCATATTCCCAAGCCTTCTATGAGAACATTGCAATAATCAGTGTTGACTTACACAGTTCTTAAAATCTTTGTTCACTAATACTTTGCTTCTTCGCTTAATTATTATCAGCAAAGTAATTAGTCAAAAAACAATTTCTTAGCAACATAATCCTTTTAGTGGGCTGAAGTGAAAACTAATTTCATTTCCATACAGATCATTGTGTATCAAAATGCCAATTAACACATTCTCGGTACCCAATCCCATATTGAACAAATATTGCCTTAAGTTTACTCGGGAATCTCAAGAATAGGAAAAAAAAACTTACAGATAGAAAATATAACTAAATGTTAAAAATGCGTAGTTAGGTCCTTTCAAACACTTAAAAGTAAAATTACCAATTTCTTCAATCTCTATTGGATGTTCCAACATCTCGTTTAATTACACTTTAAAAGGGTCCAATTGATCATAGTTCCAACACTGCAAAACCTTCAAATCAGTGAGCGCAACCGATGTTTAAATGTGCTTAATATTCAGCAAATGGTTTTAAAGCACTTGTAGAATAATTCACATGGTTTCTTCTGATTTCTAATATAAAACTGATATATTAAAATCATGCGTACCAGTGATTGTAATCAATTAAAAGACAACAAAGATTGCATTGATAATCACTCAGAATAAAAGGAAAGATAGTTTAGATCATTGCAATAATGCCTTCTGACTGGTAGAAAACATGAATTACAAAATAATTCTCAACTAACAGAAAACATCATATACTACTCACAACATGACACACCACATATAAACAATCAACATTTAAGCAATTAACATGTAATAAAAAAATCAAAATCATCTTATATTTATAAAATGTTTTGAAACAAAAACTTGTTATCAATATGATGCGTATGAATTTCATTTTCCAATCAAAAAGTTGTCCTTGAAATATGTTACAGCTCCAGCTCCAGTTTCTCACGTTATCCGAGGTTGAAGAATCTTTTATCTGCAATTGTCTATCAGCCAAAAATTACTAAAAAAAGATGAAATCAGAAGAGAAAGGAAAAACATAGCAAGATAGACACACCAGAAGCTACACCATGCTGTTGTCGTTCTGATTTCGATTTCCGAGTTCTGCTCTTGTTTTCCCCTTTTCGTTTAGGGTTTCCTCTTCTCTCTTTGTTTTGTGTTTCTTCTCTAGATTTTTTTCCACCTTTCCATGCCCTTCTTCGGCTTCCCTCTCTTCCTGTCTCTGTATGTCTTGTTTTTCTTCTTAGATTTTGGTTTTCGATTTCAGCTTTCCAATGGATTTAGGAACCTGAATGAAGAGAGAAAAGGAGAGAAAGAGAGAGCGTGTGAGAGAGAGATGAAAAGAGAAAGAAGGGAGCGTATTTTTTATCAAAGAAAGAGAGGAGCGTATGAGAGAGAAAAGGAGGGTGCAGAGTGTGTCAGATACAATATACGAATGCATTGTCACAATTAGTTTTTACTTCATCATTACCATGGGACCCACATGGTAAGCCAACTTTAGTACCTTTTGATGTTCCATTTTGTTCCTTCGGACATTTGACTATGTGGGAATTACGGTCGCATGTCATGCTACTTCGTATGGGCCATACCAATAAAAGGTGTCATATGGATGTTTGTTAATGGAACATCATAGGATGTACATCTACAGTATTTTAAAAAAGTGGAATCCTGGCGTTTTCAATACCCCATGTGCACCAAGCAGCGCCTTTTATTTTGATGGCATGCATGGAAGAGCATTGCATTACCATGTTAATTGGTATCTCATCTCATCTCATTCTTATACAAATACAGCTTATGAAGGGGTTTGACCATTATTTGCTCTTGGTTTGACCCTAGAGCTTTATAAAAGGAAAGATTTGTACAAAACCACATACTTAACATGTTTAATGACCATGTCCAACACATAAAACACATCCACTACCATCCATACCATACCTTTAAAGGGGTCCCCATGAAGACATGGTGCTGCTTTTTCGGCTACAGAAGCACCTGCAAAAACCATCATTGCACTTAAAAAGCATTGTTGACATCCATAGATGGATGCTCATGTACAGTAGCAAAATGCAAGCCATGCGTGTCATCTCCGAATTTGCCAAAAAGTAATTTTGTGGATGGATAACACACCCAGTATCATGTATTAGATCCAACCGGTACTTTACCCGTGAGGATCGATACTATATTTGTTATAATTTGCAATAAATTCATAAATATTTTAAGAATTGTAAAATTTAATAAAAGAAAAAGACAAAAGTCGATATAAAAGTTATATTTCAACTTCCTTAAAAAAGTTGAGTTGTAGAAACTTTGAAAAAAAGCAAGTATAAAAATGGTGTTGTAGCTCCTGTTGTCACTCTTGTTGTCATTCCCGTTGCCACTTCTGTTGTCGCTCTCGCTGCTACTCCCGTTGCCGATCTTGTTGTCGATCCCGTTGCATATCCCGCCCCATTGCCATTTCTCTTTGCCGAATATTTAAAAGTAAAAATAAAAATTATTTTCAAAAAGCAAACATTTAAAAGTAAAATTAATAATTATTTTGAATTCAAATTAGATATTAGATCTATTAGATAGATGAGAGTGAAGAAATATGAGAGATAGATGATGGTTTAGAAAGAGAGGGAAGATTGAAATTCTAAAGAGAGGAAATATTTAAATGATTGATTAGAAAATGAATGACATTTTACCTGCAAAATTGACACTTATCAAATATGTCAAATGGACTAATGGGTTCTTTTTATGGAGTAGTATTTGTATAAATGTATATTAGATTAGATTAGATATTATATATTAGATAGAATAGATGCAGATCTCGTTGCCGCTCCCGTTGGCAATCCCACTCCGCTGTCGTTTCCCATTGCCGAATATTTTGAATTAAAAATAATTATTATTTTGAAAAAAACAAACATATTTAAAAGTAAAAAAATAATTTATTTTGATTTCAAAATTAGATATTAGATATATTAGATTAAATTAGATATTAGATCTATTAGATAGATGATAGTTTAGGAAAAGAGGGAAAATTGAAATACAAACTCAAATTAAAAAAGGGATAGAAAGAGAGGGAATATTTAAATGATTGATTAGAAGATGTATGAATTTTTGAGCCTCAAAATTGACAATTGTCAAATGGGTATTTTTAGATTAGATCTATATTATATTAGATATTATATTAGATCCCGCTTGTTGCCGTTTCCCGTTTCCGAAGATTTAAAAGTAAAAAAATAATTATTTTGAAAAAAAAGCAAACACATTTAAAAGTAAAAAAAAAAAATTGAACTCAAATTAGATATTAGATCTATTAGATAGATGAGAGTGAAGAAAAATTTGAGATAGATGATGGTTTAGAGAGGGAAAATTGGAATCCAAATTCAAAAAAAGGGATAGAAAGAGAGGGAAATATTTAAATGATTGATAGAAGATGAATGACTTTTTTAGCCTCAAAATTGACACTTATCAAATGTGTCAAATGGGCAAATGAGTATTTTTAGTGGAGTAGTATTTGTATAAATCTATATTAGATAGATATTAGATTAAATTAGATTCATATATTATGTTTGCATTTATTTTTTTGTCATTGTTTATAAATATATAGTAATTGTTGTCCAACGCATGGATGAATAAAAAAAAATTCCTGAGTTAAGTTATAAAGTTTATAATACATTGTGATTTGCAAAATTTATATTTAAAATTGAAACCTATTTTTTAAATTAAATAAACGGTTGGTAAATAAAATTAGATTATAACACAGAGCATGACACGTAGTGAATATCTACATGCATTAAGATGAGACTTTAAAAATAGAAATATGATAAAAACAGAAATGTTGCCTCCATTAGATGAGACTTTAAAAAATTCTACAACATAATTGACTGAGGGTCGAAGTTAGTCAAACGAATATGTTATAGTCCCTCCGTCTCACAACCAAATTATAGTTCGAGTTCATTTCGCGCATATTAAAAAAAAAACATAAAAGGAGGAACGGGATTAGTATTTTTACCAAATTATTCGTATCAAACTTTGTGAGTGGTGAATATTACTTTAGTATTCCTAGAATACCTTTAAAAAGCATTGCTCAGATGCATAGATGAATGTCCATATACAGTAAACAATAGCGACTCATGCGTGTCATCACCGAATGTGCTGGAAACAAAAAATGGACAACTATATGTTGAAGGAAAAGTTATATCCGGCACAAATATTGGGCACAAAGTTTATATTCCAAGGTTATCACTTATCGCTAACCCCTTCGGATGTGATAATTCCATTCAAATTTCAGCGGAGACAATTTCCAATTGATATCTCTTTCGCAATGACAGTCTCTCCAACATGTTGGTGTCTACTTGCCAAGCCCTGTTTTTTCACATGGCCAACTATATGTTGCACTCTCTCGAATCACTTCCAGACAGGGTCTTCGACTTCTAATCTGTCATAATGAAGATCGTACAACTAATAACACATCAAATGTTGTATACCGTGAGGTCTTCAAAAATATCCAATAGTTTACAACATTTCTTATAACCAATTTCATTAATATATATCAACTTTATAAACTTTCCGCCTTTTTAATATGCGCTTTACTTAAGTCATTTGTATCATACTATGTTAAACGATCCTTACTAACATATGGCCGTTCTGCTAATATCAAATTGACCATAACGCTTTTTCGCCTCCTACCGCTAAGCCCGTGCAGCGCACGGGGGAGGGTCTAGTTGTATTAATATTGGTTGAATTGAAAAGTATTGCTCACCAATACAATTAAAATATCAAATATATATAATTAAAAATTACAATTTATAATCATACATAAAAATGTCTCTTCTAAATGGTGTCTTGTCCCATATCGAAAAGCAGAGCCGGCCCAACACTAAGCAAGGCTTAAAGCGAGCTCCAAAAATGAGGCTCTTTTATATTTTAGTGAATTTTTTTGTAAAATTATTTTATTTTTATTTAAAATTAGTTTCTCGAGCTTTTTGTGATGTGAAATCATTTATCAAACTATTGTTATCAATTTCATTTAACATTTCTTTTTCGATTGATAATAAAGCTAATACACATTACTGCTGCATGGCCAATGTTGGATTCAAATCCAAGACCTTGGTTAAGTTGGAAGAGACCCCTACCATCTTATCTAAGTGTTATTAGGTTGTTGAGACATTGTTGATCTTAAGTAATATTTTACTAATAAAATTAAAATAAAATAAACTTTAAAGAGAAAATTAAATTAAAATAATAAAAGCACTAAAATTAAACAACTATAAATCAAGATTAGATAGAGGAATTTGTAATAAAAGTTCAAAGAGAAGAGATTAGAACAATAAAAATTCCCGTCAAAAAGTAAACAATAGCATTTTTAATCTGGAATTTTCTTATTGCACAATTAATCTCATTTTAATTATCTTGTTGCACAATTAATGTCATTTTAATTATGATTGATGAGAGACATATACCAAGCATTTATTAATTAGTTCGTCGTGATCCAGATTCTCTATCTGAGAACTCTCCAGTCAGTTTGATCTCCAGCGTTGAATATATCTAATGTTTTTGGCTAGCCACGTCTCTCCGTATTTGCATGCGCTATAACAGAGGCTTTTTCCATTATTTGAGTACGCTCTCCAAATCTAACTGATGTCTCTCTGTCTTCCCAAGTACTAGTTGTTCTCAAGCAGAGCGGCATCAGATACATTTATCACTACGTTTTCCATTCTATGTTCAAGATCTTTAATCACATGTAGAAGAAGGTCCGTCAATGAAGTTCAAATTGTAATTGAGCTATTTGTGAAGAAGTGTTAACATGGCCACACAAATATTTTGCAGACACGTTTGAAGTATCAAGTATCAACACTTAGATTATATTGCAGTGAATTGTTTAGTGGCTGGGTAACATGGAAGAAATGGGTTACTGAAAGCGTCAATTATAGCGCATAAAAATTACAGAAATGATGTTTAGCTGTATCTCCACAAGAGTCGAATAAGTCACTAATAATGTGACACATGAGTCAAAAGCCTAAGACAATTTAGTCAAAAGGCTAGTTTGTAGATTGTTGAGTCATGAGCATGGTAAACGTGGAACAAAATAAGTGTGGCCAAGTTATGGATAAGTGTAGTCAAGTCATGTTCAAAAGGTTGTATTATTGTGGAGACAAGAGCATACGGTGTAGTGTATAAAAGTGTAGCATGCTAAAAGGCTCATGATAATAGCATGTGGGTGTATTGTTCTATTTTTGTGTTTTAGTACCTCTCCTTGGTTATAAAATGAGAGGTTATGTAACTGTTAGCCTGCATTTTTCGACAGGCTTAATTAAATGCAGTCAACGAGGTTTGACTTGTCCTTTCAGGAGGTATTTTGTTGATTTCGACAGGAAGGAAGTTCTTTAAAGGAAGGATTCGACAAGACCTTGGAATTGGCAGAAACGAAGAGCTAAAGCTAATATTTCGACAGAGCAAGAAGTTGAAGACTAGTAGCAGATCAGAATCCAAGCGCTTATGGTCGAAGCGTGATGAAGCGGTTGTTGTCGAAAGTAGGAGTAGCAGTTATTAGTTTTCAAATTTCTAGGCAGTTACTTAGTTTAGTTTTTCCCTCTCTTTTCCTTTGTATAAATAGTAGTTTCTGAGAAGAAACAAGGGTCACAATCTTTCATACCAAGTTCCCACGCCCAAAGTACCGACACACACTGAGAAACGAGTACAAGGAACGCATGTATGATCTTGTGCACCACCCTTTAAATTAATGCAATTTTAATTTTCCTTTATTTACGTTCCCTGCAGATTTTTTCTTTGTTTTATCCTCCCTCATTTGGAGTAATTTGACGGTTTCGCGGAGAAATCGACGGTTATCTTCTTCTTTTTACTTTTAAACGCACTATTTTGGAAAACTTTTAAACACAAATGGTCTTAGGATTTACTAGTTGATCCTGCAAGCAGAAGCAATTTCAAACTAGCGTTGTTTACCAAAATCCACGGTAAACAAATTGGCACGCCGGGTGGGACATTTGTGCTAATTTTAAAAGTTTTCCGTTAAATTCTTAAACTTTGTGTTTGTCTGTACATGCAATTAAGGAGTGGTAAACATCTTCCAGAGATGGCACACTCTAGTACAAGTAATGTTTCTGCATCAAATGTACAAAGTACACAAGAACAAGCGTCAGTTAGTGACGTTAATGTTGCAAATGTCGCAGGCATAACCGTCGCTATGCTTTCTTCAACAACAATGGGAGTAACCGCTATAACCTCTCCCATAATTACTCCTGTGTCAATGATGACCACTGCAGCATTAACAAATGTTAATACAATGGCTTCTGTGCCACCAACAGTAGGACCAACGAGTCCTTTGATGGCAAATCCAATGATTGGAAATATGCCAGTTACTATGAGTGGAAGGGCTTTACCGTATGGCATGCCAACAGCATTAATGGCAAGCCTTCAGACAAATTCGTCTACATTTGCAGAAAATGCAAGTACAGGGTATTCTCCTATTCATAGTTCGACGGAGGGTATCCATAGTCAAAATGCCCAAACTAATTTGACTACAACATCTTTGTTGGCATTAAGACAACAAATGGATGATAGCAATCATGATATGGTCAATATGTTAACACAACAAATTGGTACTGTGTTTAATCCTTTGATACAAAACACTAATAACAGTTACCAAATGTTGGCAACACAAATGGGAAGAATTGCTGATTTCTTTGGTACTCCACCAGTACATCACCAGCAAATTCCCCAAATTCAGAATGTCAGGCCTGTCGAAGTACCTGTTGAAAGGCCTAACATTCCAATACCTATGAATCAGGGAAACCAAGGACAACAACAAATTGTCGAAGAGCCTATGAGGATAGAGGCAATCCCTGAAGTGGTGTTGGTGAATAGAAACCAAAATGCTGACGAAGTGGTCAGACTAGTGCAACAAAACAATTTTGGAGCACAAAACAATCTGGCTAATATGGTCGAAACTATTTTATCCCAGAATGGCCGTAACTTAGGATTACATAGGCCTAATTTTGTGTCGCCCTTGTCAGAATACATCTTACAAACAGAGCTGCCTAGGGGATGGAAAATTCCCAAGTTCACAAAGTTCGTTGGAGAAACCAGTGAATCTACCATTGAACACGTGGCTCGTTATTTGACTGAGGCTGACGATCTAGCACACAATGAGAATTTAAGGATGAAATACTTTCCAAATTCTCTAACTAAGAACGCCTTCACATGGTTCACTACACTACCTCCAAATTCAATTTTTAATTGGAGTCAATTAGAAAAGGCTTTCCATGAGCAGTTCTATATGGGCCAATGTAAGATTAGTCTTAAAGAACTGGCTAACGTTCGACGCAAGGGGGCAGAATCTGTTGATGATTATCTCAATAGATTTAGACTACTCAAAGCAAGGTGCTTTACTCCAGTGCCTGAGCATGAGTTAGTCGAAATGGCTGCAGGTGGCCTAGATTATTCTATAAGAAAGGAACTAGATACTCTACACTTAAGAGATATGACGCAATTAGCTGATAGAGTTCGACAAGTCGAAAAACTCAAAGCTGAAAAAGCCAGAACAAGTAGGTTCCATAATAAAAAAGAAATGGTTGCTTATGTCGAAACTAATGACAGTGACCAAGAATTCGACATATCTTACGAAGATGTCGAAGAAGAGGTTAATATTGCAGGATTGAAATCATGACCTCCTTATACCTGTCGATTGGCTCGTTGTCGAAAAAAGGAGAAATCTGGAGATAACAAGGTATTTTCGACCTGATGACGTCATTAGAGCAGTTAAGAGGAATTTCAAAAATGTCTCTTTTCTGCCTTACATAAAGCTCCAGTCGAAAAAGACATTTTTGGGGGGCAATTTGTTAGCCTGCATTTTTCGACAGGCTTAATTAAATGCAGTCAACGAGGTTTGACTTGTCCTTTCAAGAGGTATTTTGTTGATTTCGACAAGAAGGAAGTTCTTTAAAGGAAGGATTCGACAAGACCTTGGAATTGGTAGAAACGAAGGGCTAAAGCTAATATTTCGACAGAGCAAGAAGTTGAAGACTAGTAGCAGATCAGAATCTAAGCGCTTGTGGTCGAAGCGTGATGAAGCGGTTCTTGTCGAAAGTAGGAGTAGCAGTTATTAGTTTTCAAATTTCTAGGCAGTTACTTAGTTTAGTTTTCCCCCTCTTTTCCTTTGTATAAATAGCAGTTTCTGAGAAGAAACAAGGGTCACAATCTTTCATACCAAGTTCCCACGCTCAAAGTACCGACACGCACTGAGAAACGAGTACAAGGAACGCATGTATGATCTTGTGCACCACCCTTTAAATTAATGCAATTTTAATTTTCCTTTCTTTACGTTCCCTGCAGATTTTTTTTTTGTTTTATCCTCCCTCATTTGGAGTAATTTGACGGTTTCGCGGAGAAATCGACGGTTATCTTCTTCATTTTACTTTTAAACGCACTATTCTGGAAAACTTTTAAACATAAATGGTCTTAGGATTTACTAGTTGATCCTGCAAGCAGAAGCAATTTCAAACTAGCGTTGTTTACCAAAATCCACGGTAAACAGTAACATATTCGATACAACCGAAAATCAATAAAACACAGTGTGTTTAGTAAAAACATGTGCTTCTGAGAGGAGAGTTATTTGATTTAAGAGAATTTGGATCCTTATATATGGTGTTGAAGCATTGACATATGTCCGATGGGGAAAATGGTAGAACACCAAATGAGTACATACAACAAATAAGCAGTAGCTAACTTTGTCGTTCCAACGTTTGGTTTGCTCCTAGTATCCTCTTCACTAGATGTGAGGCGATTTTGAGGTCTTCATTTTGCTTAGTCTCGACAATTAGGGATCGTGTTGTCAAGGCAGTGAGGCGTTGCACACAATCTCATTGTTCAAGTTGACACATCTAGTTGTATGAAAAAAATAAATAAAGAGATTCTCTTGCTCGTAGTTTCTTGAGATTTGTGCATCAACATAATTTTGATTGCCTACGCCGTTGTTTAGGGCGAGACGTCAGACACCCCGTTCTTCTTTCTCAATAACCTAAGAACGACATGCTATTCCACAAGTTGTTGTTTTCTAATTTTAGATACCCACGAATAAAAACAGATATTAATCATTTTTATTTTTCACACCATTTGAACAAACTTACATACTTTTTAAAGAATAATTGTCATAAGAATTATTTTATGTTGAAGGACATTTCTAGCTGGATCATTCTACATGTTCACAGTTGTCGTGTTTAAGAACCATAAAATCAAATGGTCTACTATAAAGACCACATGAGGGACTTTCCGACCTAAAAGGTGCTTGTGTTTAAGGGTGTTTTTAGGGTGGGAGAGCAAATAAAATCTCTCACCGTCACCGATGAGCCATTAAATATGATCGTAGGATGTAGTATAAAAATTCATCAATGGTTGAGATTTAATACTGATTGATTCAATTTTAACCACTAATAACTTTTTGCACAATATCCTACGATTAATTTTAGTGTTCCACCAATAAGGGATTTGATTTGTTCCCTCACCTAGAAGCACTCGTGTTTAAACCTCTAAATAAATTTTTTCCACCAAATAAATTGCAAAATGTTGTATTAAGGAGTTGACTCATTCTTCACGAGGAATAATTATTAATTTTCTCATTTTTTGGAAGAAAAAAAAATACAATTTTCTATTTTTAAATAGTGGTAAAAATGGAGAAGAGGGAAAAGACTCAAACGAGAAAGTTCGAGTCGCAGTGATACCACTTGAATATTCCACAGTCCCCGCGAGAATTCATATACTCGCAGGCAGATCCCTAATCTCTCAAATTGCAAAAACCCTAGTAGTAATAATAACATCAAAAATGTATTCCAAAACATACAAAAGAAGGAAATTGGGAAAACCTAATTTCTCATCTCTCAAATCGGATGATTCAGTAATCGGAGTCTCGCCGGCAATGGAGGTCGATGAATCCAAGACACGAGGAGAGGAACAGACGCAAACATACCAAATAAATGAATTGGGTAAACATAATTTTTCATCTCTCAAATCGAATGATTCAGTAATCGGAGTCTCGCCGGCAATGGAGATCGATGAATCGAAGATACAAGGAGAGGAACAGACGCAAACATACCAAATAAATGAATTGGGTAAACCTAATTTTTCATCTCTCAAATCGAATGATTCAGTAATCGGAGTCTCGCCGGCAATGGAGCTCGATGAATCGAAGATACAAGCAAAGGCACCGACGAAAACATACCAAAGAAAGAAATTTGGAAAACCTAATTTTTCATCTGTCAAATCGAAAGATTCAGTTACCGGTGTCTCGCCGGCAATGAATGTCGATGAATCGGAGAAACGAGGAGAGGCGCAGACGCAGACTCAGAAGGTCGATGAATCGGAGAAACGAGGAGAGACACAGACGCAATCTTCCGAAAATCCTTCGCTTTCCATTCCTCAAAGTCCACCGCAGAAGAAAACTAGGGATTTGCCCAACTTGACCGAATGCCATTCGTGTGGCTTCAAGGTTGATGTTTGCTCTGGTAAGAGTGGACTCCGAACCCTTTATAGTGAATGGCGCATAGTTCTTTTATGCTACAAATGTTTTTCTTCTGTCAAATCTTCCAAAATTTGCTCCTATTGCTTTTCTGGAATAACTACTGAGTCTTTTAATTGCAATAAGTGTCGACATTCTGTGCACCGAAGTTGTTTCTTCAATCACAAAAACGTTGCTCCGTGGTCTTATTCTTGTTTGGGCTCTAAATTCTCTGTGTGTGTGGATTGTTGGATTCCTAAATCAATTGACCTTTCTAGAAGAAGACTGAGGATAAGAAAACTTAAGAATGGGATGATTGAGAAAAAGGGTAGGGTTGTACTTAAGAAGGGGGGTTCTAGAGTTTTGGGGGATGAAAATTTGGTGAGGTCTATGGAGGATGTGGCCAATGATGCTAACTGTGTCTTGGAGAAGGTGGAGGCAGCTGGAGACGCGGCAATGAAGAAAGCTGCAGTGGCTAGAAAGGCTGTTAACTTGGCAAACAATGCTCTCAGTTTAATGGCTAACAGGGAAGAGGAGGGTAGTCTGAAACCGCCTCCCAAATTGGATCCTGTTAATGTTGTTGGCGGTTCAGAATTGATGTTTGACTTGCATCCACATTTGAATAGAACTTACCTGACTTGTAGTGTTGATTCATCGTGCAAGTCAGGTAAGGATGCCAGCGGTTGTGATGATAAGGATAAAGTATCCAATGAAGATAGGGTGAATGAGGACTCCCATAAATCTTTGTGCAAACCTTCAGTTTCTATAGGATCCTTGAATACTGGCTCTTCAACTGATCTGAATCGTCTCTGTGTGGGAGGGAGTGACATGAAATCTTGTCCAAAAGATGGGGAATGCCCTGCTGAATTTGATATTTTAGAGATTGGGGAAGAGCTGTTGAAGGAAGGGGAGGGAAGTTCCGATCGGCTGATAAACTTGAATGGAGAAGATGGTGGGTTGGAACTTGATCGCAAGCAATCAGATTCCGCATTGCATGGGGTGGAACGACACAGTGGGCGTCCGGATCGCTATCTCTTGAAGTATTATAGGAAAAGAAAATGTTTAAAACCAAATCTATAGTTATCAATTGTTCCATAGAATTGAGAACAATATCTGTAGCTTCATGTCAGTCATTTAATGTTTGTTTACAAGTGCCAGCCTGTGCATGGATACGTCGCAGAGCTGTCCTAAAAGGGAATTTGTACAGGAAATTTTTCTCTTCTCATTTGTAGTTAAAATTTGAGGAGTTTCTTATTCACTGTCTGTTATCATTCTAACATCATATTTCTTCTGCTTTTGCTTTTAAACTAAGGAAAATGAACAAAGGCATAGTTAAGAATTGAAGTTATGTCTGCTGGTAAAAGGAATAATGATGAGAAAGTGCTATCAATAATTGCATTGATTAAATGATAGGCGATATGTTGCCTTCTATAAAGCTGGAGGTTGATTTTCATATTATACCCTATACCCTATTACAGTTTACTTTGACAGGAATTTAAAGGTGCCAATTTGTAACAGATTTTTCTCTTGATTATATCCATTCTATTTATGTTGAAGCTAAGATTGTTTGATCTATCAAATCTTTTACCCACTTCTTTACTTGCTTGGGTGCTTCTAGCGGATATAATTCCTGTCAGGTTTTGTATTTTGAACGTATTCCTTCTTGATTTGTCCTCAGCATTTGTCTGAATGGATTTGTTGGTTTATGTATTTGCTTGGCCTCTGTAAACTTAAGCTAAAATGTGTGAAGCTACTGACATCATATTGAGGCCTGTGTGCAATCATGTAGTTTTTTGCTTTAAGACCACAGATATGCCATCTTCTATTTTAGTTTTCATGCTTGGATTTGCTTACCTTAGAAAGTGACAAATTTGGCTTATGAAAAGGAAATGCTGAGCTTACTCTTTTACATTTATAGTTAAATTACAATTGGGGGTTTCGGAATTCTCCGTTCACTATCCCAGTTATAGTCATTCACGCCTTTCCTTTCTCTCCGTCTTATGAATGGCCTTTCCTTTTTTTCATGGGAAGGAGTGACATGAAAAATAGCTGACCTTGAATGCCTCTTTGGTCTATTATCCTCAAATTGGTCACAAGTTTACTGCCGGACATTGGTGGACTATCTTTGATCACTTGTAGCTATGTACCAGGTTGTGTTTCATGAAACCCAACAAGTGACTGATCATAGGAACAGCTGATAGGCCTAACTCTTCTTGTTAAGAGTTATGCATTTTAAATTTTTCTGTTTGATTTTGATGGTTCCATTGGGTTCTCATATGACATCGCCTCTCCCATGCCCATCCCCACGGGGAAAAATTCCCCACTCACAAGGCCCCAAACAAGGCAATCCCTATGGTAATCCCCACTTGCGAGTAGAAATTGCCACCCTTAGAGAAGATCTAAGTCCGAAAAAACTGTTTTAATTTTTTTCTCTCCATCAAAGAAACAAATGTTGGATGAGGATAGATGAATAAAAATACATTGAAGAGTAAAAAAAAATTTAACAGTGAGATAGAGAAGATCTGGAGAAAAGTTTTGCGATGAAGAGTATCAGAATCCAAAAACACGTGTTTGGATTTTTCTTCCGAGAAATAGATGTTGGAGGAGACGAAAGATGAATAGAAAAAATTAAGAAATAATGAAGAGTGAGTAAAAGTTGAGAGAGAGAGAGAGAGAGAGGATTGAGAGAGTGTGGAGATGGTGATACAGCGGATCCAAGTCCTAAAAAAATGTATGGATTTTCGTCGTTCCCATTAGGATTGTTGGAACCTAATGAAAAATCCATAGAGACCACATTTGGCCAAACATCCTGGCAAAGATCGATATCATTAATAAAGCACAAACCAGTGCAGAAATCTACGAGATACAAAGAAAGTAGGCGTTCGAGAGAAATGCAGAATAGTCATAAATCACAAGATACGGAGCAGTAAAAACCAATGGCATAAAAGCACAACATCACATTTGACTATAAGTCAAACATGCATAAGATTTCAACAGACCTGACATTTGGCACTTAAGAACATAAAAAAAAGTTCGATATATGAACTAAAGTATTGCATATCAAAACATTGGTATCAATCATCCATAAAAATAAAAATAAAAAACACAATCCTAAAACATGGTCATCAAAAAACAAAGTTGAGGCAGTACAGCAACCATTCCCTCCGATTTAGAAGCTGCAAAAATAGCAATAAAAATTCCATCAGAACCATGTAAAGCATGTTCACAAAGTAGAACTTAATTGTATGTTGTGCACCTCATTTGAAGCTATAAATCATATCAACGACGTCGCTCATAAGGTCCAGAACGATCACGATCACGATAACTTCGATCATCTCTAGAATCTTCATATCTACCACCATCCCTACTACGCCCACCAGAAGAACGATCTCCATTCCTATCAGGACCGTAACCACCACTGCTGCCACCATATCTACTACTTTCCCTGCCACCATCTCTGCCACCATACCTTCCCCCTCTTCCACCTTCACTACTAGGACACTCTCTTGCAAAATGACCAGGTTTACCACACTTGAAGCATTCACCACCATTAGACCCTCGCCCACCACCTCCATAATCTCGGTCACGCCCACGATCACGGTCGCGACCACGATCGCGACCACCGTCATCTCTACTTGATGCTTGTTGGGGCTGAGCTTTATCAACAGTGATGGTTCGACCATCCAAATCAATTCCATTCATAGCCTCAATAGCCTCTTCCATTGCTTCCTTGTCATCATATGTGACAAACCCGAAACCACGAGAACGCCCAGAAAATTTGTCCACCACCACCTAAAACAATTAATAACTCTTAGTAACTAAACACGTGTGTAGGAGACTTATCTAGAGCAATGGTTAAATCTTGACCACACAACCACACAACCATATGGATCAAAGCCATTTTAGCGAAAAAATGGCTTTCTTCACCAAGTTTTATGCATGTGTGCGAGTTTCCAATCTTTCTTGAAGACATTTTTAGCGAAAAAAATGTCAAGCACATGTATGAACCATCACTATGCTAGCTGCAGCGACAAACTTGGTCACTAGGCCATCGTCAACAGTTCGACTAAGTATATGGAACAGATAATAATATATATAATCTGATAATAATGCTAAACCATGTAGATATATCAATTTTAAAAAATCTTGCGGGAGCCGGCACTCTTCCCTGTTATTGAGAAGATAACCCCTGATTATGATACACCAATTTCTTTATGTCTGTTTTACTCAATTTTGTAATAAATAAGTTCATCATCCTCTTATGTTGAAGAATAATATAAGAAAAATTGCAGAACATGCCAAAAGTAAAGGAGGCAGCATCATAAATGAATCTAAACATACATCTAACTCTAAGCATGAATCTGAAACAAGATCATAACAATAATAACTGCAAGAAATAGTAAAAATATGAAATTGATTACCTTTGCCTCAAGAAGCTTTCCATACTTTTCAAATGCATCCTTTAACTTCCTATCAGAAGTTGACCACGCAAGGCCACCAATGAAGCAACGAAACTCATCCCCATCAGACATCAGAAACTGTATATTTCCAGGAAAACTAGCATTAGCCAGAATGTTTAAATCAGCTCTTCATGGTAAGTTATCCCATTGCGTACACAAATAGGTAGAATAATCCCAAATCCAGAGTCGACATGAATAACCCCAATCAAATTCACCTCAGATACCCTCTTAATTGTCTGTGTAAGATTGTAAGATAATTAATTTTAAAAGAATGATGAGTTTGTCATAGTATTGTGAAGCAGAATCAATTTTGAAGTATAGAACTACTATATGAAACCTTTGTCCCAATTCCCTTAATAAGAAACCTTGTTCATCATAAAAGTTAGACTCAACAGTCAGCTGCTACTGAAAGATATTTAGAATTCTGCTGACTACCAATTATTACATTCTTGTTCTTGCAAAAGCCAAAACCCTAAGTCCTAACAATGATCAAAGGGCTGAAACATTATAAAGGCAGTACCTTTATTACAATTTTGAACTTTAGGGCTAAAATCTAAATAAAATCAACATCCCCGAGAATTCAAAACATGAATAAAAACAAAACCCCTAACAGTATCTAGTGCGTAATTTCATTTTTGAGAAGCAAAATTGAGAAATTCGCGTAAGCAGTAATTAAAAAAGAGATTAATTTGAACTTGAATGGAGAATACTGAACTGGAAAATAGTACATACCAGTGGGAGTGAGAGATGATTTTCTTTGCTTGGAGAAAAAAAGGGTGCAGTTGAGTCGGCGTCGCTTTGGACTGAGAAAACCTAATAAAAACAGAGGACGCGCTGTTTCAGATTGTGCTTGCCTCGTTACTTCTTAGGTCTGTCTCACCCAAATCGCACGTGCCACTTTGTCCCTAATAAAACTCGATCAATTTTCTTGCTCTTAAACCTAGGTTTTGTTTATATTTTGCAGAGGAAATATGTTTTTGTCTCCCTAAAATTTGAGTTAATTTGTCTTTTTTTTATATTTATAGTGGTTAGAAATTAGTGTGTTAGTAATTAGAGCGGAGGGGCGAGCGGGATTCGACGCTTACATTTTCACCAATGATGTCCCTTTCACTAAACCACATAATTAATTTTTATCTAATTAATTTGTCTTTAGTTACTCAATTTTTTTTATCTATTTTTGCTCTCTTAAGTTCTTTTTTCACCATTTTTAATTTCTAGTGACTTTTAATAGCGTTTCATAGCTTTTAATAGCACTTTGTTTTGGGTTTATATAGCACTGCTAAGCGCTGTTCAAAATTATAAGGAACTAAAATGAATGAAAAAAACAAGGACCTAAAGTAGGTGATTTTTTTTTAATGATTAAAACCAAAATATCCAAATCTTATAAGGACCAAAATATATTTAACCCTATTTTATATAATCTTGGACGGGGGAGGGTCACAACCCATCCAAGATTTTATATATATATATATATATATATATATTAATATGACCATTGAAATTTGAAACCATAGTTGTGGTACGGTGGTTAAGTAGTCCGCCTATTTTCAATTTGTACGCAGTTCAAATCCTGTTTACGGCTATTTCATTTTATTTCTTTATCTAGCCTAATTTTCTCAAAAAAATTAATCACTAGGTGGGGCAAGGTAAAGTTACCATTTCAACAACATAAATATTTCTTCATAGTTAGGAAAATATTAATATATATCAACAATTGTATCGAGCTACAGGCCCTTCTCATAAGATGTTGTAAGCTACGGGCCATAAAATGTCCGATACTCTTTGCCCGCCTAAAAACTCCAGTCAATTTTAGTTTTTGTTTTAATTTTAGATCAAAACTATTAGGCTATATTGGGCTCTAACACATGCCATATGATCTTGAGATTTTCTTTTGACACTCCCCTTTCCGAGGGTCGGCCCAAGACTTATTAAGGCCTAAAGTAAATTTTGAAGTGAAGCCTACAAATTAATCATTTATCCGCACAGAAAACAAATCTCAAAACAAGTATTTGTGAGAAACTCTAGCAGAGCAAGAGTGAAACATAAAGAAAACGAAGAAAAGAGATAGAACAAGAGAGAGAAACGAACCTGGTTTCTGAATTAGGGTTCGCGTTTTTGTTCAAAGAACTAGGTGGGGGCTAACCCACATGTTTTATCGAAGTTATACGGGTTTGGGTTCCGCAAGAACCCGTTTGGTATTCAGTTTGTTTGTAAACTGGGCTGTGTGGTCGGGCTGAGAAATTCACTAATTGCACCCTTGGAATTGTTAATTCAGTTCCAACAGGAGAGAGAGCGAGAGTTGGATGGTAGTGGTGGGTGGTGGTGGTGGTGGTGATTTGGGATGAAGATGAAGTTTTTTTGGGCAATAGTTCACTTTGGTCTTTTATGTTTCACCAAAATTTTAGTTTAGTTCTTTATTTTTTTGCCTAGTCACTAATGCTAACTAAGCAAACCATATCACCTGTTAACAGCCAAGTGACGTCTGTTAAAGTCGGTGGACGAAAATGTTAAAAAGAACCAATTTGACATAGATTTGATACATAAAAAACCAAAGTGAGAAAAAAAAAAAACTAAAAAACCAAACTGAAATTTTGTTGAAAGATAAATGACCAAATGTTGGCCTATTTCTTATTTTCATGTATATTTGAGTTTGTTGGCTGAAAATTGGAATGTAATCCACTGCAGCCAGCCATATTAACTACAGTTTCCAGTATTTAGGGTTATTTTTGGGTTTTTTTTTTTCCATTTCCACAATTATTATTATTTCCCTATTTCCTCTCTCTTGTTTTTTTACACTAAATGCAGGGGATCACTATCCTGAAAATTGTGGACAACCCAGACGATAACAATTTTCCAGCCGTATATACTGTGTCATGACTCATGATTAATGCTCTTCACAATGAAGTTGCAAATAACATGATAATCAGCTTCACGTAAATAGCATAATTTGGTTTGGTTGGGCTCTGTTCTAATGTGACATTTTATCAGAAACCTCACTAACTCATCTATTCTCAGTGATATTATGTTGTTGGTTATTAATTATATGGTTATTACTTTGGTTGTACATGATTAATTTTTAGTTCATTATTTATTTATAAAATTTATATGTCAACAATCAATATTTGACCAGGTTCTTAATGAGTTTTTTGACAGCTTCTCTCCATCAATTTGTTTCCAATTTCCATTTGAGCTAGCAAACAGGCCTCAAAGCAGTTTTCAGCTTAACAAGTCAACTAAATTTTTTATCAATAACATCACACACACACTCATTGTCTTTACATGCATGTATTCCTTGTATATCATTATTGTTTCCATCCTTCTGATGTCAAGTCAAATAAATTCTCTCCTTCTCTCGGTTCATGATGGATGGGTGTGTGAGGAAATATCAATTTTATTTGGACTTAGCAGAAACAAATTATACTCCTTCTCCCTTTGTTCTTAAATATCACACGTGCTAGTTCTTAACCATGATGTAAGATTAATTGAAAACAGAAGATAGGTGAATATGTACATGCATGCAAATTGCAATGAATCGGTGACACAGACACACCGCACCACCAGTGAGATAAATATACTGATGCGGTTGTTACAAGAAATTAAAAAAAAAGTTCATATCTGACATCAAAACCTTGACTATATTGCTAGTTTATGCTTTGCATGCAACTACAGAGTCTAATTCCTCGAGTCGGTTGGGAATACAATGGACTATAAAACTCTTCCTAAAGAGTTTTAATTTACTGGATAGGCTAAATTTGAATCCAGTTTGGTTAAGCTTGAAGAGACCCAAAATATAGTGCTAGCTACTTGTTTCAATTTAAAATTGTCGTGGTAATTTGGAATTGACCAATATTCCTCGGCATTAATTTAAAGGAGAAAAAGATGTTGTACATTGACATTGGTTAGATTCATCTACTCGCCATTATCATCTTCACATTCATATTGACATGCCTAGAAATTATACAATACTATTAACTTCGCTTATGATCCCCAAATGAAGATGATGGAAAAATAGAAATAGCTATTGGTGTAGAGAATTTGAAGTGTGTGAAGGTGACTTAACACATGCATGCAGTGCTTTGACTAAGGTAAAGGAAGAGATGATTTGTGAAGAGTAGTCATGCAATAGTAGTTGAAATGACACGTTGCAAACTTACACTTCAAGGTGTCAATATTCAACCCCACTTTGATGTTCACACTTCACCTTTTTTCTTCCACGGTTGCATTATCTTATATTTGTCCTCTTGCAACTAAACATCATTTATTTTATTTTATATATCTGTGTGCTCTGCTGTGGTGAGCTGAATATATATATATATATATATATATATATATATATATATATATATATATATACTAGCAGATATACATAGAGAGAGAGAGTACTATATTGCATTTGCAGTGATGGCACCCTTAGTTTTGTGGTTATTGTTGTTATTCTTAATGAATTACTGTGAAGGTCAACTTGAAGTTGGTTTTTACAACAACACATGTCCTCATGTAGAAAACATTGTCCATAATGTTGTTAGAGAAGCTGTTGCCTCTGACCCCAACATGGCTGCTGTCTTGCTCAGGCTTCATTTTCATGACTGTTTTGTTCAGGTCTTTCTTTCTTAATCTCTATATAATAATACTAATAAATATAACATTTTGTGTGTGACAGTAGTAATTAATTGGATTGTTGTTTAATTTCATTTAAGGGATGTGATGGTTCAATACTGATAGAGAATGGTCCACAATCAGAGAAGCTAGCATTTGCACATCAAGGTGTTAGAGGATTTGAAGTGATAGAAAAAGCTAAGGCAATATTGGAATCTTCTTGCCCTGGAGTTGTTTCTTGTGCAGATATAGTGGCATTGACAGCCAGAGATGCAATATTCTTGGTCCTAATTTCTAACTTATTATCATTCTCATTCATCTTCTTTTTTCTATTATATTGCTATATATTGAATATTGAATGTTCAATATTAATGAAGTTAACTTTATGAAGATGGAAATAATGCAGGCACATGGACCAGGATATAGAGTTCCATTAGGGAGAAGAGATGGTTTAGTTTCAAATATTTTACTTGCAGAAGATATGCCTGATGTTTCTGATTCTATTCAAGTACTCAAGGCTAAGTTTCTCAACAAGGGACTCACTGACAAAGACCTAGTCCTTCTCAGTGGTTAGTTCTCTCTCTTCTCTCTTCTCTCTCTCTCTCACACACACACAAAGAAGCACATGCATGCTTGTCATGCAGAATAGATGAGATCATGGTTGTTGAAGAGGTCAAGTAATATGAGCTAGGCATTACAAGAATATGGCAAAATAAAATAACCAACTACATGATTTAAATTAACATTCACACTTCTGCTTTACAACTTTTAACAATTGGAGGAATTTTGTACTCAATTTGGGACATTGATTGGGAAGGCATCTATATTAATTTAATATATGATATTCCAGCAAGTTATACTTTATTTAGATTTTGGTAAATTTTCAGGACTTGAGATGCGTTGACATAACATCTACCACTATTTGTTTAATGAGACTGATGCTGACCCAATGAAAGACTAGAACAAATGGTGTCTTGTGTATCTAGGATTCTGAAAAGTGACATTATGTTTATTAGAAAGGACCTATAGGATTCTGTATTTAATAAATATTTGAATTTATGTTGTGAGAGGTATGTATCTGTCATGTGGAATTCAGTTGTTGTTACTAATTTAAATACGAAGGTTAAAAAATTAAATGAAACTAATTTTAGTAATATATAAAAATGGTAATTGTAACAATAGTGTGCCATTGAACATTATTAATATACCATGATCTATATAGCTTTCGTGTCTTGGTTTGGTTTCCTTAATTTGTTTCACCTAATACAATAGACATTGACAGCTTAAGGTTTCGTATGAAACCTAATGCAAAAATCTAACGTCAGATGGCACTACTTGGTTACAAATGGTGCACATGCACCACTACAGTTGTAAACCATATTGATAAATATTTGTCTGTTTTTATCATCTCTTTCTGATTATCTGATAATAACACACCTACTGGATTACTATGAGTGGTATCATGTGATAACTAATGTTTATTGTGTGAAATAAAAATATTTAACCATAATTGTTATTTTTAAAAGTAAGGTTTAGATACCGACATTAAGTTAGTCCTAGGATCCGGATCTTGTGCAATCGCCAACTTTGCACAGTCATGCGTTCAACGGATCTGGACCGTCCCATCTTGATTGGGCGGTCCATATTTTTCACATTAAAAACAAACATAAAAGATAAAATTAAAATCTAGACCGTCTAATCAATGCACAACTGCGCCAAATACAGACCCCCTTAAATATGTCTAGTCTGGGTTATGTTCGAGTCTTGTGACAAAAGACATGATTAAGAGAAGAAACTTCACTTAAGATGCTCATCAGGTTCCTCGATATAAATTAGTCTTTGCCAAATCAAGTTGATAGTTGGTACCAATAATACCATAAATAATAATTACGGTTAGTTATAATTAACAAAATTTCACATAATCTTTGTTTACCTCACCCAAAAGGACTAGTGGAGATTCACATAATCTCTTATTATATAAGAAAACATCATGTAAAGTTTATAATTAAATGTTAAGTTGGACATTTAATTAGTGTTATGTTATTATGAGTTTTTTAAATTTCTAACAAAAAGTGATGATCCACTTCTCTTGTTCAAATAAAAATACAGCTGCACATACAATAGGAACAACAGCATGCTTCTTCATGACCAAAAGACTATACAACTTTTTCCCAGTAATTGGTGGATCAGACCCAGCTATTAACCCAAACTTGCTCCCAGAGCTGAAATCAAGGTGTCCACAGAATGGAAATGTTAACATTCGCTTAGCAATTGATCAAGGAAGTGAACAAAACTTTGACAAGCACATATTGAAGAACATAAGAGATGGTTTAGCTGTGCTAGGATCTGATGCCAGGCTTAATGATGATATAAACACTAGAAATATCATTGATTCTTACGTTGGTCCTTTCAATGAATTATTTGGAGGACCTTCTTTTGAAGCTGATTTTGCTAATTCAGTTGTGAAGATGGGCCAAATTGGTGTCAAGACAGGTTCCTTTGGACAGATTAGACGTGTCTGCTCAGCTTTCAATTGAATTCAAGTGAAGTGAATACATAAATTGTTCATCAAATCTCTTATTATTACTGTATAATAATGGATTGTATTGTATCACTAGCTATGTAATTGATGTTCACATATTGTGATTCTTACTTATACAATTGTAATACTTTTACTACAAAAATATGTGATGCACTTTTTATCTGTGTAATGTAACTCCCTGTCCATATAATAAGTGTATTGCATGTATTTAACTGTTTCAATGTTTTATGGTCAATATATTGAATACTGATATATAACTTGATTGTGATAACTGATAAATTTAATAAAAATAGGAAATGTTAGCATACATACACCCAAAATTAGTTAGAAGATTTAAGTTTGGTCAGGTTACCAATGAAAAAGTCAAAGGGTGATGCAAAATAGGAGCTACTAAATATAGAAAAGCCAAGAATGATATGAATAGAGTCAAATGCTTTCTAATGGATAAATTAAATCATGTATCAATACATCTCCTTGGGTTTCCATGTTTTCATGCTAAAAAAACGGGCGATGCTTAACTCATGTTGTAATGTTTTGTCCAAGTGAGAAACAGAAAAAAGGAAAGAGGGAACAAAAGACAGATAGGAACAACACCTATCTATCTTTTCATTCCTTGTTTTTCTTTCTTTTTTTCTCATTTTCCCTCCTAACATAGGTGACACAAATACAGTTTTATTTCTTTAACCTCTGCAGGGTCTCTTATTTTTTTTGATATGTTCATAGAGATCCTTAAACATTTATGATTATGTCACAATAGTTATCTGTTCAGGAATCTTAATTTCTGCCCTCTGGTGGTCTCCAAGCAGGTAAGATCCCCTTTATCCTCTTTGTTATTTCATCATATTCTATCTAATATGCATAGTCATAAAGCATTGACACAGACACGACATAGACACGTAGACACCGGCTTTAATTTGAAAAATACAAGTAGTTGAAGTGTCTGTGTTGATGTCGCTGTCCAACATGATCCGTATCGGACATCGGACATCGGACACATCTTCAACCGGAAGAGTCGGTGCTTCAGAGGTCCAGAATTTTTAGTCCTATTGTATATAACTTGTGTATAATAAGACTCTTCATATATGCAAGGTATATATAAAACAAGACGTAGTTCATGTTACAGATTTATGAAAGATTGAAAAGTTTTAAAATTTTGAACAATTCTTATGGTAAAATTAGGAGACATGAGAAACTAATATAATAAACTTGCAGGGTGGAGCAATCTTGAACATCTTATATTCTTATATCAGGTGATATTAATCTAAGTTTAAAGCTGCAAAAATAAAAAAGTTAGCATTGATAACATTGGAGAAAAAATAAACCATGCCACCAAGCACAATCAGAAGAGCCCTTGGGGCAGTGAAGGATCAAACAAGCATAGGCCTAGCAAAGGTGGGAAGCAGCACATCACTTGCTGACCTTGATGTAGCCATTGTGAAGGCAACAAGGCATGATGAATATCCAGCTGAAGAGAAATACATAAGGGAGATTCTGAGCTTAACATGTTACTCGCGTGCATTCATCAGTGCATGTGTTAATACCCTCTCGAGGCGTCTAAGCAAGACGAGAAGTTGGACAGTGGCTTTGAAAACTCTTATTTTGATTCAAAGGCTTCTTGGGGAGGGTGATCCGGCTTATGAGCAGGAGATATTCTTCTCAACTCGACGTGGAACTCGCCTTCTCAACATGTCTGATTTTCGTGACAACCTTAAATCTGGTTCGTGGGACTTCTCTGCATTTGTGCGCACATATGCTTTGTATCTAGATGAAAGGCTTGAGTACAAGATGCAAAGCCGGCGTGGTAAGCGTAGCATGTTTGGTTATGATGACGAAGAGGAAGAAAGGGAAAGAGAAAGAGAAAGGGACAGAGAAAAAGATAAAGATAAAGATAAAGAAATCGTTATAAGGTCTACACCAGTGCGTGACATGAAGTTAGAGCAAATATTTTCCAAGATGCAACATTTGCAACTGCTGCTAGAGCGCTTTTTAGCTTGCCGTCCCACAGGTTTGTCATCACTAAACCAAAAGAATTGAACTACTAACGTACCTTTTGCTCAAATTGCATCATTTCATATCATCTTGTTCTTGATTAAACACATTTACTCATCAAATATCATGAAGTATGCATATCCTCAATTCACATTCTTATGTTTTAGCTACATTACATTACATTTATAGATAGCAATCTGATGGTATATATTTCAATGTAACAGGGGGAGCAAAGAACCATAGAATTGTGATAGTGGCTCTTTACCCAATTGTGAAGGAGAGTTTTCAAATATATTACGACATAACAGACATACTAAGTGTCTTAATTGATCGTTTCCCTGATATGGATGTGGCAGATTGCGTTAAGGTGTATGACATTTTCTGTCGCGTTGGAAAGCAGTATGACGAGCTGGACCTCTTCTATGGATGGTCCAAGAATCTTGGAGTAGCACGCTCGTCTGAGTATCCCGAAATTGAGAAGATCTCACCGAAGAAGCTAGAGGTCATGGAAGAGTTCATCAAAGACAAGAACATGTTAGCGCAAAACAATAATCCAAATCCACCAGAGAATAATGAAGAAGAAGCTAAGGAACCTGAACCAGAACCCGAACCAGAAGAGGATATAAACACAATCAAGGCATTGCCGCCACCCGAGGAACCAGTCGAAGAAGTGAAGGAAGAACCAATAGAAGAAGAGGTAAAAGAAGAAAAAGTTGTGCAAACAGAGGGCGATTTGCTGAACTTAGGAGATGATACAGTGACACATGAACAACATGGGGATAAACTAGCCTTAGCTTTATTTGATGGGGCAGCACCAACAACAGGTGATAATGAAACAAAAGCACTTCCATGGCATGCATTTGATGAAGGGGCAGACTGGGAAACAGCATTGGTACAAACAGCTAGCAACTTAGGAAACCAGAAGCCAGCATTAGGTGGTGGGTTTGATACATTGTTGTTGGATGGTATGTATAAACAAGCAGAAGTGAATGTAGCAATGCAAGGAGTGGGATATGGAGTGAGTGGAAGTGCTAGCAGTGTAGCACTTGGTTCAGCTGGAAGACCTGCAATGTTAGCATTACCAGCACCACCAACATCAGGAAATACTACTGCAAGTAATTCTACTTCAGGAGGATATGTAGACCCTTTTGCAGCTTCGTTGGCTATTGCACCACCATCTTATGTGCAAATGTCAGAGATGGAGAAGAAACAAAGGTTATTAGTTCAAGAACAACTCATGTGGCAACAATATACAAGGGATCGTGCAGAAGGACAAAATGCATTAACAAAACAGCAACCGGCGAACAACTCCTACGTGGGAGGGTATCCACAAAACTACAACAATTATCGTTAACTAGGATAATTTTTCATTAGCTGACAGTCTGACACTCTTCTTCCTTGTTCCAAACACAGATAATTTTACACATTACCATTAGAAACACTTGTTTTGAATATTATGTTAGGACATTGAAGATTGATAATGTCATGACTACCCCACAAAGTCTAATGGTATAATTTTTTTCCTAATTATCTTGCCCAATTAAACTTCAGAAAGCTAGTCACAAATTATTCCCTAACAATATTATCCCTTGACAAATATCAAAAGAAATGGTTCTGTTGACGTGACAAACACAAATCCAGTCAAAACTAATCAAGTTAATTTGATTTAGTTAAGTTCAGTTCCATAAATCAGAATGAGTTAAACTATATCAAATAAAAACTTTTTGATTCTGTTTTTCAGATTTATAAATGTTGAAATCAACTCGAAAAATTATATACATCTACAAACACCTTTAAAGTGATGTCTATTACAACATTCTTGACACAAATGGTGCCCGCATGACTCTATCGTTCTCCTCAGCCGCAAATAACAGCATCCAACCATTAATCAAGAACTCACCAGACTTGATGAAGTTTCCATTCGTCGTCATTTGTAACCACGAATGGAAACTTCATCAAAGCACCTCAACCCCATACTAGCCACCACCTCAAACAATTACCGTGAGAACTTTTACACCACTGCACGCTTAACAGACATAAGATCTATAACGAAAGAGGGGAAGGGGGATAGGAAATGCAGAACGACTGTGCAGGCCATGAAAGCAACAATTATACAAATGAGCAATGATCTTTTTACACCATTGAGCACCAGGCTTCTCAATATTCCCCTTTTTGATTAGTTTGCACAACTATTTTGTGGCAAACAATCTTATAGATGTGGCGACAAAGGACTCCATTGTAGATGGAGGAAACAGTGTCAAATTTATTGATGAATAGCATGTACACAAGAGAGTTGCAACACTTGCAACACAAAAAAGTTGCCACTATAGAATTCACCCACCTAGCTATCATCGCTATACTTTTGGTACTTGATAGCTAGCCTGAATCCTTCTATTCTTATTGTATTTGATAGCTATACTTTTGGTATTTGATAGCTAGCCTGAATCCTTCTATTCTATTTTTCAATCCAAATGAGCAATGGTATATTTCTCTATTCCAAAATCATTTTAAAAATGAATCAGTGATTTAAATTCAATCACAAATAAACTCAATTCAAAACTGCTTTATAAACCAATTACTTGTTGTGACATGAATAAACCCTTGTGATTTGATTATCTGCTACCTATCACCCCTAAAGTCTTACATTGATTACTTCTCATAAAAATAACTTAAACTGCCAATCAAATTAACCAAAGCTAGCATTCTGACTACAACAAGCTGAAGACTGAATACTAAAAACTGAGTAAAACTATTCTAAGAACTTAAAACTAGGAAAATGAGTTAGGATTCAGTTTAAATTTCAGATGATAGTACCACAACTATACGAACATAGATGTGTTTGAACCCCGTCGTGTTGGGAACTGCAAAATAGGTACTTGCCTTCCCTTCCTCCACATTAACAAACAAAAACAAGGGAGAAAGCATAAAACATCAGAGCAAAAGCTATTTAATGAACCAACAGACACAATGCAGGGAAAGCACGTAGTCAATGATATTAGCAACAGCTTTCACTTCTCAATAACACAATGTATTTCAAAGTAACAAAATATAGCTATCAGAAATCCATAGAGAAACAAAACAAGAGAGATGCAACACTGGAAAAAAAACATAAAAACAGCAAATTCTATAATTCGCCACCTAGAAGAGAGATGTTCCTTTGCCCTTCTTGTCACCACCAATCTCAAAATGCTTGCACCTCTGCATAACAAACACATAAACAAGAACAAACTATTAACCACGACAACCCTAACAAATCAAATCAGCAAAAAAAAGTTCTTTATTTGCATATATACTAACCTTAATAGCATGTTGGGAGACATGCTTGCAACCCTGGCATTGAAGCCTCAACACAATTTTCTTAGTAGTTTTCGCCTATTCAAATTATTATTAAATAAAACAATCAATTAATTAAATTAGTAGCAGAATCAACCAATTAATTAAAACTAAAATAAAATAATTGAGAAGGAAAAGAAAGAGGAGAAACCTTCTTGTGGAAGACGGGCTTAGTTTGACCACCATAACCAGATTGTTTGCGATCGTAACGACGTTTTCCTTGAGCAGCAATGCTATCCTTACCCTTCTTGTATTGGGTAACTTTGTGGAGTGTGTGTTTCTTGCATTCCTTGCTTTTGCAGTAAGTCTTCTTTGTCTTTGGAACGTTCACCTACACATCAAAATTCACAAAGAGGTTTAGTAGCAGTGTTATGTTAACGATTCAAGATGAGTAGAAAAGGGGAAAGGAGCGGAGGAGATTACCATGATGGCGGCGCGTCGGGATCGGAATCTGAAGATACTTTCTGTTGTGCGCAGCGAAGATGAGAATGTGGAAATGAACTGTGTTTTAATGTCTTTGGGGAATTAGGGTTTCATCAATGGGCTTTTTTGTACGAAAATGTATTTCGACCCAATGTGGCCCGCCCCCTTGTGTGTAGCCCACTAACTAGACTAATCATCACCTCTTTTTGGGATTTACTTATCTCCATGTATGATTTTACTTTAACCCCTCAATTAAAACTACACTTATAAACCCAATCTGTAAATTTTTAGAAAGATAACTCATTAGACTCTATAATATTAAGAAATATGTCTCGTTAACCTTTGAAAGACACTTATTAATCTTTAGAAAGTAATTTAACAAATGTCACAAAATTTTAAGGGACTCTTATTATTTTCATCTACTTTAAGAACTAAATAGGATAATGGGTATAAACTTTTTTTTTGACGTGATAATGGATGCAAACTTAAAGATTAAATTGATGATTTGCTCAAAAAACTAAATTTGAAGTTAAATATTTTCTTAATTCTAGTGAATCAAGCGGGTGAGGATATTAAAAATGGAATTTCCAAAAGTTATGTGAATCGACGATTTTGATAATGAATTTTTTTTTTGCATCGCCAAATCTAGGGTCTTAAGTTTGCCACTGAAAATAGTCATCTTTTTTTATAAACAAGGTATCTTCTGCGCGCAACTACAGAGACTAATCCTTCGAGTCAGGTAGGACCACAATGCAAATGCTAGCTACAATAGAGTTTGCTCCTCTATATTTCTACAAAAGCTCTATTTGACAATGTCAATGCAATAGCTTATCCCAAATAAAGTCTATAAATATTTGGTATCACTAACGTATAACATTTCATTTTTGCTTTCATTCCTAACATTGTAACTTTAATCAAATTCCACACTTAACCTACATTAAATGTAGATTCTCTCCTATTTTCAAACATTAATTACAAATGTTCATTTCCCATTTTATATTTATAAGTTAATTCAACTGTTAATTTTTTGAAACATTTAAAATCTAATCCCCTACTTTATCCATTATTAACTATATGCTCATCCCCTATAAACTTTTTTTGATAAGCAAAACTCCATTGATAAGAGTACAAAGGTGTTACAAAATTTTGAATATGGGGCCTCATTAAAAACTACCGAGGCCAAAACTCAATGGGAAAAAGACCCAAGAGAAAAAAGAGTACCTCCTATAAACTAATTTATTCACTATCCACTAACCTATCCACTATAAGCTACTTTGTAGCAAAACCTAAAATAATTTTCTGACATTTGCATATTTATAGCTTTTTTTTTATAACTTACATACAGCAATTACAACTCAGGAATCCCAATTTCTCTGCTCTATGCTCTAACGGAAAAAGGAAATTGTATGTCACTTCCTAAAGGTACCAAAAATTGAACACCTGTCTTATCACTAAAAGACGCAGCTAACTTTCTTATCCACCCCATGCAGATTGAAGATGATAAGCTCACAATATAAATTATAAATCATTAGAAAAAAAAAAGTTATAGTAGCGTTATCTAATGAGTAGCATGCAAAAATGCTCATGCACCATTTCTCTACTCGGTGGAAATATACAGGAGGTGGTGTGGAATCCTGAAGTGTATGTTTCTGTTCATGCCATTTATGAAGATATTTCTGAGGCATAGTTTTTCCAGATTATGTCGTACAGATCAAACGGAGGATAAATATAACAAAGGCAGCTAGAGTAATACCCTTGAATGAGATTGGAAAAGATCTTGCACGAATAGCCAACAATGACATGAATCAATTTTTTTTTTACATAATATCAACATTTCTAAGTTAGTCAACCCAATAGCGGGCATCAAGACAATCTCCTCGTGGAGACGCCCAACCTCATCCCCACAGAAACCAAGGTCTCCAGTGATCTGGTGCTATTTGCCAGAAGGTCTTCATCAATTGCAATTGAATCCTGGATAGCACAAAATAAAGGAAAACGGATGTCACTGCTCACATGTAAAAGTCTAGCATGAGAAAATATCAATGTCAACAGCGATCTAAAAGTTCTGCTAAGTTTTTAAAATGACAATGAATTGAACTAAACTACTCAAAACATTCCCCATAAAAAATGAAGTCCTAGAAAAATATTGAAATTTAACAAAATCATATGCGTGAGTGTGATCCTCATTACTCTCCCTATCACATTGTAAAGTCTGACCCTGCACAACATAGAAATGCCTAGGAGTGTGTATGCAGAGGATTATAGTTTATGCGTCGTAAAAGATTTTAATTATATTGGAGTGAGGTTTCTTTTGCCTCTGGTTATTAGTTAATTTAGTTTCTCTTCAAATAATAATTTCATGGATCAACACAACTTCTAGATCAACCAGCAAACAAATGAACCATGAAATACACATATATTCAATGAGCTTAAAGAAAGGAGAAGTTTTAAAGGCAAAATATATTAGTTTTATGATCTGGCATGAATGATTGGAATCCATAGACAGATCAAACCAAAAATACAAATCAAGGTTGGGAAAATAAGAAACCAGGACTGCATCAACCAAACAAATTTCAAACAAATAACAACGAAACTTTTTTTAACTATAATGTTAAAATATGAGCAGTATAACCAATTATAATACCAACCTTTTCAAAAACACAAATTACAGTGCTTCCACCAAAAGAGAAATATCCAAACTGTCAATCAAAGAATATATATGACAATTAGAAACAAGAACAACGAATAAAATGGAAAACAGCAATCAATTGTAACTTGCGGAAGTCCAAACCTCATCTCCCTTCTTGACATAGTCACCCTTTTTCTTTGTAAAAGCAATGCTACCAACCATTGTAGCTCCTATTGCAACAAATGCCACCTGAATCCAAATCATAGGTAACTCTCTTCAGATACAGGTAAAATACAGGTCTGCAGCGACAAGATGAAATTGTAGTAAAGCCTTTTCTTTTTGGTGACAGATGAAATTGTAGTAAAGCCTTTGAAATTATAAGGGTCCTCAGTAAAATCATTTCATGAATGTCACAAGCCTTCAAAATAATAGCAAGAATGCGAGAGATACAAAAGCATAAGTCAAAAATAAAACGTATAGATGGATTATATATTAACAAATATGAAAAAGACCAGGAAAAAGTTAAAAATATAGGACAAGACTATAGGAGAACACAAAGGTATAAAATGCAAAAGGGAAAAGGCCATTTATAAACTTAAGGTAAGAAAATAGTTGCAACTTGTGAGCAAACTTACCCTTTCACAATCTAGTAAATGGTGACTCACAACAAATTGGAAGAGGAATAACAGATTAACAACATTATAGAGAGAATTGAAAGGAGAAAAATAATAGATTCATAATGAAGCAAATTGTAGCATTCTTGAAAACATAATATGATTTGCAATTGCCGAACATTTCAGTGAACTTGTTGATAGGTGTTATCCCCAAAGGCGTAAATTCATACAGTATGATTCTCAGCAGGATAGCATTATAAACTCGTGCATTGGGCACAGAAATTCAACTACAAACCTTTCCAAAATCTACAGTTGAAATTATTGAAACAGCTCGCTTATTCTCTGTGAACACATTACAGTACTTGCTATTTACAGCAATGGGATTGACCTGTGCGAAATTGAATACATCAGAATCTTTTTTTTGCAAATGACAACTAACAATACAAGGAAAATAGACCCAATATATGTAAATGAAATATCATTTCTATTGAAGTTATCATTTCACATACTGTAAACAGGCATCCGGGGATATTAACGAATTTCTCAATAGTTCCTGATACTGGCAAATGGAAGCGGTGATAATCCTGCAATAAATAAAAGTTCGAAATCAAAATCCGCAACAAATTAAGACAAAATTAAAGTGATAATGAAAAGCATTAAATACCTGTGGTGCCAAACGGAAAATCACCATTGTTCCATCAACAAAAGCACTGGAACACATTTCTTTCCCCAGAAGGCCTTGAATTGAAAACTTTCGACCCTAACAGTACCAAAAAAGAATTCCAAAAGCACTTCATTTGGCATAAATAAATGAATATAAAAGATTAACGATGAAGAGAATAAGAGATATCCCGATTTCTAAGGGAATAATAATATTCCTTGCTTCTAGCTGCTACCAATTTCAATAATTGCCTTTGCTTAGTATCATAGTATAACCTCTTGGACTTAAAATTGATGAAAAAATATATCGAAGAAAAGCAGAGGATATAATAGTAGTTACATCAAAAGTAGGGTGTGGCACAGACACCTCTGTCCTAATTTACAGGTGAGTCAAACAGATCCAATTTCAATGACAAAACTCATAAACTTATCATATTCATGTAATTTCAAGCTGAAAATGAAAATCATTGCTAACTTCTGACTGATAAATTTTTAAGTGCATATTTTCAAATGAGAATATCATTAAAAAGAAAATGCATTCTTCAGAAAAGAAACTTTTCATGTTCAAGAAATGTAAGAGAAATACCTTAATCCAAAATCTTGTACTATCATCAACTGATTTAAATGCCATTAGACGGCTATCAGCAGCACATACAGCAATGTTGTCATGATCAGCAGATGCAACTGGTCTTGAACCAGGCTTTAACTCTCTAATGAAAAATTCATTGAATGTCTGGACAGAACATTATTAAAGATAGGTGTCATCTAACAAGATAATTACTGCCATTATGAAGTCTAAATGGTTTTCAATATGAGCATTGCTCAGAAATTTTGTTCATCTTCACTCCAACTGCCTGTACAAACAAAATGCATGTTGCTAGCCCAATGGAAAACTAGTTCATCGTATAGAACAAGTCCAAAAGGGATTAACAGAGAAGATATATTCAACTAGAACGCAGCAGGGGTTCTATTGAAACCAAGAAGTAGCTCAAGAGGTCAGGGAGGAGTGAAGATTGGCCTGTATATAAAAAAATACATGTATCGTTTTTTTGCTGAGAAAAAATACATGTATCTATGAAAAGTAAAAAGGTACTAAAATTGTTGGAATCAAGATTGGCTGGACGAAGCTAAAACTAAACTGAGTTAATCTACTTATAATAACCAATGAGAAATGTGGGAAATGCAAGACAATGTGAAGGTCCCACAAAAGCACATGAGTTATGGCTAAAAAAAAACAACTGAAGTAGATAACAGAAGGTGCCATAGAATAGTATCAAACACCATTATATTAAATTTTTAAGCATGATTAAACTGAACCAGCAAAGCCTCCTAAATAACTAACTGTGCGCCAATAACCATAAAATTCCAAGTCAGTAAACAGCTTTAGCCCACCTTAAAGTGTTCGAGTGGATACTTGACTTCAGCCATATTGATTTGATCCTACAATACAGTAGTCACTATATAAGAATGTAATTTTCGGCACACAGGTCCAGCACAAAAAGAACTACCTAAAAAATGGAAATAGATGAGATAGGAAAAAAGAATGGCATCCTACTATATCTCAAAACTATTTTAACTCTTCAATATAATATAGTATTATTTATCGTACAAATGGTCTTACTTATATATCAGTTAATTAGTTGGTCATTCAAAAAGTTATATACACACATTTTTTGCAGCATATATGCTTGTCTTTTTTTTCCGAATGGCAATCTTATACTTATAGGAGAGCACTAAGGGTACTTCAACCCAAAAACAACAACCAAAACAGTCGCCAAATGAACAAAGGACACTCCCTTCTTATAGTACACTGAAGGAGTCAACCAATGACATCAAGCAAAACTAAAGGACTACTAGTACTATCTCCTAGCAATACACCTCAGTGGGTCACCAAACCACTCATAATACAAGCAAGGAGAGGATTTTTTTCCTTGATAAAAAGCAACGCCATGACTCTATTGTTGGTAGTGCATTTTTCTTAATAAAAAAAGGTCAGTGCCTTCTCAGTTCCTTGCATCCTGCAGACATGATGTTGTGAATTTGATAGTTCAATATTACTTTTTTCAGTTATTGTTATTACTTTTCTACTTGGGATGTGCCCACTGCTTGCCTTGTAAAAGCCCTAGTTAATTACTCAAAATATAATGTTAACACGTAAACTACAGACACAGCCAAAAAGAAAATGGTGGACTAATTTACAAATATGAAACAAAGTTGTTGCTGCAGGATGTCCATTAAACACATATATAATGTGCATATTTTAAAAAAAAAAATCATTAGCTGAGATGGGTAAAATACAAGAGATGTTTAGATGCCCTCCAAAAGAAACCACAATACTGAAACAAGGGGGAACCATGGTGAAGTGGTGAAGTGAAACTGGTTGAAACTTGAAACTACAATCAAGGGGCACCACCGCACCCATGACATAGCTAAGAAGTACAATCAAGTTATGCTTCCCACAGAGAAGTAAAAGAAACATTGTCATTATCGCACCTTAAAGGATTCTATAAATTTTGGTATATTAGCAGCCGATTCAGGTGAATCCATTTTTGCTCCTTGCTTTTCAGAAATGCTTTGCAAGAGCTCCTTTACCCCTGCATGGAAGAGGTTCACCAAAGTAAATAAATAGAGTAACTCAATGCAGATGGAAAAGTTTATTCAAATCCAATTGGAATCTCATATTGACTCAAAACCCATAGCTAAGTGTGACCCAAGTAACAGAAGGATGCAGTATGATAAATCATTTTTTAAAACTGATTATATTTTAACCAGCGATTCTTTTATAGCATCAGTTCTCCTGATAACACCTCAACAATCCTGTCCTATCTCAGAAGACCAAGAACAAAGAGCAGTGACTGGTGACGTTAAATATACATGTAACCTAGAAATTCATTCAACTACTAAAAGAAGGGGGAAAAATCCACATACCTATGTCCATTAGACCAAGACCTATTTTTGACTGATAAATAGCTCTCATTGACAAAACAATCTTTTTGTCAATTAGTTCTTCAACAAGCCTTTGAGACTTCCGATCAAATATCTGAAGCCAAAAGTAAGATGACTAATTAAATAACAAGTTGGGAGGATGAAGAGGTGCAAATATGGGATAACAAAACCAGTATTTTAGTATTTTTTTCCAGTTTCCTCAAATTATCTTAAGGATGCCTCTAATTCTCTACTTTGATAAAGTTATTAAACCAAAACAATTTTCGAGACTTCAAAAAATGGCATGTATGACAAATGTTGATATTTAATAATTGTATGAAACGGGTGCCAGGATTGTTATATATTGGCAAAAAAGCTAGGAAGCCTTTCTTCTAAATAAGGTGTATGTAAATGTAAATGGCAAATGCAGTTATTAGCAATGGAGAGAGGGAATTTCAAAGAGGTTCTATATGTCCTGACATAACTTGAACCATACATACATGTAAGCTCCATGATATGAAAGTCCTCGGATTGTTAAATAAAACAAAGAGGAAATTGGTATGGAAAGCATGCATACCAGAATATTGGAAGCACTTGATCCAGATCGAATACCAACGTCATAGGATGAAAAATGGGCCCATTCACTCAGTTTGAAGAACCATCTATATAAACAGAAAAATAAACAATTGATTGTTTATTATCTCACGATATACAGCCATTAATACTTAACCATAGTCCATATATATGGTACAAAAGAACTGTAATATAATCCATTTGGTCAAAAAAGAACATGCTCTCTCCTGTCTCTTAACGCCTAAATTCATAGTAACTTGCAAAAAATTACCCATATGAAGCCTGCTTATCTGTTAAGAATCCTCCAGTCATCACCTGGTTTCCAGTCCCTTCGTCAAAACAAAGAGTTAAGTGGATCATGCTGTTCAACTGGTCAGAAATCTGAAGAACCTCACCACAAACAGGGCAGCAATTCAATAATGGTTCCCTGCAATACCAGAAGCTAGCTAAGCAAATAAGAATAAAATAAATGAAATCAATAACACTTGTAAAAAAGATATTCCTACTTCTAGATCTAGTCTTCCGAACAAAATTCAAAATTAAGCACACCTATAAGCAGTAAATATATCTCTACTGATAGCAAAAGACAACAATGGGTATACAAAACTAAAGCTTTTAGTCATTTATAATCTAGATGGATCATTACTTTTCTTGTTGAAAAGCAAGAAGGGCAGCCAATTCATCCATGCTCACAACACCATCTCCATTCTTGTCAGCTGCTTTGAACAGCTCCTCTTTCTATTGAAAAAGAATTGTCTTGCTGAAACAGGAAAACTTATATATGCAAAACTAGACATTGCATTGTAAATTCATTTTAGAATTCACAAGGCAAAGATTCAATATTTGAACCTTAAGCCCCACACCTGATGTAGTGAATATTTGGACTTTGATTTGACCTACAAAGCCAATTTCCAATGTCCAAATTCAATATTCTAAACATTCAGATGTTATTAGTTTATATAAGCCACAATATCTGAAAATAGAATATCAAAAAATTCTGAATCAAAGTCCAAATCCAAATCCAGGTATACAAGCAAACTAACAATAATTTAGCAAGAAAATAATCCAAAACAAAAAAGTAACAGCAAAATATAATGTGAAAAACGACTAGTCAAGTTTGAACCTTGCTGGTTGCTAACTGATTTCCAAAAGCATCAATTAGGCCAGAAAATTCAGAAAAAGAAAGCATTCCATCTTCATTGTAGTCCTGCATAAAACATAACTTATCAGGTCGATATTAAATTTAAATTAAGAGGGCACTAAATACGATCAGAGATTTTAAATGTTCTTCTATGTATTCAAATTATATAGACTTCCTTTCAAGTTTGAAGAGATCCAATAGAGAAAAGGAGACAGGAGGAATAAGCTAAAAACATCATCACTTATTAATATCTACTATTACTAGCAATTTGCGCAACATGTTGCAAATGTTTGTCAATACCCTAATATAAAGGGATGAGATTATAAATCATCACTTTTTACGCTAACCCCATTTTTCTTCAGTTCAATCTCCCAATAGGCACAGCCTCACAGGTTATCAGAAAACAGAGGAAGGTCAGACTTACCACGATTGATAGAATGCGTCTAACAAAGCCTTTTTCTGTTTCAATTGGATCCTGTTAGTTTTCACTTATAATTGTTAGAAATCCTTATCATACTCCAACAACAATAGAATATGTATTGTATGCCATATACCTCTACAAAGCATGAAATGGAAATGTTGCCAACCACTTTTCCGGGGACTGATGGGTCTAAAAGGTTGAATATTTCAATGTCAGAATCAGATTCCTACATCATCATATCATTCATAACAAAAGTGTGTAAATGAATAATGCTGAAAGGGCACAGAAAAGGCTGATAAACTAACAAGTCAAACATCTGGGACTTTCAAAAGTGAAAAAAAGAAGCAAAGTTTCCTAACCTGGGTCAGAAATTCAAGCAGATCAATCTCACAGTATCCGACAAGAGTATTGCTGGACATTTTGTTGGTCTACATGAAAAAAATATTAAACTTAGATGCAGTCTTAAACTTAAACAATTAACAAAAGTTGGGGGACAAAGGACCCAGTTCAACAAATTTAGTTTGGATTTACTATATGCAATCTGTTTTTCTTTCATATACGATCAACAATCAAATCTTTTTCCATAGGTGAGGTTGGTTATATGGATCAAATGATGCTATAAAGTTCTGTCGTGAATCATATCTAAAGATAGATCATTTAACTCAATCTTTCTCATCGGTTTTACTAATAGTTTTCCTTGATCCTCTCCATCTCTAGCTAACAAACTATCCTCGGTCAGATCAACCCTCCTTATTGGTGCAATGCTTCTATGGACTTCTCCACATATGCGTAAACAACCTATGACAATATTCACTCATAATTTCCAGAATAGGAGCTACACCTACTACTTTCCAACATTATTCCTCATTCAATCTTGTTTTGCATGACCGCTCATCCGATATAACATTATCATCTTAGCAACGCTTATTTCTTGTTGACATTTCACTACCCAGTATTCTGTTCCATACAACATATTAGGTCTTATAGTTATGTGGTAAAATTTTCCTTCAAACTTGATTGGTTCCTTTTTATCACAAACTACACCTAAACCATTCTTCTATTTCATCTGTCCCACTTGGATCATATGGTTAACATCCTCTTCTATCTCATTGCCATTTAGTAAATTGGACCCAATTTACTTAAACCGTGAGACTTATGATATGGTATGTTCTACGATTTTCACCTCTATGCTAGTATTTGTGTGTCTCCCAGTCTCCCGCCAAAAGTTCCATTTCTTCAATGTATTCCATTTTACTCCTACTTAAACAAAAAATACGTGCTTTTAAAGCTTGAAATGAGTAGAAATATAGCCCCAAAAAGCAGCAGGATAACTAGAGATTTCAAGCTGTATTTTATGTTTTTAGAAAGACATTAATTCATTTTAGCATCACAAAAGAGACATTAAAGAAAAGATAATGTTATTAATTCTTATAGCACACCTCAAAGACAGAAATTCTTGCAACATGAGGCCCGTTCTGTTCCAACAAAAGTTTCTTTTCCTGCAGACGAAAGTATCAGTCACACAAGAAAAACTGATCAAATCACCAACAGAAAAGTGATCAACCATAAAAATATTGAAGATGGAACTGAGCAACCTAAGATCACAACAAATCATATTTTATTTCCGTAGAAAATTAACTGTTAGAGCTGCTCCTTAACATGGACCATACCAATAAATTCAAGTTTTCACATTGAAGGGAATTTTTTTGAATTCATTAGTAGATCTCTAAAAGTAATAATTAAATAACATCAAATTTCAAACGTCTTGAACTTTCTCCACCAAGTCAACACAACCACTCAAGACTATACAGTATACACGAATTAAACATCTGTGCATTAAGCATTTTGTCCTACAAAAAAGTTAATGTCTAGTCCAATTACTCAAACAGTTTTTAAGCACGAATGGATCAAGAGCAAAGTCTTCCAAGTTCCAAAACAATAAACACGTAAGCACGCTCAAAACCGCCAATCAGCATGAATCCTAATGAAATCATGAGGAAAAAAAGAGGAAATAGATGATTTGGTTCTTAAAAGTGGCACTCTGTTTAGCTTTGGCTCCAAAAGTAACGATGTCTATGAATTGATCCTATGATGTTTCAACATTTTCACACCTCCATCCATCATCCATCAAGGGTTGTTAATCAAGGGTACAGAGTTGCTAATATGGTAAGTTAACACACATTTCAAGCTAAATGCCACATAACTTGGACTAAATAGGTAATTTGGCCCCTGGAAGTCCTTGAATGTATTGGATTGACATTGACATATCCTAAATGTAAATAGATATTGACATATATGCAAAATCATTTCTACGTATCAACATTTTCAATAACCAAATTATCTGTGTTTACATTAATGACAGGTATATAGTTAGCATTCCCACGAACAACTCCATTTGAAAAAGTTGACACGATGGGGACAAATTTATTAGGAAACAATGGTAGGCTTAATAAAAAGGTAGCATCACTTTCATTTTCAGGACCAAATTATCTATTTATTGAAGAAAAAATGTAGTAATAGTTCAGATTAGAGTACTCACAGAATTCCAAACCGGTTTATCAGTCCTGCACCACCAATAAAACAAAATCAATCAAAGAATTAATACACAAAGTAAAATGAAGAGCAACATATAGTGGTATAATGATGATGATGATGATGAAGGTTTAACTGTTCAGAGGACTTTGTACGAAAAGTCTGTTCTCCAAGAGAAAGGCACGCAATCCACTTATCCTTGAATTGCATCTCCGCCTACAACAACAACAACACAAACAAAAACAAATAATCGGAAAATTAAATTAGTAATTAGCACAACAAAATCAAAAAAGCATAGTAAAAGAGAGAGGGGGAGGATAGGTAAGTGAAGTGACTGACGCGGAGGAGGGTGAAAAGAGCAATTCCGGTGAAGTTGTCGGCAGAGAGGAGTTTGTTAGTGGAGGCAGGCGAGCTACCGCTTTTACGACGACGACGACAGTGAAGATGCTGTTTGAAACGAGCACGACGCGATCCTTTCGCTTCCGAAGACGACGACATTTTGGAGTGTTCGTGACCCATCTTCTGCTCTCTCTCTTTCTTTCTCACTGCTGTTTCCGTTGTTGTTTTGTGAGAGGGTGCTGTGTTGCTGCTGACAAATGAAAACACGGTAAGCACCCTTTTGATAGCGACGCGTCCGATTCGAGATTCGTTATTCGTTATTCGTGCTTTGCTTGCTTCAGTTGAATTGAATTCAATCGAATCTCTCAATTCACTTTTTGCTAGCCTAGTGCGCTCCACCTAAGCAATTCATAATCTCCTTTTTTTTTTCTTTCTATTCGTATTCACAATTTGTAGTAATTTGTTTTTGGATTGAATGAATGGGAAGTGGTTGAATATTTGATGAGTAATGAATTTTCTGACCAACAACTTGTTTGGCAATTGGCAGGGGTATTGTATTTGCAGTTACACTCACTGTCCAAATGTCAAAGAATTTTTGGAGTCTTTGACAATATTCACTCATATTCTCGGTCAGATCAACCCTCCTTATTGATAAAAATCTTTTTTTTTATTAATAATCATGTAAATGTTCAAATTATTTTATCAAAAAATGATTATTCAAATTATAGTTCCTAATTTTTTTAAATAGAGACAACTTAATGGTATGTTTGGAACGCATCATCCAAGTGTGCTGGAAAGAACAAAATAAGTGGTGGAACAAGTGGAACTACCATATGTTTTGTACACCATTTCTGAGTTCTAATGGACCAAGAATTGAGAAACAATTTTCCACTTAAAAGCAAATTTCCAACCATATAGAGTCCAGTGAGCATCATTTCCTAAACTTATGAGCCCAGTTCTTCATCCTTATTTGGTTTTTGAACGTTTCCTTCTATGAGGATTGAGGACAGAGCATGGAGTAATACAATACTGGTGAAACAACATTATCCAACTCATAATACTTGTGTACTTCTTATTTATCTGTTGAATAGATAAAGAGAGTGTAAAGTCAACATTGCTAGCACCATCATAAGATAACAATACTCACTTTAACACTCTCTTACCAACACGATCTCTATAATTGAGCAAAATTCTTGTATAGGTTTCACCACTTTGAAAGTAAGTCTCATTAAATTAGTGGGATCACTGGGATGTAACAATACTAATTTGACAAAATGAAATTGAGAAATCAAGTGTACTGTTCTATTGATAATCTCACATCACATCAACAGAACCCAATTTAATGAACCCAAAAATTTAATTTGATGAACCCAAAGATTGTTACATCCCACTAATTTAATGAACCCAAAGATTTAATTTGACAACAATGAAATTGAGAAATCAAGTGAACTCTTCAATTTGTTCATTTAATTGAGAAATCAAGTGAACTAACTGTTCTTTGGCTTCCACCACTTTGAAGGTAGGTCTCTCACTAAATTAGGTGACAAATACCACTGTAAACTCACATATGCAAAGTGGAGGTTTGAATTCAGATAACCCCAACAAATATCCAATATAACAATGTCGATTTTTTCAGTTGTGTTAGGCCTTCCAAACCGCTGTAATGAAGCCCACAAATGGAGTAAGGCCCAACACTGCAAGCAAGAAAGGGAAAGTTTTCAAGGCCAATTCTGGTGCCACAGATTACGCAAGTAATAATGGAGAAAGAAGAGGGCACAGGATGCGTGAGTCAAACGTCAGATACAAGGAGTATATATAGAATTTAGAGGATTTGAGATAGGCATGTAATGATTGGAATTTGTCAAATTTCTTCTCCCTGAACCTTCTGCAGTATTTCATTTTTCTATTATTTCACATTACATCTTCCTGTACTATTCTCCACTACTGGAGTTGATCATTTCACTTGCAATAAAACAATACACTATTGCCTCTTAATTAGTGTGATCATTACAACCGCTCAATCATAGTTTTATATGGAAGTATTTTTTCCTAAATTTAAGGCAATTGCAAATTTTGTTTGACAGAGGAATGAGAATCATGTGATCTTAGGTGGCCATAACCTTCAAATTTTGCACACGCTACCATCCAGCAATTTAAGTTTGGTATGCAAATGCAATAATACATCTCTCACATCACATTCACTCTTACACACACAAGCTGATTCAATTCCTTATCCTTTCAGATGGGTTCACTAGCTGGAGCTGGAACCAAGAAGCCACATGCTATATATTCTGATCCCATTTCCAACACAAGGTCACATAAATCCATTTCTCAAACTAGCAAAGATTCTATACACAACAAAGGCTTCTACATAACTTTTGTTAACACTGAATTCAACCACAAACGTTTGCTCAAATCAAGAGGCCCTAATGCTCTCAATGGCTTACCATATTTCAACTTTGAGACCATTCCAGATGGTCTCCCTCCATCTACCAACATGGATGCAACTCAAAACATTCCTTCACTATGTGAGTCTACTAGAAACAACTCTTTGGTCCCATTTTGCAACCTCATATCAAAACTCAGTGACCCTCAAGCTTCTCTTGCACCTCCTTTGACTTGCATTATCCCAGATGGTGTCATGTCCTTCACAATTAAAGCTTCTCACCAGTTTGGGTTGCCCAACATTCTCTTTTGGACTCACAGTGCTTCTGGTTTCATGAGCTTCAAAGAATGCAAGAACCTCATTGAGAGAGGCTTAACACAACTTAAAGGTAGGTGTCAATTTTTGCCCAGGTCAATGGTCGATCTGATGGCTCAGTGTTTTGGGCTGGGTTGGGCCCAAAAAATAGAGGCAAAAAAAAACTGGCACATTTTGGCCAAACCTAGTTGGCCCATGGACCATAATGAGCCTGCTTTTTTGAACATTTATGTGTTTTCCTTTCTTAAAATTTGGACTGGATTGAGTTGAACCTACCCGCTGGCCTAATATTTCGAGTTGGACTGGGCTATAAAAAACATAACTCAATAGATATTTGAGTTGGCCCAGCCCAACCTGCTTTTGCACTTTGGTTCATTGGACCGGATTGGGCTAGGCTGGCGGCCCAATTTCACAGCTCTACTTAAAGGTGACATAATGCATACCTTACAATGTCTATCAAAGTTTTAAATCGCAATAGTAGTGTGTCACGATCTTTGATATTGTAGAGAATCTCGATCAAATATGACCTTAATTGCAGCTATTGGGAACATCATGATTAACAAACCATGATGTTAGCCCAAACCACGGATGCAGACCTTTATTTAAAATTCTGATGTCTACTCTAATTTGATTTGAATAAATACTAAGGTAATTTTTATTTTTATTTCAGATGCAAGCTATCTAACAAATGGGCATTTAGATGCTATAATAGACTGGATTCCTGGCATGAAGAATATTACTTTAAGAGACCTTCGTGGCATATACCGAACCACAGATCCAAATGATATACTTTTGGACTTTGTGGTAGAACAAATTGAAGAAGCTTCAAAAGCTTATGCTATTATTCTACCTACCTTTGATGCCTTGGAGCCTGATGTGGTGAGTGCACTCTCCACAATGTTTCCTAGACTCTACACCATATATAGGTCCACTTGAGTTACTCCTTGATGAAACTTCAGTTCTCTGTGAACTTTGGTAGTGTTATAGTCATGAAACCTCAACAACTTGTTGAACTAGCTTGGGGACTAGCAAATAGTGAGAAAATTTTCTTGTGGGTGATTAGGCCTGATTTAGTTGAAGGTGAGGAATCAATTGTGCCTAAAGAAATTCTAATAGAAACCAAAGAGAGAGGTTTAATGGTGAGTTGGTGTCCTCAAGAGGAAGTTCTAAGGCATTCAGCAGTGGCAGGTTTTTTGAGTCACTGTGGTTGGAATTCCACTATTGAAAGTATCAGCAATGTGGTACCTTTGATTTGTTGTCCATTTTTCAATGACCAAATTTCTAAATTGTAGGTATATTTGTAGTGAATGGAATTTTGGATATGAATAGTGATGATGTGAAAAGAGATGAGGTGGAGAAGCTTGTGGTGGAATTAATGGAGGGTCAAAAGGGTATGGAGGATGAAGAAAAATGCAATTGAGTGGAAGAAATTGGCAGAAGAAGCTACTACCAACACTACTGATGGTTCATCCTTTTTGAATTTGGAAAAACCAGTGAATGAAATGCTGCTGCTATTCAAGAGTTAGGCTAAGCTACAAGAAAATAAGTTCATGTTTTTTTTTTGAAGCTAAGTTCATGTTACTAATAATACCAGATAGTGTTATAATTAAATGTATCATTTTAAGAATGATTTTAATATATTTCTCAATTGTGTTAATGTAGGGTTCTATATTCTTTCTTTCTTTGATGCTATATCTGGGTCATTGTTTGAATGCTCTGTTTGTTTTGTTTTGGGCAAATTATTTTCTTCTTGTATTATCTCTAATAATTGAATTAAAATAAAAATTGGGTATGGATAAAAGTTTTTCCTATGAAAAAATAAGGGAGAATTTTATGATGTCTGTTGAATAATAAGAACAGAGAAAGAAAAAGTAAAAAAAAATTATTGATTGTAAAAAATGAATTGATTACAAAAGTGAAGCTAAAGAGGGGCTTATATAGCAATAAAAAGATTACTTTGATCTTAACCTAGATCTATCAAACTCTAACAAACTAACCCTAAAATCTAGATAAGATAAAATATCTTATTTTCAATTATTCTAATAATATCTAATAGTCTCCCACAAGCTAGAAAGTATTCACAACACTTCTAGCTTGACATGAACAATACAAGATACATCAAAACAAAAGAAAATTACAATGAGAGATGCCATAAATACATCAGCAAAAATCAAAGTTGTAAGGAAAAATGCTATAACCCATTGATGGAAGCGTCAATGCTATAACCACTCAGAGGAAGCGACGATGCTATAACCATTCAGAAAAAGCGAAAATGCTATAACCATTCGATGGAAGCAAGAGGAAAAATGAATCAAGATTCTGAGAGAAACAGAAAATCGTAAAGAGAAGAGAGAAATCAACCTAATTAAGATTTTGAGAAAAGGAACTCAATCCAGATCCAGAGGAGAATCGAAGCAATAATTCAAAGCAACGATTCGAAGGAGAATTAAAATTAGGGAAAGATCGCAGATCAAAATCAAGATTGCGAGGTAGAAGGTTGAAACCAGAAATGATTATAATGTTTCTGAAGAGGGAGAGAAAAATGTGATTTTCAGATAGGAGAAAAATCAGAGTAATAGAAACCGGAAAAGTGATTGCAACGGTAAAAAGGAAATAAACTAAAAACTGAAAAGGTGGTGCTGCCGGCTAGGGGTGTTCGCGGTGCGGTTTGGTTCGGTTTTGAGACAAAAAGTGAACCGAACCGCAAGATAAAATTACATGCGGTTTGGTTTGGTTCGGTTGGCTTCCTAAAATAAAACCGAACCAAACCAAACCAAACCAAACTAATGCGGTTTGGATTGGTTCAGTTTTTTCCAAGACAAAACATAATTTAAAACGAAGTTAAAATTAACTAATATAAAAAATGGCTAACATAAATCTTTAAGAAAAAATCTACTCAAATATATGTAGTATATAAATTACTCTCTTTTAATTCTTTTAAGATAGCTAAGTTAAGGTTTAAAAGAATTTGAATTAATTACTTTATTGTAATTTTTAAATATAACATAACATTATGGATTGTTTGTAAGTGAGTCAAAGAATTAATTGAATTTTAGGCTAATAAGTGAGTGAGAGTTGGGTTTTAGTTGCATTTAGGCTAGTAAATTAGTGAGAAAAGTTGTAAGTCAATTAGTGTTATTGTTACTTGCGGTTTGGTTTGGTTTGGTTTTTGAAATCAAAACCGCGAACCAAACCGAACCGCGCGGTGCAATGGAAAAAGAAACCAAACCAAACCAAGCGGTTTTTTGCGGTTTTCGGTTTGGTTTGGTTCGGTTTGCGGTTTTCTATTGGTTTGGTTCGGTTTTGAACACCGCTACTGCCGGCGGCGGGTGAAGCACAAAGACAAGGTCAGAAGAGTAGAGCCCGCTCTGATACCGTGTTGAATAACAAGAACAGAGAAAGGAAATGTGAAAAATCTTTATTGATTGTGGAAAATGAATTGATTACAAAAGTGAAGCTAGAGAGGGGTTTATATAACCATAAAAAGATTACTTTGATCTTAACCTAGATCTAACAAACTAATCGTAAAGTCTAGATAAGATAAAATATCTTATTTTCAATTGTTCTAATAATATCTAATAATGTCCATTGAATTTTGTTGAAATATAGGCAAAATCAGTACAATATTTAAATTTATTTTAAAGTACCTAAATATAAAACATTGTATTGAGAATTCAAGTGTGAGTGGTTAGTCTCACATCGGCTAAGAATGAATTATATGAAAGATATATAAGAGAGGGGATCCATTTACTCAATGCCTTAAGGTATGTTTGGGAGGGGGTTTTGGGAGGGGAAGGGAGGGGAGGGTATATTTTTCAATTCTGAATTGAGGAAGTTATAAAATATCTCTAAACATAAATCAAATGTGATTAAAAATGTTATATTGATATTTATCAACTTGTTCTTTTGATTTTTTAAAATCTCAAATACATATTAAAATATTGACAATTTTTTTTCAAGCTCTCCACTCCCTTCCCCTCACAAAACTCCCTCCCAAACACAGGGAAAAGGAGGGGAGGACATATTTTTCAATTTTAAATTGAGGAAGTTATAAAATATTTCTAAACATAAATCAAATGTGATTAAAAATGTTTTATCAATATCTATCAACTTGTTCTTTTAGTTTTTTAAAATCTCTAATACATACTAAAATATAGACAAATCTTTTTCAAGCTCTTCACTCACTTCCTCTCACAAAACCCCCTCCCAAACATACCATTAAAGTTTTTGACAGAGATATGTCATCCAATTCTATTGGTGGTTGGGCTTATACGAGTGTTGAGCTTTATTTTGGGCATGGTTTTTAATCCAAAAATCCCGGTTGGGGTATCTTTGGTTTGGATATACTTTGATTAAAATATTAGCTGCATGGTTCTCGTGGCCAAAAGTTGGTTCCACTTGTTTTTGGTTGTTTGTGTAATTGATTTTTGCAAGAAGTAATAATTTAGGAAAATACATAAAAGAAAGAGGTCATAATTCAACTTCCATCAGTTATGCTTTCTCATCAAACAAGGGGCAGATTCAGCTCATTTAAATACTAATAAGGCTTAAATATATGTTACCCCGCAAATATATCCATTTTTCATTTACTCCTGTAAAAATAAAACTCTTAAAAAAGACATTGCAAATAATAAGTGTTTCTAGTTACCTCTGCAGGGGATAACCGTAAACTATTTATATTATATTTTGCAGGGGGTAACCGTAAACGGTTTATACCCATTATACACTACATAATCTAACAGCAGGGGGTAGCTGTAAACTGTTTATATTTGCAAGATCTTTTTTGAGAGTTTTATTTTACAGGGGGTAAATGGAAAATAGGTATATTTGCGGGGGATGACATATATTTAAAACTACAAATAATTGCATGTTTCACATGCCACTCAAGGTAATCAATCAAATCAACCACTTCTTCATTTTCTTCATCCATTTTTGCCTATAAGAATCCAATACACGACACCAAACTCCTCACATTGCAAATATTCATGGACTCTAAAAAGCCTCTTCATATTGTCATGTTCCCATGGCTAGCCATGGGTCACATGTACCCATGCTACGAAGTCTCCAAAATTCTTGCACAAAATGGTCATTTTGTCACACTCATATCAACCCCAACAATCATAGATCGCCTCCCTAAAATCCCACAAACACTATCACCATTCATTAAACTCACCAAATTACCCTTATCACCTTACATAGACACAAACCATCTTCCACAACATGCAGATTCCACCTCAGACATCCCTTCCAACAAACTCTACTACCTTAAATTAGCCTATGACTCTTTCCAACAATCACTATCCGACATCCTTAAAACTTCAAATCCTGATTGGATTTTCTATGATTTTGCAGCTAGTTGGGTCCCACAACTAGCTAAAAACCTTAACATTCAATCTGCCTATTTTAGTCCTTGCCCTGCATGGAGCATATGTTTCTTTGACACACCCAAAGAACAAATTGGTGATTTTGATGCAATTAGAACAAAGGCTGAAGATTACTATGGTCCACCTAAGTGGATTCCTTTTCCAACTAACATTGGTTTAAGACCTTATGAGGTAACAAAGCTACTTGAAGATGTTAAAGTTAATGAAACAGGTGGTTCACCTGTTTTTGATCTCAATAAAGCAAATTCAGGTTGTGACATGTTTGTTATTAGAAGCTCAAGAGATCTTGAACCAGAATGGTTAGATTTTCTATCTGAGTTTTACAACAAGCCTGTGATTCCTATTGGTTTGCTTCCACCAAATTCTTCTGATATGGTAGACAATAACAATAGTAACAATTGTTCTGATTGGCTTGAAATCAAAGAATGGCTAGACACACAAAAAGTTTCATCAGTAGTGTACATTGCATTTGGGAGTGAGGTGAAATTGAGCAAAGAAAATCTCAATGAATTAGCACTTGGGATTGAGCTTTCTAGGTTACCTTTCTTTTGGGTTCTAAGGAAAGGTTCAGTTGATGAGTTACCAAAAGGGTTTGAGTTTAGGAACAAAGATCATGGAATAGTGTGGAAAACATGGGCACCACAACCTAGGATATTAGCTCATGATTCAGTTGGTGGTTGTTTGACTCATTGTGGTTCTGGTTCAATGATAGAAAATATCTATTTTGGACATGTTCTTGTTATGTTGCCTTTTTTATTAGACCAAGGTTTATATTCAAGAGTAATGGAAGAGAAGAAAGTTGGGATTGAGATATTGAGGAACCAGCAAGATGGGTCTTTTACAAGGAACTCAGTGGCCAAAGCATTGAGATTAGCTATGGTTGATGAAGAGGGGAGTGTTTATAGGAAGAATGCTAAAGAAATGGGCAAGAAATTTAGTAACAAGGAGATGCATAATCAGTACATTGAAAACTTCATTTCTTCCCTTCAGGTCACAAGCATACATAGGAATTAATTATGCATAAATGTGTTTGATATTTTTCTTGTTTGTAATTATGCATAATTTCAACTATTTTTGTTTTTTTTTTGACAAATGTGTAATATTTCATAGATAATGGGCAAGGCCACAACATTACACATACTCATAGTGGAACAAAATGGTCTCAGATCCATTACAAAATAGAGGCAAAAACCTAATTAGTTGACCCAACAACGCAAATATTGTTATATTTCATATTGACTAAATAAATTTAATCACAAATTAAACATGTCCTTTTATGTCATTTTTACTTATTAATTAATTTAACTGGTAGTTTTATCAGACACATTTACTAACAACTAACTTGTTTATTCACTTCGTTTTTTTTTTTGCTCAATGGAAAAGATAAAAAGAAAACAACAACAACTACTCCCTAACTCTCTCCACTCCGATGGAAACTGCAAGAAGGAAAGATGAGATTTCCAGAGGGCAATGAGTCCATAGCGTCCAAGTGGCGAAGGAAGAAGCCCTTGACTTAGCTAGCCAATCAACACAATAATTACCTTCTCTCAAGGTATGCTAGAAAAATAGGCACCACTTGTAACCTTTGAAATCTCGGATGTGGTCCATCAATAATTTATTCACTTCGTTATCTACTAGTTTCCCGCTATGCACTACTTTTTCTTAGGGGTGGACAAAAATTTTAATCCGACCGCCACCCGCTGTATCCGAAGTCCAATAAAGCAAAACGGGTGGGGGTTTTCGGGTACACGGGCTACGGGTTGTGAAAATCAGTTTGGTGTGAGTTGTGGCGGGCGGGGTTGGGTTCATCAGATAGCAATCCATCGCAACCCACCCCAAACCGGCAATACTACTTGTTAGCTGAAGCCAGAAAAATGAGCCAGCTTTATTGGAAAAGGTGCCCATATAAATTACTACTCTGTCATTTCTGTTTCCCTTTTTCTTTTTCAATATTCTCTCTCCATCTGTTACTTGACTTGACTAGTGACTATTATTACCTTTTTGTAAAACAACTTTTTTCTCTGTTCAATTATTATAATAGTAGTATATCTTAAAATTGTATGCGGCTTGTCGCTGAAGGCGCCAAATGCTCGCTTTTTTTTTCCTTGCAACAAAAAATCCTTCACTTTTCCAGCTTACTCCTATTGATGACGTGTCTCCTTTCCCATACTTCCACATCTAAAATGTCTCCTTTCCAAAAGAAATCGTTTCCCCTTCCCACGTCGTTCGTCCTCCCATAAACATGTGTCTGGCTTTATATCTTCTCACCTTCCTGTAGCTTACGCATTAAACGAAAAAAAAAATCGCGCCCTTCTAATTGCCGTAAATTCCAGTTCCCTTACGCGTGTTCTCTCCCGTTGGGCTTCCCACCTGGAATAGAGAATAGAGAGAGGGAATAGGAGAGAGCAACTGGAAAGGTGAGATTGGTGGTGAGGGTTGTGAAACAGAGAACGCGAGCGAGAAAGAAGATGTGAGAGGACAGTGGGTGACCACAGCTAGCAGCGGGAAGAAGGCCGCAGTGAGTTCGCCGAAAATTGCCATCCACGGCGGAGGCAAAGAGGTACAGTTTTTGTTCTCTCCCCCCCCATGTTTGCATGTTCTGCCACGGTAGCAGTGAATATGGTTTTAGCGATTTCTTAGGAAAAAGAATGGTTTTAGGGATTTCCACTTTTTTCGGTCTTGGATTTGAATTATGGAAACCAACAATTCCTCTTAATTAATTAGAAATGCTTAATGTTGGAAACTAACTATTTCTTCTAATTAATTATTAATTAATAAGTACATTTGCCTATATGAAAAAATTGTTGGTTTGGAATGGTTTGTGTGGTTTCCTTTTCTCAAAATTTCGACTTCTTTTAATTTGTTTGTGGTTTCAGAGGTTACGAAGGTGTTCAAGGAAAAGAGGCATGCAAAGACTAAGAAGCCAGAAGTTGAGAAACCTCAGAGTAAAACAGTGAAGCCATAAGAGCAAGCTTCTGGTTGTGAGACAGAGAAAGAAGAGGAATCCTCCAACAAGGGAAAAACATATCAGGTATATCTCCTTTTCTTATATCAATAGTCCTTTTGTTTCTTCCTTTTTTCCTTCTATGAATATTGATACCAATATGACATGCAATCATTATGAAACTATAGCCATATTATTATCTCTTTTATGACAAAGATGACGAAATAATGAGTGATCATGGCCAAATGATATGTAGTTAAATAAATTTCAAAGTTCAAACACGATCCTTATTTTTAATTTTATGCACTTGCAATCTCTTTGTCAATTTGTAATGATTTTAAATTGGACAATGTATTTCAGGGATTGTAGAGCAGAGAGACACGAGCAAAGGAGAGGAGGGTCTACAAATCCTGGTGTGTACAATGGTCAAAATCTTGGGGGCCTTCTTTGCAAAGCATCTCAGAGTCAATAAATTAATTGCTGAAAATTTTGTGACATGAATGAATATTGGCTCAAACAATATAACTGGATGATTCCAGCTCCAAAACCAAGCTCCAGAAGGTAGGATGTTTGTATAGCATCAACAATAAGGGAAAAAAAGTAATGAATGTAAACATGTATTAGAAGTGAGTTTTGTTATTCATATAGTTAGTTTCAACATCCAGCTCTTCCTTTAGACATAATAACTTCAAGAGGGAGGGGGGAGACCAATGTAGTGGAAGGAAATCACTTTAGTTAGAGTTTCAAACTTTAAAGTCCTTATCAACATTATTTTGTTCTCATAGGAGTGAGAACATGGCAGCCATAGTTGCTCTTGGTAAAAAAAGTATGTCATTTTATATTCCACTGTTTGCTCTCAAGATCAAACAACATATAGCACATAAAAAACATTGCCAGATTTGGACCAAACATATCAGAAAATTTGAAATACTTCTGATAGAAAGATTTTTTTAAAATTGTGTTAGGTCTTTTATATTGCTCTTTCACTGGGTAGTGTCTTTGGAATCCTTCTCTTATGCTGTCTTTATGTGTTTTGTTTTGTTGGTGCACTTCTGTTGCTGCTGCCCAATCAATTGCAATTTGACATAGACCCTATCTTCTCTGTAATCTTCTTTCTTCTTTGTTATTGTTTCAATTCCTACCTTTGTTTTTCATCAACCATTATATATGATAGAAAAGATTTTGGCTCAGATTTTTGCCTGATGCTCTTTTATTTCATATTTTAATTTTTTTGTTGGGTTTTCCTCAAGTTAGCAAATACATCTCATCTCATGTATATTTCTTCTGTTATGGTTTTTCGGATTCATGCCACGGTTTTATTATTATTACTATTACTATCATTATTGTTATTTTATCGGGGGATGAATTTCCGGGGTAAAAATTACCCTTTTAGGTTTTGATTGGTGGGTATTTTACTGAAGTTAGCTAATAGGTTTGCCTGTTTTGTTGCCTCAGAGGAAATGATATATTTTGAATTGTTGGAAATTTGGATTTTGAATCCCAAAATGAATTCTTTACACAATAGCTTCTCAGGTGGAATTTCTGTATTCATTCATTGTTTAAATGGGTTTGATTGTTGTTTTGAAGGCAGAAGCACATACTCTCATACTGGTAATTTGAAAAGGGAAGTTTAATTGTTCAGCAGTTCTGGTTATATGCTTTACAGTGAATTCCTGCTAGAATCTGATGCAGGATTACTAAATCTGTTTTATATATGTAGCAAACGTGAGATGTCTTATAAAATTTTATTTGTATCAGAATCTTATGTGTTTGTGTTCTAGGTATGCTTGATATTGTTAATGTTATGAAGGAGGATTTTGAACAGCATGCAAATACTCTGCTATAGAGTCATCAAATGAGTACAGGCTTATATGGATTGTAGCCTTCATGTTCTTAACTAGGGGACCATTGCCAATGGCAACACTGTGGTGAAAGTTTTTAAAGGGCATAGCAAGCTTTAGTCCATCAATGTTCATTCACTGGCATCTTACAATGCTGATTTTTTGCCTTCCTTAATTTTTTATAGTAGATAGATCCCAAGCCAGGTATTAGTTAGCTTTATTTTATTTTAAGGTTGTTTTTAAATATGGTTCATAGCATTAGGTTATATGTGTGTACTAATCATCAAGAAAGTAGCATTGCCTATTTGGATTGTGTTTTGACATGTCTATCATCAGAATTTTATATTTTGAACTATGTACAATTTCACTTTTTTAAAAGTATTTATTTTATACTCTTCAACTAATTTTCATGTCTTCAATATTGCTTTCTATGATAGGGCTAAAATGGTATTCGCGGAACGCAAGAGTAGCCAACAGTGCATCATTAACATGAATAGCTTAGTCTGTCTTCTCATCATAGGCGGAAAAGCTTAAGTCACTTATTTAATAAAACTAATTTATGTTTTTTTGTATTCCAGTTTAATATCAGTTAACAACATTATTCTATGTATAATATTCCATCTGACATTGTCAAAAAAAAAAACTTCCATCTGATACACATATCAAATTTTATATTGCTGTATTGTAATTGATTGTTATTTTTTAATGTGTCAGAATATTGGTATGTGTATAAATATTGGTATGTGTATAAATGAAGAAAGTTATATTAATATTTTAATATTCGTGATTATTAAAAAGAGATTTTGCCTATCGTTGAACATTGGTATCTCATTCATTTCAAACTTCAAATATATAAATTCTGTCGGCTACCCTTCTGTATACATTGCACTTTAACCGTTAATTTGATAATTTCCAACAATTTAACAATGAATACCACAATGTTTGCTGTTTTTTTTGTTTTTTGTAGGTTTCTAGGCAAACCCGTGCAGCGCACGGGTGATAAGGCTAGTTTTAATTATATTGTTTCTTTCCCATTTTCTATACCACCGATCGAGAGTGATTTAGGTAACCAAGGAAATCCTTAGTTTTAATTACTAAATTAGTATCAGTCTTTGGATCTGTGTTTTTTTAGTGAAATCTGATCCAAAGGCCATCAATTAAGGAGGGTATCTAGGTAATTTTACACACCCCATTCCTCCATCCCTCCACAGTATCCCTTCGTCGCACACCATCCTTTCAACGGAAATCACCACGCCGCACCCCGCCGCACAACGCCGCACCAGCGTTTTCTTCCTCTCTCCGTCGCGCACGACGCACCACCGCAAAGCTCCAGTGACATCTTCACTTCCGTAAGTTTTGTTCCGCCAGTTACTTGCTTGATTTCTGATTTCTGATTGTTACTTGCTTGATTTCTGATTGTTCCGCCAGTTACAGGAAGTTACTTGCTTGATTTGCTTGATTTCTGAATTCATATTTGTTTTTTTGGCTCCGGCGAATTCATATTTGATTTCTGAATCACAAGAATCAATTTATTTTTCCATATGCTTCTCTGTGCTGCGTGTTCTGAGTTCCATAGAGCCTTCTTTTGATATTTCTTACTTTGTGCCTCAATTAAGGAGTAACAAATTGAAGGAACCAAATTCTTGTGATTCTTCATCAAGCAAGAAACATAAATCTATGGAACTATGATAGCACAATCAATTAGCAAGGCTTTGCAACCAGATTTTCATAGAACTATGATAAAACAAAATAATGATTTATATAAAATAATTTGGCAAATATCCAAGTTGAGTTTATTCTCATCGAGTAAAATTTCTGTTTCAGTAACCACAAATATGTATTCTGTGGTTGCTGTCCACTAACCACAGAATTCATATTTGTGGTTACTAGAATCCAACTAGTGTTTGATTATGTTCTTGTTTCACATTGAATTGCCATTTCTTTCAAGTTTATTTTTAGATAAAATAATTTTCTCTTAACTTTTATGATGTTGTTTGGTATTAGTGATTTGCACATTGGTAAATTCCTTTAAGTCGTTTTTCTGCAGATTTTAAAATGCTTGGAGTTGATGAACTTGGTGAAGCAACCAGCTTTAGACATTTACTTGCTCGTAAGTCGCTTGTTTCTTTGTCTGATATAATGCATGCCTTGTTTTACTACCTTACTTCACATTTCACAATTAATTCACGTTGGGGTTTTGGATTTCTTTATTGTAGTTCAGGGTTGTCCTGGTCTGGATGAAAATTTCACTGAGATGGCTGTTTCAGGTTCTTAACTTATAATTGTCAAATTCTTTGATTTTAATTTTTTAAAATATGTTTGACCATAATTGTCTTATGCTTACCTGATTCATTTATTCGTTTCCTTTGTAACGTTTGCGTAGATTCAAGTACCAATGTCAGATGTCATGATGACGAACTTGATGATGTTGCGTTTGGAGGTTCAATGCTGATTTGTTATTATATAATAAATATATTTTTATGATGTTGTTTGTTGGATATTGATTGTTTTCACTTGGTTTTGACAGAGATTACTCATCGCCCTTCAGATGTTAATTCTTGGAAAGATCTTGTTTTTCACACAGAGCCGGATGCATATGAATTTTACAAGTCTTATGCCCAATCTGTGGGCTTCAGCATTAGGAAGGCAAATGTGTATCGCGATAGCAAGAATAACAAGGCAGATATCCCTCACTACCTGAAAATGATGTGTCACAAACAAGGTTTTAAGATTCAAAAGGAGACTTCGAATAAAAGGAAAGATACGCGGACAGGTTGTTTGGCAATAATGAAGCTTAAGATGGATGCTCACAAGGGTGGGTATGTTATTACCAAGTGGTACGATCATCACAATCATCCTTTGATCGATGTTGACAAGAGGCACTTCTTGCCACTTAATAGAACTATCTCGGAACAGCAGAAAGTTGTTATATCCAATTATTATGCATCTGGGATATCTGCGAGGGCTACATTCGATTCTATGGCTCGGGCTGCTGATGGTGTTGATAAACTTGGTTTTCTACGCACTGATTTGAAGAACCACTTGTCTGCTATCAAGGCGAATCAATTGAAACATGGAGAGGCTACTGCGTTGCAAGCGTGGTTTAGGCAGCAGGCATTGGTAAGGCCTGGTTTTTACTACGACATTCAAGTCGATGAAGACGAGGCAATTTCTTCAATTTTCTGGGCTGATCTGTCATGCGGGCCGATTATGCACTTTTCGGTGATTTCGTCAGCTTTGACACAACATACCGAACTAACAAGGCCTACAGGCCCCTTGGTATGTCGTTTGCCAAATTGTTTTCAAATTTTCTGATCTTATATGCTTCAATCTAACAAGTATTAACCACTATTGTACTATTCTGTGGTTAGTGGCCACTAACCACTATGCTCTAGTTTGTGGTTATTGATTGAGAATCTCATTCTTTCTGATCATAAAGCATATTTTTTTCTTTAATGTACTTCTGTGTGGTTAACTGGTTATCATAAGGAATGTTTTCGTACTAATTGTTCCTTCTATTTATTTTTAGGTATTTTTGTTGGCTTTAATCACCATAAAGGTACTTGCGTGTTCGGTGTCGCGTTACTTTATGATGAAAGTGGCCCAGCATTCAAGTGGTTGTTCGAGACTTTTATTAAATGCATGAATGACAAGAAACCGGAGACCTTTATGACAGATCAAGCACCTGCAATGCTGTCGGTGTTCGTGAGGTTTTCCCCGATGTGTTTCATGCTTTATGTTCTTGGCACATCAAGCAAAATGCCACTAAGAGACTTAGGGCTGGGGCCACTGCTAAGTTTTTTGATGAATTTAAGCATCTTGTAAAGCATGTTGATAACGAGGAACAGTTTGAATACTCTTGGAAACATACGACTGACGAATGCTTCGCTAATGTACACCATTCTGACATCACTTGGCTAAGCTTCATTTACACCAGCAGGAGGCAATGGTCTTCTGCTTGGGTGAAGAGTACATTTACAGCTGGGAAGAAGACCACACAACTTAGCGAACAATTCAATGCATTGTCTCGACACTATCTGAAGACTGAACACTCTATCTCTCAATTGTTGTCTAGGTTCCAAGATCTCGTTGATGATTTGTGTCATAATGAGCTGATGTCTGATTTTAGAATGCAGAACACTGTTGTGCAGAATAGGCATCCCAATAGTGATTTGATGCGCCATGCAGCCGAGTTGTTCACTCCTTCCATTTTGAGTTAATTCAGAAGGAGTTTGACGCGAGCAGAGCTTACACGATATTGGTAATTACCCATTCCTTTTTTTGTAAATAATTCTTGTTAACTGGGGCAATAACCACAGATTAGTAAAATAGTGGTTAATACTTGTTAGATGCACAGGATTGCCATTACTATTACTTGTTACTAACAATATTACTCCTCAATAAGTATTATTTTTCCTAATAGTATATTTCGTGTGTAGCCTGTTCACGAGTTGAAACAGGACACAACCGAAGTTATAAATGTTGAGAGATGGGATAATCAATTTACTGCGAACCATGTTTTGGTAGAAACTGAAGTTGTGAAGCTAGATTTGGTCAGGAGTTCTGTTACTTGCAGCTGTCGGTTTTTTGAGAACTGGGGGTTAATTTGTAGGCACACACTGAGAGTTTTGGATGCTTTCGCTGCATGGGGTAATCCTTTTTGTCATTGCATACCTCCCATGTATGTGAAAAAAAGATGGTGCAGAGATTATAAAAAAACTCTTGCTTGTATTGCTGAGGAATTTCATCTTCAAATCAAGGCACCTTCGAATTTCGGTGAGAGATACCAGCGTCTTTCTGATATAGTTTCTGGAGCCGGGTCACACATATGTTATAACGAAGCTGCCTTTAATACATTTCTTCGTCATGTTCTTGATGGAGTTAAAGAGGCCGAGGAATTGTTACATTCAACATCTGAAACCTCTGAACCTTCACGTGCTGAGTGTTCAACCTTGCCAGGTATTTGCTATTTTATTTCCATTGCTCTTTATCTCACATTTAGTTTTTGTTTAAGATTTTTGCCATTCTTATATTTGTTTGTGTTTGTTGAACGTTACAGTTGAAGAAGATGAAGTAGAATATCCAGGTAAAAGGATAAAGGTGCGTCAAAACCCATGCAAGAGCAAGATCAGGTTGATGTCCCAATCAGAGAAGAGACATCTAATTTGGAAACAACAATGCAAGAAGGCGATTGAAATTCAGAAGCAGTCCGAGATTATTTAGAGAGCAAGATAGCAGTGCCGCCATAGTTGTTTCTGCTTCTGTCCCCATCTTCTCATGATTCCTGTTTCTCTACTGTTGAGAAAGTATCCAAATTGATCATGGCAATAACTTGTGATAGGTGCCATGGTGGATGTCTCGTTTGTTTCTGAACAATCTTTCTCTGATTTTTCACTATTTGTAATTGTACCTATTGAAAGTTTCAACCAGTTTCATATTTTTCCTTTTACTTTGAGTTTTCTTCATATCAAAACTCACTTAAACGGCCTATAGTTTTGGTTTTGTTTTGTTTTTGGTCTACTGAGATTATGTTTCTGTATTGTGTTCTTTATTTTTGGTTTTTTGGATTCCAGTAACCACAAATATGAATTCTGTGGTTGCTGTCCACTAACCACAGAATTCATATTTATGGTTACTAGATGTTTAGTAGTCATTTTCTATGGCTAGATATCTTGCACCGAAAGAAGATGTGAAATGAGGCTTCCTCCATCTCAAAACAAAGCGACATCATGTATCGTGAGATCCGTGAAGAACCCTTCTAGAAACAAGGTTATCACGGGTTTGAAGTTTATCAAACAACAACCGCCAACCAAAGATGCCCACATTTGAGAGAATTGCAACCTACCATAAGTCTAGTAGTATAATACCAATGTTGTCTCTCTAGCATTTTTTTCATCCGAAAGGATCCATCATAATACAATTACAAATACTATACTAAAATGATTCCTTTTTTGTACCATTAAATTTTTGTTACAAGATTGATAAAATAAGTATAATTTTTGTAATAGAAGGGACTATTCTAGAACAAAAAACACAAGAAGAATGACATTTGTGTTAGTTTCACTCCTGTTTTTTAAAAAAGAAATTTAGATCACGAACATAAAATGTAAATGAATGAGAATGAAAATTAAACAAACAAATTATGATCAAGAGCAAATTCACACTGATGGTTGATTTTGATCCAAAAGTAGCATATAAATCCTAACTGTGCTAAGTGGTACGGGTCAATGCTAACCGTGGTAAGTAACATATAAATCCTAACCGTGGTAAGTAGCATAATCATAACAAAAACCACAAACTTCATATTTGTGGTTACTGGCCAGTAACCACAGAATAGTACGTAGTGGTTAATAACAGAAAATTACATTGTTTTCCTACACTTTCCTCTTTTTTCCTCTAGCATTACCCCCTCCTTTTTCCAAGAGCCTAGCTTTCAATTCTTCACAAAATGTGTTGGCTTCCACTTGTATGGTTTCCTTCAACAAGTTGGTTTTGTGTTTCATTAATGAGCAGCAAATATCTATTCTTAATTGATTGGTGACCAACACCTGGTCATCCTCCCTCAATGTGTTCCAGTTGCGGAAAGAATCAATCTCATTTTCATCTCCATGCCAATCCCTTAAGAACATCATGGTGAATACACCACAGCTACTTCCATCCAGTTGTTCTGGCACTTTTAGATCATGCCACTCAAACTGCTCCCATTTATATGGGCAAACCTTTTTCGTGACTTGATATCTCTCTAAAATGAAACTGCATGCTTCTTTCATCAACTTGTTGCCAATGTGTTCAAATTCAGGAAAAGTTCCACTTCTTCGAATCTTTTTCAAGCTTGTAAGGTACTCAAATCTAACATACGTTACAAAATGTTGATGAGCAATGGTAGGTATGAGGATCTGCAATATAAGGTCATGAAAACAAACAGACCCTTAAGAGTATTAAGATAAGGGAGTAGAAAAAATGAAAACAAATAACCACAACACAACCAGAAACAATATTAGTAGGGAAAATCCTATTCATTTCATCCTATATATCTCTTAACCTAATTCAACAATCCGTGCCCAAAAAACACAGTAGATTTCAGCCAAACAGCCCAAAATGGGTTAATAGACATAAAAAAACAAATAATCAACATATAAAAAAATACAAGAAAAACAAAATGGGTCAATAGGCATGAAAATATGTACCACTATATTTAGCATGTGCTATTCTGATTCTTTTAATATTTGGTATGCCATTTTGCAACTAACCACAGAATCACAAATATGCACAAACACTAGTTGGATTCCAGTAACCACAAATATGAATTCTGTGGTTGCTGTCCAGTAACCACAGAATTCATATTTGTGGTTACTGGAATCCAACTAGTGTTTGTGCATATATGTGGTTTGTGGCATATTTGAAAAACACAAAATGCTCACATTTCAACAACAAAAGATTCACAAAATGCTCACAAAATACTCACTAATCACAAAACTTACATATTCAAGTGAACAAACGTTAAAATTCCTGTGCCGCATGAAGCTGTTGAACATCCCCAGCTTGGCAGTAAACTGTTGAGCAGCTTCGGATTGATCACGTGTGTCCTCAAAGTTTCCGCTTGAAACAGACGCCACTATGCTCAACTGTGTTCCAAAGAGTTCATAATTCAATTAGTGGACTTACATATGCAACGATTTATCAAAATAAAGAATATTTCTTACCGTGCTTGATGCTGTCAAAACTAGTCTACGCGTCTTCCCTTCTTTTTCTGTTAAGTTCAACAAGAATGCATAGGTATCAACCACCAGGTTTGACACCCACTCCCCTTCTTGTAACGTCCAAAGGTCCAGTCTCCTTAGGCTGAATCTATCGTCCATCTTGCATTTGTACATCCATTTGTCACTGCATGATACATCTTGAAATCATAAATACAATTTCTATGAAATAGAAGAAAAACAAATTGATTGGTCACAGCGTAGAAAGCTTCAACTTACTGAGACTGGTCCTCCGACCAAATGTATGTCACAAGATTTTTGTCCAACTCCAATGCATTCGACCTATCCACATGGTAATCATATGGGCTCTTGAGGAATCTGGATGGCTTTGTTACTCTCTTCTTTTGTTTCCTTTGTTTTATGTACCTAGTAGCCTCATAATCGTCCGCTGATCCTGTGCTAATAGGAGTTACACTGAAATTTACAAGTTAGCATGTTAGATTATTGGAAACAATGACTATGAAATCAATGTACAATTTAATATTATGGGCATATTTATAATTACACTACTATTTTGTCCTGCAAATCGTCATCACCAAAAGTCTCATAAAAGTTAACATTGAGATAATCAATATCCGACTGAATTGTTTTTCTTTGGTCAGCTGGAGCGATGGTTACTTCACAATCGAATTTGTCCAGCTTCCCTCTATCATCCGGAGGAGTTGGGGTCAAGCTGTAATTTTAGAAACTAATTACTATTTTTGTTTGTGGCTGGTGAATATGTGATTCTGTAATTTTAGCAACTAATTACTATTTATGTCTAATTGTTTGTGGCCACTAAACTAACTACTATTTAACCATTCATACTTACAGATTAAATCTTGGAGGAGTGTAGTCAATGTTTGTCTGCTTCTTTACCACCACTGTGTCCTCTTTTATAACCTCCCTAATGTTACATAAAAAAAATCATTTAAGGGAGAACACAATGAAGAAACACTAGTTGGATTCCAGTAACCACAAATATGAATTCTGTGGTTAGTGGACAGCAACCACAGAATTCATATTTGTGGTTATTGGAATCCAAAAAACCAAAAATAAAGAACACAATGCAGAAACATAATCTCAGTAGACCAAAAACAGAACAAAACCAAAACTACAGGCCGTTTAAGGGAGTTTTGATAGCTGCACTTCCATCACAAACAATAAGAACCAAGTTCAATAACAAACAAGGACACATTCAGTGAGGTAAATGTGCATAATACAAATTCATGTACGCTTTAAAATAAATACTTTACCTTGAAATATTGAGCGGCAATGGCTCACCATAGATGATGAGTTGTTTGTCCTCATCATTTATGGAAGGCGCATCAGTGGTCGTCTGCCTCACTGACTGAGGTCTAACATGTAGAGGAGTTTCGGTCGGAGAAGCTGGGGTCAACCTGTAAATTTAGAAGCTAATTAATATTGATGTCTGTGGCTGGTGATTGTACGATAAACATTTGAATCATTTATACTTACACATCAAAGCTTGGAAGATTGTAGTCAATAGTTTTCTGCTTCTTCACCACAATTGCGTCCCGTGTACTATTCTTGTTGTTATGTTGTTTGTCCTCCGCATTTGCATGAGGCACATTAGGAATTTTACCATCATTCTTCATCTTTGAGCGTTTTTCACGGCTCATTTCAGTTACTTCATCACGTTTTTGAATAGTATCATCAACATCATCATCATCCTCTTCATCATCATCATCATTCTCTTCATCATCATCATCATCATCATCATCATCATCATCATCATTCTCTTCATCATCATCATCACCATTATCATCATCATCATCTTCTTCTTCTTCTGTTTCATAATCATCATCACTCTCTTCACCTTCATCATCTTCATCATCATAATTATCAACTCTCTTCTTCAATTTTTTAACGCATTTCTTGAATGCCTCAAGCTGGTATTGACAGTATTCCAAGTACTCCGGGACCTACAACATCAAATAAACAAAAACATTCTGTGATTAGTAAGCATTTTGTGATGTTGTGAATCTGTTGTTATTGAAATTTGAGCATTTTGTGTTTTTCAAATACGTCACAAACCACATATATGCACAAACACCAGTTGGATTCCAGTAACCACAAATATGAATTCTGTGGTTAGTGTACAGCAACCACAGAATTCATATTTGTGGTTATTGGAATCCAAAAACCAAAAATAAAGATCAATGACAATAGCTATAACACTCATTCATTCAGCAGATTATGATATAAAAACAAACCTTTTCTAATGAACACTCTTCAGCTTCCAGAGGAACGAGTGACATAGGACTCTCTAACTTAATTTCTGGGCTTAGAGCATAACCAGATGTTATGCCAGGTCCAAATCCAGAAAGTTTATTAATTGCGTCCATTTTCCTTAAAACCTTCGTCGTGTCCCAGCCTTGTAGAGTTGGCATTGTAGAGCCTTGGGAGTAAGGACTCTCTCGTCCCATCCTCTCAATGTAGTGGATCTGTGAGATTTCCAATAAACAAACAGTAATAAGCATATATATATATATATATATATATAATAAGATTAATGTATTCAAAATTACTTACCATAAAGAAGTGCATGTCTGATTTTGGGTATATATACCCCTTTGTGCCCTCCCTTAGATGCTCCAAAACATGTTTACACCAGTTGTATTTGGACACATTGTTAAGGTCTTCGAGTATAGAAGCATACTTAAGGGAGACGGTGTCATTTTGATCGGGACATAGAAAGCAACCAAGAAGGTATAGTATCACTGCCTTGCACCAAATTTCATCTTTCTTGGCATTTCTTATCACATGCTCAAGTTCTTCAACATTGGCACGGTCAATGTCTTTTACTTTCAAATCCCACTTAAAATCTCTCCGCAGTTGTTCCACTGAATTTTGTTTGCATTCCAATTGATTAACCGTTGTTCCCTCGTTAGGCAAAGCATAAACTCTCTGAATGTCTTGAGAATTTATCGGAAGCACTTGATATTTGCTCAAACGGAGTTGAAATTTCTCTGGTTCGAAGTTGGTGGATACCCACCTGACGAACTCCCCAGGAATCCTGTTCCAATTGCAGAGTAGCATAAAAGCACCAATCCCAGTTAATGCTAACAAATCTTTCTTGCTATCGGACATGTTATTCATGAACGTGTAACACGTTGGTAGTCTACACAAATGCCTGTATCGTGCTGCTTCTCGTGCTCTCTTTACCATCCTTACTTATCTAAAAAAACATGCACATTGATTGAAATTTAAATTGAGAGACAAAAAATTAAGCAAGATATCCACAATCACATATCAACTTACATAGCTTATCAACAGTATGAGAGACAAAAAATTAGACACCTTCAAAGCAATTAGAGATTAATTCTTGACAATGATACAAATAAACACTAGTTGGATTCCAGAAACCACAAATATGAATTCTGTGGTTATTGGACAGCAACCACAGAATTCATATTTGTGGTTACTAGATGTTTACTAGTCATTTTCTATGGCTCTTAACAAATCAACCAGGCTCTTAATTACTTCATGTACCTTCAGATTAGTTATTGAAAAAAGGCAACACCAATTAACATCAAACATATTGATCCTTCATTTTCTATGGCATCTTTCATTTTATTTGGATAAATCGAAAGAGTACATAAATATAGAAAGAAGCTAAACATTGAGCATAAGTATGCCCAAGAATACCGCAAAACCTGGCCACAAGGGCAGCAAAAATTAAACATATGCAAAAGCAGCTCACACAACAAACACAATAAGTACCGTAACCAAAAGAAAGCAAAGAAAATGATGTCCCCACACAGAACCACTGACAACAGCAGCACATAATCCAGAAACCAGCTCATAGCAAGTGTAATAGCACACATAATCCAGAAACCAAAAGGTTAGTTGAGTCATTCTGTGGTTGCTGAACAGCAACCACAGAATGCATATTTGTGGTTACTGGAATCCAACTAGTGTTTGTGCATATATGTGATTTGTGGCATATTTGAAAAACACAAAATGCTCACATTTTAGCAACAACAGATTCACAAAATGCTCACTAATCACAAAATGATCAACCACTCATTTATTTCTCTCTCTCTCTCTCTCTCTCTCTCTCTATAGCCCAATCGATGAATCCAATTCTTACACGAGCAAGACTGGAATCCCCAATTTCAATAATAGAAACTTCATAGGCTGGATTTTCCAGATGGAGAAACTTTTTGTGAGGCTATTTCAATAGCAGCAACTTCAAGATTTGTATCTTGATCATACTTAAATTTTCTCTTATCTTCACAAAATATTTCGATCTGTTTGTCTTCATTGGTATAGCAAAAAGACCTCCACCCACCATTACTACCTGAACTAAACCCAATCCCAAATGTGTCATCTATAAGAAGGGGAAAAAATAGTACTAACATAGTAACATCCAAATATTTTTTAATGAACAACTAGGTTTCTGATAATTGAGATGAATTAGACCAAATTTAACATCACGTTGTTACGGTTAAAACACTTTATTAGCCTGATGTTTTATAACTAGTAAACATCTAGTAACCACAAATATGTATTCTGTGGTTGCTGCCCAGCAACCACGAAATACTGTCCAGCAACCACGAAATACGTATTTGTAGTTACTAGAATCCCAAAACCAAAAACGTTAGATGCAGCAAAACTTCAGAAACCACAATATCATCATCAAAAACCACAATATCATAGATCATTCAAAAACAACAATATCATCATCAAAAACATATGAATCCAAGTGTAAAGAAGAAACTAAAAAACTTCAAACGAAGGAAAATACAGAACCTAAACTACAAGATACTTCATAGAATACATTTTACAGAAACAATTGTGTGTATGTTCATGAACAATTTGAAAAACTGATTAGCCTTAAGTAATGAAGAAATCATACCAGATAAGCAAGAGAAGAACGACCGGAGAAATGGCGAGAGAAATGGAACGGCCGCGAGAAATGGAGAAGAGTTACCAGGGTCGGAGAAGGTCGTACCGAACGACGGTGGTCGGAGAAGAGAAGAATGACGGTGGTCAGAGAAGAGAAGAACGACAGCGGAGGAAGGTTTTGCGTTAAATTGGGTTTCTGTTTTTACGTTTTTTAATTTGGGTTTCCTTTGGCTGAAGGTTTCTCTTAGGGGGAAATTACTTAGCTACCCTTGGTTAGTATTTTTTAGTAAAAGTTACTAAAAAATTGTTTAGTTACCTAAACCCATCCCCCACCGACCCACCCCCATTAGTGTTTCTTTCCCCTTTTATATTATTTCAGTCTTTCTCTCTCTCTTCAATGCAACGACACCATCACATGAAGTAACTTCCATAGCCCAAGGAGGCAACCATTGTAGCTACAAATTTCTTGCTCCGGCAACCGCGCAAAGACATTCGATGGAGGAAGAAAAATGATTTGAGAGGGAAAAAGGAGAAAATTTGTCACACTGTGAAGAATGTGCAACCCGTATCAACCCATCCGTCGAAACCGTTGAAACCGCCGAACCGCATCCGTCTTACCCGGCGCTCAGTTGGTCGGAAATGGTTGGTGTTCTTACAGTCACGGTTTTTTAGAACATCGAAATAGGAACTATTTATCCCAAATACACGCTAAAATAAAATTGGACATGTTTTTTAAACCGGTTGGGATATATTTTGATTAGAATATTAGCTGCATGGTTCTCGTGTGGCAGAGTTGTTTTTTTTTTAAGTTTTTTTGTTTCAATCAGTATTTTGGACATTAACCGGTTCCGTTTGTTTTATGTTGTTTATATAATATAATTGACTTTTACAAGAAGTAATATTTAAAAAAATTGGTTGAAATTTTAGTTAAAAAGTAAAAACACACGTTCATTTGAAATGAGAAAAATTTTATTAAAAAAATAAAACTTATATACAATGTTATTTTTTACGGCTGGTTTGTAGTTGCTCCGTTTTTGGGTTTTAAACCCCTCTTTTCTCAAAAAAAAAAACTATGGTAGTGTGAGACGCTTTACAGCATACTGTATTGTTTCTAGCTTTTGTGTGTATATGCTGTGTTGTCGGTTTCTTGATAAAATATAAAGTACATTACTCCCGCGAGTTCCTCGAGTAAATAAAATAACACTAGATATTCATCATGCTTGTTCTTTGAAAAATGTTAATACTGTCACCTCAAAAAACTCAATGCTTACTTATATATCTCAAGTAGAACTTTGTTGTCACTGCATCCCTTCCTTTCATCATGGGTTCAATTGATTCAATTTCATCATCTAATGACAAGCCTCTTCATATTGTCATGGTTCCATGGCTAGCTATGGGTCACATATACCCATATTTCGAAGTAGCCAAAATTCTAGCTCAAAAGGGTCACACTATTACCCTCATAAACAGTCCCAAAAACATAGCTCACATGCCTAAAACACCAAAAACCCTACAACCATTCATCAAACTCATTGGATTACCTTTACCCCACATTGACCAACTACCAGAAGGTGCTGAAAGCACTATGGACATTCCTCCAAACAAAACACCTTACCTTAAACTAGCTTATGAAAGTCTTCAAGATTCTATCATTGATATCCTCAAAACCTCTAAACCTGATTGGCTTTTCTATGATTTTGCAGCTGGTTGGTTAGCACCTATATCAAAAAACCTTAACATACCATGTGCTCATTATAACATAACTCCAGCTTGGAACAAATGTTTCTTTGATCCACCTAAAGATCAAATTAAGTCAAACTTCAAACTTGAAGATATGTGTGGTCCACCAAAATGGGTTTCTTTTAATACAACTATTCATCTTAAACCTTATGAGATCATCAGAGCTTTTACAGCTCTTAAAAATGAATCAGGAGGAATGTCTAGTTTTGATCTTAACAAAGCTTATTCAACCTGTGACTTGTTCTTACTTAGAACCTCAAGAGAACTTGAAGGTGAATGGTTAGATTACCTTTCTGAAACATATAAAGTTCCTGTTGTTCCAGTTGGATTGCTTCCACCATCCATGCAAATAAGAGATGTTGAAGAGGAAGAAAATGACCCTGATTGGGTTAAAATCAAAGAATGGTTAGATACAAGAGAATCATCATCTGTGGTTTACATAGGATTTGGAAGTGAGCTGAAGTTGAGTCAACAAGACCTCACTGAGTTGGCTTATGGAATTGAGCTTTCTGGGTTACCTTTCTTTTGGGCTTTGAAGAATCTGAAAGAAGGTTCACTTGAGTTGCCTGAAGGGTTTGAGGAAAGAACTAAGGAACGTGGAGTTGTTTGGAAAACATGGGCACCACAGCTTAAGATTTTAGCTCATGAGGCAATTGGAGGTTGCATGAGTCATTGTGGTTCTGGTTCTGTTATTGAGAAACTTCATTTTGGTCATGTTCTTGTGACACTGCCTTATTTGTTAGACCAATGTTTGTTTTCAAGAGCATTAGTGGAAAAGGAAGTGGCTGTTGAAGTACCAAGGAGTGAGCAAGATGGGTCATTTACTAGGGACTCTGTAGCTCACACATTGAAGTTGGCAATAGTGAATGAGGAGGGAAGTACTTATAGGAAAAATGCTAAAGAGATTGGCAAGGTTTTCAGTTCTGAAGTTCTTCACAATCAATACATTGATGATTTGATTGCTGCTCTTCAGAAGTATAGAGTTACTGCCAACATCTAAGCAAATTTCATCTGCTTCCCTTTTTACTGTGGTTTTTGTTTTTTGGTGAAGGTTTGTTTTTGTTTCTTCTCTTTCTGTTTTGTAATAAAGAAGCTTAATTCGCCTTTTTCATGGTATTTGTAATAAAGAAGCTTAATTAGTATTTTCCATTGAATCATTCAATTCAATAGTGATAAAAAGAAGTACCTGATGTTTATAAAATCGGACAGTAGATAGGACTGGTGAAATCTCCGGATCATGATATAATTGGTTCACTGGTTCAACCATGGTTGAACCCAGTGATTAATAAATAAATAAATAAAAATAAAAAAGTACTGACTTTTGAGGAAAAAGTAAATTAAAAAACAAAAGTGCATTTGGGGAGATATAACACAGGTCAATTGACGGCTCAAAGCAGTCCAATCCTATCCAACTCGGTTCTGGATGGCTCAACCAGACTGCAGGTCAAACGGAGTTGAACCAATCGCTAGACTGAGAGGTTCTCGATTCAACCAATTGAATGGTTCTTACAACACTAGAAGTACCTAGCTTGAAAAAATGACCAGATCAGAAACCAACTGAAAATGTGTTAGTCTGAGTAGAAGTTCTGGTTTCTTAACCGTGTGATTTTGAATTTTTAATTCTTGAAGAATTGAGATTAGGGATGTCAACGGGGCGGGGTGGGCACGGGTAGCAACTACCCGCTACCCGCCCCGTTTAGTGTAAATGGGACCCAGACCCGCCCCGGACTTGGAACATGGAAGAACGAAATGGAAGAAATAACGAAATGGAAGAAATAACGTGGGTGAATCCAATGGAAGAAATAACGAAATGGAAGAGAAACGAAATGGAAGAGAAACGAAATGGTACCTGGTCGGTGCTGGTTGTGGTCGCCGGAAATGGTACCTGGTCGCCGGTCGGTGCTGGTTGTGGTCGCCGGAAATGGTTGTGGTCAGTCGCTGGTGAGAGGCTGAGAGTGAGAGTGAGGGTCTAACGGCTGAGTGGTGTGAGTGAGTGTGAGGGAAAATTTTAGGGTTTCTATTACTAGTTATATATATGAGGGTATTTAGGTATATTTTGTGACGGGTCTGGGTACCCGCGGGTACGGGTACCTCGCTACCCGGCCCCGCCCGTTTACTAACGGGTAGTTTGACTATCCATTTATTGGACCCGTGGGTACCCGTTTGACTACCCGCCCCGGACCCGTCGCGGGTTTTACCCGCGGGTCCGGGTTTTTTTGCCATCCCTAATTGAGATGGTATTTGTATGTATAAACTTTGTTGAGAATTGAGGTGTTTCCAAAATAATGCACAATAGTAGAGGAAAGTGAGCTATTACCCTTAATAGGCCACATTGCTCTCTTTTTGGAATGGGTTCTTTCAATGTGAATAATGAACTATATAAGTTGTAAATAGTTGATTTACTTATATAGGTATTCCGCCCAAGCCCGTTAGGTTTTCATAGAATAGCTTATTTAAACGCTTTTGTGCTTGTACTCAGGGGAGAGATATACAATTAATAAAACGGAATTACAGCTGCTCTGTAGTCGCAGACGTAGGCAACGATTGGCCGAACTGCGTGATCAATATCGCGTCTCATATTATTTACATGGTATCAGTAGGGTTTCGATCATACCTGTGATTTCGTTACGTTTTTGTTCAGAACCGCGTCTCTGCCAGCGTCACCTCGTTTGGACGCTCTTGCTGGTTTCTTTTTTCGTGGGTATCGTCATTCCGTCACCTCTGGTTCGTGGGTTTCTGGTTCTTGTTCGTCGGTATCTTCATTCCGTGGTTCGTGGGTTTCTGGTTCTGATTCGTGGGTTTCTTTTTGTTCGTGGGTTTCTGATTCCGTCACTTCTGATCTTCGCGGGTTCGTGCTCTTCGTGGGTTTTTGTTTGTGTGATCTTCGCTGATCTTCGTTGGGTTTGATTGCGTGCTCTGTGAGGCTCTCTGCGTTCTGGTGCTTGCTCGTTGATTTGTGCTTGTGTTGGTCGCAACCACCGTTGGTTCTGGTACTTGCTTGTGGTTCTAATTCTTTGTTACTGTTCTCATTGGTTCTAGTATTGCATGTTTGTGGGTATTGTTGGTTCTGTGTATTGCACGTTCTAGTGTTGCCTTTGGTTGGATTTTTTTTCTAATTGTTTATTTTGTGGGTATTGTGCATTGAGTTTGTTGGTTCTGTTTTGTTTGCCTATGGTCATGGCTTCTGAAAAAGAAAGAGACAATTTTTGTGTTCGATTCACTGGTAAAAATTATCCTGCTTGGGAATTTCAGTTTAAAATGTATGTTAAAGGGAAAGGTTTATGGAGTCATCTTGATGGGATTTCTAAGGCGCCAGAAGCTAAAACTGCTTTAGATGAATGGGAAGTCAAAGATGCTCAAATTATTTCTTGGATCCTCAGTACTATTGATCCTCAGATGATCAATAATTTGCGTTCTTTTTCAACTGCTCAAGAAATGTGGGACTATTTAAAGCGCATTTTTAACCAAGACAATACTGCCAGGCGCTTTCAATTGGAGCTCGACATTGCCAATTACAAACAAGGTAATTTGTCAATTCAAGATTATTATTCTGGTTTTCTGAATTTGTGGACCGAACACTCTGCTATAATATATGCTGCTGTCCCCAAATCGTCACTTTCGGCTGTCAAAGATGTTTATGATACTAGTAAACGGGATCAATTTCTCATGAAACTTCGTCCGGAATTTGAGGCTGTTCGAGGTGCTTCGCTGAATAGGATACGTGTGTTGGCGAACTACTGAGGGAAGAACAACGTTTCTGTACTCAAGGAACCATGTCTCATGATCCTGTCCTTTCAGAACCTGTGACAATTGCATATGCTGTGCAAAATAGAGGCCGTCATATGCGACAGACTCAATGCTTCTCTTGTAAACAATTTGGACATGTTGCTCGTAGTTGTCCTATGAAATTTTGCAATTACTGCAAGCAGCAGGGTCATATCATCTCTGCATGTCCTACGCGTCCTCCGCGACCGACTAAGCCTCCGGTGCAGGCATTCCATGCCACTACTAACTCTGTAGCTGATCCTTCCACCACTGGTGCATCTAGCTCTGCCGCTGGTCCTTCCACCACTGGTGCCTCTGATGGTGGTGCTCTACAACTTGAATTAATTCAACAAGCGGTACTATCTGCTCTTTCTGCCTTAGGCATTACTGGTATGTCTTCTTTTATCCAATGGTTACTTGACTTTGGTGCATCGAATCACATGACGGGTTCCTCTAAATTCTTGCATAATTTACGTTCTTATATTGGTAATCAGAAAATTCAAATTGCTGATGGTAGTACCCTTCCTATAACTAATGTTGGTGACATAAATTCTACTTTTCGAAATGTGCTCGTAGCACCGGGGCTTTCCTCAAATTTATTGTCTGCCGGTCAATTAGTGGATGAAGGTTGTGATGTTAATCTTACTCAGGATGGTTGTCTTGTGCAGGAGCGGGTGTCGGGGAAGGTGATCGCGAAGGGGCCTAAAGTTGGGAGAGTGTTCCCACTCCAGTTTATTCCAAATCATTTATCTCTTGCTTGTACTAGTGTTTTGAATGTATGTGAGGATTGGCATAGGAAATTGGGCCATCCAAACTCTGTTGTTTTGTCTCACTTATTTAAGACGGGCTTGTTAGGTACTAAACCTATGGATTCTACTGCCTCTATTTCATGTTCTGTTTGCAAATTAGCCAAAAGTAAAACACTTCCCTTTTCGTCTGGTGCTCATCGTGCTTCTACTTGTTTTGAGATGATTCATAGTGATGTTTGGGGCATCTCACCTATCGCTTCTCATGCTCACTATAAATATTTTGTCACATTTATCGATGATTATAGTCGTTTTACTTGGATTTATTTTCTTAAATATAAATCTGAAGTATTTTCTATGTTTAAGAAATTTCTGATGTATGTTGAAAATCAATTTCAAACCAGTATTAAAATTCTTCGGTCTGATTCTGGTGGTGAGTATATGTCTCATGAGTTTCAGGAGTTCTTACAGCAAAAAGGTGTATTGTCTCAATGATCTTGTCCCAATACCCATGAGAAGATAAAAATGTTAGAGATGTTTTGAGTAACATGATGAGAAACAAATAAGGAGATGTAGAGAAATTTGACATGATGATATGCCATTATTCTGAATTGTATGTACAAGACCAATAACTAATCATTAACTGTCACCACAATTATAAGTCAAGTTTCCAACAACCTTAAGCAATAGACAATTTTTGTTAAGGATGGTTGTTCCTTAATTAAGTTGAATTGTTGAAAGCATGAGTTTTCTGTGGCGCATGGATATCCTTGTTGCTATTTATGTGATCAAATCATATAAAGTGACTGGTTCTAGTAAAAACTAGATATTGGTTTAAAATCTGTGATTTGAGTATATCGGTGCATATAACATATAGAATTTTGTTACAGTTTACCTTAGACACTTATTTATGGTCTCCTACAAAAATTCTTTTTGAGGAAACCATTGAGAAAAAATGGAAATAAAAACTCCATGTATAATTTGAAGACTTGTTTAAATCCTCACACCCAATGGATACTTCATGTTTCCCACATGAAGCAAGTGCTCCCCCAAAGGAACTTTCCTGTTGCCAAGTTCATCAACCACACTCAAATCTTTGCAAACATCTACCTTAAACTTAACCTGTGCTTCTGATTTTCCTGCTAACTGCACTTTCTCAAAACCCAACAAGTGTTTCTGAGGCGCATTATGCACATTCGGAGGAGTAAAGAACAACAAAACTGTATGGCTACTGCTCATTTTCCCCATGTTCTTGACCATAAGGTGAATATCAAAGGCCAAGTTTTGACAATGCTCATCAGCAACATCAAGTGACTTGCATTCTGAGGATCGACATACATGATCCTCAGCTAGAGGAACGGACACCAACTGCGGCGCATTAACTATCTTGTGCTCGACGTTGTCAAAGCTCATTCCATCTCCGAAAGCGAAAACTGTTTCGCCTTTATAAAATCTATAAGTTCTACCAGGGTAACCTGTAGCAGGATCTGCCCTCATGTTCATGTTTGTCATTGGTACCTTTTCTACATATGATTGTGGATACCATGTCATAGGTAGCCTTCCACCTGCATTGAGAAAACATTCATCAGTGTTAAAGTTGTGTATTACCTCCAGTCCACTTTATAAGAAGCAGTGCAGTTTTAAGTTCATTGAGTAATTGATGTATCTGGTCTATAAACTAGATACATCAGTTATTCAATAGACCAAATACATCAGTTGTTCAATAAACCTAAAACGGCATTGTTTCTTATAAAGTGGACCGAAGATGATATCATTTTGATAGGTGGCAAATTTTGAATGAATGACTACTTACTTGGATTATAGAACCCGAAAATCACATCAGCTATGGCAGCTCCACCAGCTTCACCAGGGTAGCCAACCCACAAAATGCTTGTGATTTTATCATTAGTTTTAGCAAAGGAAACATCCATGCCTCCTCCAGACATTATGACAAGAATCACAGGCCCTTTGGATACATTTGCAACTTCATTCACTAGTAGTTGTTGTTGTCCCGGAAGATAAATGTTAACTCTGTCAAGACTTTCAGCCTCTATAGCTAGATTTGCACCAACCACAATAATGGTTGCATCTGCAGACGCTGCAATCTTTGTGGCCTCATCTAGCTGCGCATTCGCGCATTGCACATCACAACCAGCAACATAGCTTGTAGGAACTATGGCTGTTAGACCTTGCAAAGGTGATATATATTTGCAAGGAATGCCTGCAAAATTTCAAGATCTTGTCAAATCAAATGTGATGTTAAGCTAAAAGCTAGTATGTTAGGTGCTTCTACAAATAAATAATGGATGTGTTTGCCAAATTTGGCCTAACTCCCAACTTTATATTATAATATCAATATGGTCAAGTCATGTAAATAATGCGAGCTATAGATCGTATACATCGGTTATTCAATGAACCAAAAACTATATTATTTCTTATAAAGTGGACCGGAGGTAGTAAGTACCTTCGTAGTTTCCAATCATGACCCTTGTAGCATTAGCATTGGGGCCTATTACTGCCAATGACTTAATAGCTTTGGCATTTAGAGGAAGTGATCCTGGACTATTTTTAAGCAACACAATCCCTTGCCTCGCAGCTTCGCGAGCGAGCTCCTGGTTCTCTGAAATGCATACATCCTTTGGACCAAGGTTTCCATACGGTTGCTTGCTTGGATCACCATCAAAGAAACCAAGGCGCATCAATGTGGCGAAGTTGTTTGAAATAGCATAGTTAATGGATGATTCATTCACAAGCCCTTGCTTTATAGCCCCTTCTGTATATTTTCCAAGATAACTTCCACAGTCCAAATCTAAACCTGTGAAATCAAAATTCACATACACCAAAGATAAGTAAAGACTCTAATAATTTGCAAAACAAGAACTTTGAAATAAATATGGAAGTACATAGTCTTCTCATATTTTGTTACCTGCCAGTATGGATATGGCTGCAGCTTCTTCAGGAGTCTTGGTGTAATGCTGATCTTTGAAAAGCACTTCCACAGAGTCACAGTCAGAAACTATATATCTGCATTCCCCACATATTCATATTACTACTTGCTTTAAAGAAAACATGAACAATACTACCTCTGGTCCACTTTATAAGAAAAATGCAGTTTTAACTTTTAAGTTCATTGATATTAAATGAACCAAAAACCGCTTATAAAATGGACCAGAGGGAGGGAGTAACTAAATGAGATTTAGGAGAATTCTAAAATACCCATTTAATTTCCATTTGCCTCGGATAACGCCTTTAAGGAGATCTGGGTCTGCACAAGTTGGTTTTCCATTAACCTTGTTGTAGGAACACATGACACTAGCAACATTGCCATCAATCACACAACTCTTAAATGGAGGTTGGAATGTGTCATCCAAATCTTGTTGATTCACCTACAAAAGAAACAAAAGGGGTAACAAAAAATTATTTTCTACATTCATATCCTTGCAATCAATCGCATTAATTAACATGTTAATTTCTCAATGAAATGTAGATGAATTAATTTACCACAGCATCAAAGGTGTAACGCTGAACACCTTTCCAATTATCAACATCATAAGCTGTATAGTGTTTACAACAAGCTGCAACCTTGAGCTTATTGGTGTCTTTATCATCAGTTTGTTGCAGACCTTTTACATATCCTGCTGCATATTTGCTACTCAACAAAGGGTCTTCCCCTGGTGTCTCTTGTCCCCTTCCCCATCTTGGATCCCTAAATATGTTAATGTTTGGTGACCAATATGTTAAACCAGCTAACCCCACATTGTACATTGCTCTTGCTTCTGTTGAAACCACCTGAAATTAACCACAAATTATCCCTAAACACCATTTCTTTTTTGCAGTTTAGTGCCACAAGGTATATGCATGATTCTAAAACAAATAATCATGAAGTTTGCATTTTAATTATTTAAAGCAAATTGGTAATTTCCCATTCAAATGTACTATATCAGAAATTGAACTCTGACCCATATTTTACCTTCATTTATTATTATTGTATTGCTGAATTAAACACTTTTGTACCTAAAAGACCTTTGCTGACCTACCAGCATCTACTTCCTTTAATCAATAACGAATATTTTCAACCTTATTGCTAAATTAAAATACCTACTATTAATCACTAAATAAGATTCAAACCTACTAATTTAAGAACAATTTTTTCTTCAATTTTTCAACACCATCCTCTCTCTACCTAGTTAACACCTCAGTTTGAAAGCAATAGAATAAATTCCAAACAATGATATCATTTCAATTTCAAGAATCAAACCTCTCTTTCAAAATCTCACCAACCAAACTCTCAAAATTTCAAAAGAAACTACTAACTCCAATAAATAATATTAACTCCTTCTTATGCATTATCCAGTAAAAAGTGGAGAAAAAACAGAAATTTTATCAGTTTTTGAAAGAAAATCTTACAGTTCCAATGGCTTGAAAGAGAGAAGTGTTGAAAGAAGCAGCAGTAAGAATAGGCATTGGAAAACTAGTAGCAGCAGGAACAAGACTAGTAAAACGAGTACCAGGACCAATGTTGGAAACTCCATGAAGAGCTTCAGACCACCATTCATATTTTGGAATCCCAAGTCTGTTAATTTCCACTGCTGAGTCCACCAAGTTTCCAATTTTCTCTTGCAGTGTTAACCTTTTCACTAGGTCTGAAACTCTATCTTCCACTGATAATGACTTGTCACAGAATCCATAATCTACTAAAGAGGGGTTCTTGGCAACATCGCAGGCGAAAGTTGAAGATGTTTGGGCATAAACATGGTTGGAATTTAAGAAAAGTGTTGTAAAGAAAAATGAGAAACAGAGGAAAACAGAGATGACCTTTTGTTCTTCTCTGTTGTCAATGTAGGCCATTACCTCGGAAACTCAAAAGAACAAAACAACGTAGTGTGTTTGTGTATCTAATGTATTTATCTATGAAAAATAAAAAAAGAGAAATGTGGAGAAAAACTGTTACTATGTTTTATAGCGAGTGGTGATGTGTGATTGAGGAGAAAGTGGACGCACTCTTTTGAATGCAGTTGTTGTGTTTTCTTTTTGGCGGAGAGCCAAACCAAAGGAACAATTTAAAGAATAAATGTGGTGCAAGGGTGTTATCCATTTTTGGTGAATTATTATTATTATTATTATTATAGTAAAAAAAAGTCAGCATTTGACTGCTACGGCAAATCACGTGAGGATTCTGTCTCGAGGCTAGATGGTACTCTTTGGCATTTTGCTTTGTTTGGGAGTTTAGTCAAAAACAGATTGAGAAAGGTGAAATTTATGAGAGTAAGGCTTATTATTGGGTTAAATTAAATAACTACAATTAGAAAATAAAGGAAAAAAAGGAAGTGATTCTTGTGAATCTCATTTCCCAAGTTGGACTTGCTACTAGGCTTTTAGGCTGGATCAAATAAATGGGTAAGTAATTTGTGATTTTTTTGTGTTCACTGTCTGTTTGGTCATAAAAATGTAATGCTTGTTCCTCTGTATAAGGGTGTCCTCTAAATTACGGTTGAGTTACATGATCTAAAGTTACTTTTTTTCTGGTTGGTGGTTCAATTCTTGCAAACCAAGCGAAAATGATGTAAGAAGAATAAATCAAATAGAGTTTGTAATTCAAATATAAATGAATTCGTTAGGCCTACCTTAATGGGTAAATACCAAAATTATTAGACCGCTATCATCATCGTTGTTCGAATTGAGTGGTAGATTCAACTTATGATATCATCGAGAAACTTGACTGACAACATGTATAGTTGGTTTTGTGAATGCGTGTAGTTCTCTCGTTACAAGTAGAACTAAATCCAAAAGAGAGAGGGAGCAGTGAATCTGAGGGTCGAATGATAAATCCGTGAACTTCAAGTGTGTATAAGTGGGACCCATTGGCCTGCACAAACAAACAAGCATCTTGGTGACGTGGAGGAGTTTTGATTCATTAGCTAACCAGTAGCATTGCTGAGGTAGATCCTCACTGTAAAGCACCCACCCACTGAATCATAAACCAGTTGTCAAAATTAATTAAAGTTTTTTTTCCACCAAAAAGTAATATTGTGCACACAAGTGGAGTACTAGTATCTTTTCTTGTTGAATTTATGATTCTGAAATAAATCTGAATAGTATATTTTTTAACGGGAGTGATTATTCTGGATATTGGATAAGGAATTTGTAAGAGAAATATCAGTTGCAACTAGGCAGTAGTGGTGGTGGGGAACAATGTCAGTTCATGCATGGACCTTGATCTTGATAGTGCTTCCTGTAATAATGGTCCAATGTAACGTCTCCGATTATTGACGCTATTCATGGCCCCATTTCCCCGCCATGCACCTATCACCAATTATCAAACTCAGCAACTCACCCAAATGGACCCAATAATCCTTTAGCTTTCTTTCTACTTCATTAATTAATTAAAGAAAAGTTCTACACCTCTAGAGTTAAGACTTAAACCAAACTTTCTATCCCATAGTAAAACTTATACTACCATTTGAATCATCCCGACAGTCACGTACATGTATAGATATCAACAATGTGCTAGCTCATCAATGGCTTTCTCTGTGAAGAATTTTATATGCAACAACTTATAGCTAGGGTTTGAAGCTTCGGACAAAAGCCCGGTTTGTCATCTTAACCGAGCATTGTATGGACTTAAGTCGATGTGATCTATGATTGTTTGTGTTTCATGCACTTGGTGTCACACTCTATACGATACTAGTGTATGTGCATGGTTGATATCCTAGGTCCTACAAAGTTCTTATTCATGATCTAATCAATAAGCTCAATGCTATACGTTCGCGTTTAAGCAACTTGGTCGCCCTGATTGCTTCCTTGGTTTGGAAGTCAAAAACTTGTTCAATGGGTCCCTGGTCATGACACACTCCAAGTACATTGTGACCATGCTCGATTGCAAAGGCATCTCAACTCCAATAAAGTCCAACCTAGCTACAAATTGAGCAAGACAGGTTCAGACACACTAAGTGCCACATCACTATAGATTTATGGTTGGAGCTCTTTAATATGTGACGTTGACAAGGCTATAAATTGCCTTTAGTGTTTACATGTATCAATTGTTGTTGATGAGCCTAAAATTAAGCAGCCTTAGCCAAAACGTTGTATTATTATGATTCATGGATATATATAACATTATCCTAAGCCACGGCACATGTGCTTGGAAAGCATCTTTCTGTATATATATATGTATTTTTTTTGATAAAGCATCTATAATTATGTATATAGTTATGCATGATCACGGTTTAACTAATACTACTTTATTATATGTGTTGCATTGAAACGATCTACACATGGACTTCACCCATGGCCATGGGCCATGGCATTCTTGAACTTTATCCTAACATTTATAGGCAGATCGTGTCGGCGTAACGGTGGTGTTGAGTTGTTAATTACTATACAGATTATATATCCATGAATAGTATATGGTAGGTCGAACCACCATATATATCCTTAATATATATAGCATGTCATTGTTCTAAGAAATTGGACTAACTAACAAACTAATAGTAGTTGTATGTGATTCTTGCATTCAATCACTACGTTAGTAACTAAAAGTGTGAATATGTTTGATAATGAGACAGGCCATTGGGTCATGGCCACTAAAAAGGTACTACTACTAAAGTGCCATAATTGATAATTGCCCCATTTGTGCGTGGACGGCAATTGTGATATATCTATATGGATAGCCTCTAACCTATCTGGTGGTTGTGATGCTTATATATATATATATATATATATATATATATATATATATATATATATATATATATATACCATTTTACAGCGGAATGAGTAAAGACATTTTTATCTATGGAGGCACTAGTTCATAAGAACTGGCCAGTTCTTATGAACTAGTGCCTCCATAGATAAAAATGTCTTTACTCATTCCGCTGTAAAATGGTATCAGAGCCACTTTAAACTTAAGGATGAAAGTATAGGAAAGCTTGTTGGGAAACAAGCTATGTAATCTTACTCTCTAGGCGAACTGTCCCCTATGATCTGACAAAGGAGTCAGTATTGGGAGCAGTACCCTGGGAGTCTGGTATCCCCATGTGGATACGTCCAGAAATGGATATTCCTTATACTTACACCAAGAGTTTTGAGTTGCTCGTACTTCTTTGGGTTTTTTTGCGCAAAAACTAGTTATGTTATCTAATGTTCTTGGCTATGGTCCATTAAACCTCGTTTGAGGGTATGAATTAGACCGGGTATTTAGCCTTAAGAATTTTTGTTAGATAACAGAACTACATCTTTGGTTTAGGAATTTACTCCTTCTATCCCTTGCTGGTTGATAGTTTAAATGGTTTTCCATTTACAAAGATGACAAAAGAAGTATCAAAAGATATCTATTTGCGGAATGAGTAAAGACATTTTTATCTATGGAGGCACTAGTTCATAAGAACTGGCCAGTTCACAACACTTATTTAGCTAGAAAAAGCCATAAAGGATTACCTGGAAACAAGCAGGATTGAAGAGTGGAACTCCCAAGCTATAACTTTAAAATTTTATTTAAACAGAAGTTATCTTACAAAGAAGGGTTACAAGAGTAAGAGAGAAGAGATGAGAGAGAGAAGAGAGAGGCTAAAGAGAAGCGTGCCTCTTAAGAAACAAAGAAGTGCCTTATATAGGCAAAAAAGCTTACTATTTAAGCCGGTAAAAGGGCTACTATTCATTCCGGTAGCCTGTTAACAAAAAACGACAAAACGTCTTTAGTGATGCCGGGTACGCAGAGTGGGCCCCATAGACACATCAGAAAAGAAAAGTCTAAAAGAAAAAGAAAAAAGGAGGGGACATCATTATTAGATGTCTTGTACAATTATTTTTGTCCTTTTCCTTTGATGTGCTGGGTCATGTTCTGGATCATTGAATCCCAGAAGTCTTCTGGATAGGCTTCTTCCTCTTGAGATTCCCCTGCTAGGCAATCCATGTCATTAGGGTCCATAGATCCTTGTGAGGACGTCGACATGTCCTTTACTGGGAAGGTGTTGAAGAACTGGGCCTTCATGTGGTCAAGGGTCCTGACCATAATTTCTTCCTCTGTTTCCTGGGGGTATTTCTTTTGGAAGTAGTGCCTTAAGTTAGGCATGGACAGATCTTTTAGATTAACATTTTTAAGTCCATTATTTTTATCTTCATTAATGGAAGATTTAACCCTTTGGGTTAGGCCTTTTAAATCTTCGGGGTCCATTCGATTCCACCATTTGTAGAAGAAATTTCTTTTAAGCAAAGGGATGTTATATTTGTCTTTGTCAATGGTAATTGTCCATCTCCAGATCCAAGGTATCTGGAATTTAATAAAGAAGAGGCAAGGACATTGTCCTATGATGAGCTTGTTTGAAGCTATATTGGTAATATACGGACTGTTGTCACACCATGAATTATATGAGTTCATTATTTCCTCTGGTAGGATTTCCAGAGATGGGCCAAATTTTTGCCACCAGTTATAAAACCAATTTGGTATGGGTTTCGTGATAATTTCTGGATTAATGCTAAAAAACCAAGAATGCTTGTTTTTTGGATTCTGGTAGTAGAAAGCTTTAGAAAAAGCCTGGATATAATCCCAGTAGTTAAAATAGGCATAAGAGTTTTCAGCAATTTTGATTGCCTTTTCTCCATTTGGATTTAGTCCCCATTCTCTAGGGAGGAGGATTTTATTAATATGGCATTTGCTAAAGTTTATAAAACTTTGAGGATTGTTGTTCTGGTGGTGATGAGTTATAGTTACTGATTCAGTAACTAGTAAAAGGATTTCCAAGTGAGGTCTTGGCTTACCATAGAGCCCTGGGTATCCTCTTGATTCAAGGTACCTTGTTTTAATGGACCATGGGTCCTTTGATACGTTGAGGTCTTCATCATCAATATACATGATGTCCTCAGTGATGGGGTTTTCAAGATATTCTTGAGTTTGATCTTGGGATGGATTAACCATAGCCTCAGCATATGAGCTGGACTTGGAAGCTGAGGAGGAAGCAATTTCTTCCTTCTTGGGAGCAGGTAAAGCCTGCATTCTTCTTTCCCTGTTAGGGTAGACTGTTGTCCAGTCTCCTAAGAGAGGGACATTAGATTCTTGTTGGTAGGATAGCAAGTTGCTACTCCTTCCTCTGCCTCTGCCTGGGCCTCCTGGACCCCTGCCTCTACCCCTATAGGGGCTAGTCATGTTTCCTGCAAAAATTCTCGAGTTAGAAAATCAGCAAGTGAATTATTTTCACCTTTAATATACTCTATATCAAAGTCAAAAACAGATAGTTGGGCTTGCCAATTAGCAAAGATTTGTTTTGAAACCAGGTTTTTAACATCCTTCTCAATGATTTGCTTAGCAGAGCTACAATCAATTCTTAGGAGGAATTTTTGGTTTAATAAATCTCCTTGGAATTTTGAGATACATTTAATGATAGAAAGCATCTCTTTCTTGACAGTGGAGTACTTGATTTGGGTAGGATTCCACTTTCCTGAAGCAAACCTGACTAATACTTCCTTGGAAGTGTTAGGGTCCACTTGTTTGAGGATACCTCCATATCCTATGTTAGAGGCATCAGTTTCAACTATTTTAAAAAACTTTGGGTTGGCCAAATTTAGGCAGGGAAGGCTTTTGACCCTATTTTTAATATATTGGACTGCTTTGGTGTGGGCCTCAGTCCAAGGGCTAGCATTCTTCCTAAGCCTGTTATATAAAAGGGCTGTATCTTGGGCTAGGTTTTTGTAATAGTCTGAGATATAGTTCAGACTTCCCAAAAATCTTTGTAACTGTTTTCTTTCTAAAATTTCATTTGGAAACTTAGAAGCAAAATCAATACTCCTACTAATGGGGATGATTTTTCCTTGGTCAATTTCATGACCTAAGAACCTTACTTTTGTTTGAAAAAGCTTCATCTTTGAAGCAGACAGGACTAAACCATTATTTCTAACAACATTTTTAAAATTTTTAAGATGTTTGAAATGTTGTTCTATAGTTTTTGAGAAAACTAAAACATCATCAATGTAAACAATCATGTAATCCGTATAAGGATTAAATATATCATTCATAATATTCTGAAACTCAGAAGGGGCGTTTTTGAGCCCAAAAGGCATTACATTCCATTCATAATGTCCAAAAGGAACCGTAAAAGCAGTTTTGTGCTTGTCAGATTCATTTATCTGAATTTGCCAATATCCAGATTTCATGTCAAATTTTGAAAAAACTAGGGCTTCATTTAGCCTATCTAACAAATCCTTTTTATTAGGAATAGGATATCTAATCCATTTTAAAACCTTGTTGAGAGGCTTATAATTAATGACAAGTCTGGGAACACCACGTTCCTGTTCTGCATGCTTATTAACATAAAAAGCGGTGCAGCTCCAAGATGACTTGGAAGGTCTAATAAGACCTTTATCTATTAGGGAGTCTATTTCCCCTTTGCATAAGTCAAGATACTCTTGATTCATCTGGGCAGGCCTGGCTTTGGTAGGCACTTGACTTTCATTGAAGTCATCTATGTAAGGGAGAGAAACTATGTGTTTCTTTCTACTCCAAAAGGCATTGGGAAGCTCATTGCATACTTCAGCTATGAGCTGTTTTTCCAAAACCTTTATTTGGTTTCTCACATCAGTCTTGCTAAGTTGCTCACTGATGTTAATAACATTGATCTCTTCTTTTAAGAAACATAATTGTTTCTCTTTGTTTGTTAGAAGCTCTTTTACTTCGTTAATCATTCTAGTATGGGGATCAGAAATAAATTCAAAGACAATTTCCTTGTTTTCTAACATGGTTGTTATGCCTTTCTGACTGATGCTGGTAATGGGCATGAGTTGATGGAGGAAAGGAGTACCCAAAATAATCTTATGGGTTAGGTTTTTAACCAAAATAAAGGAGGTAGGGATACAAATACCTTGGTTGCATATGTAAGCATTAGGTATTTTGAAATTGACTTTTAACTTGTCACCTCCTGCTTGGGTGAGTGACTGGGTTGTTTTTGAAAAATACTTGGTAGGGATAATTCCCTCCTGGACACAGTTTAAGTCAGCCCCGCTGTCCACAAGGGCAATAGTATTTTTTAAAACAAAATCCCTATCAATAATAAGAGTGATTTTCACAAACCATTTTTGAGAAGTTACCCTATCTAAAATGGATAGGTAAGCTCTTGAAGAAGTTCCAGCTTTATTGGGATTTTCTAAAATAGAAACCCTCTCATTGAGAAACATATTTTCCTTTTTTATCTGGGAAATTTCATTTTTCAAAATGTTGATTTCTCTTCTTAAATCATTTATGGAAATAGGTTTTTCCCTAATATTAGATTCATGGAACCTACTGAGAACCTCACTAATCTGGTAAGGTGCCTCTATAATTAGAGGGGTATCTTTCCTGGAATCTCTTTTAGAATAATCTTTCATAAGGATTTCTATCATTTTTCTTTTTATATTTCCATCTTCAATGGAATCTAATGCTTTTAAAGCTTCATCTTGTTCCTCGGAAAGAACATTCAATCCATTCATATCAACAATGGATTTCCAGTAATTGATTTCATTGCATTGACAATTATTATTGTCTTCTGGTGATGAATCACTAGAGGTTTGGGTAATATCAGAATTCTCATTTGAGGACTCTGTGTTAGGATCTAATTCTGATTCAGAATTAATAAGTAGAACCTTTTCAAGCTGTGAACGCAATTGTTCATCCTCGATCTTGTTAAGTGCTTTCTTGGTCCAGCACTGGTTAGCATAATGGCCAACCTTGCCACACTTGTGACACTTGATATCTAGTCTTTTGGCTTTTCTCTTTCCTCCCTTCTGGAAGGGTTTGATCTTATCTCTTTTTTCTGAAAAGAGTTTTCTTTTTCTAAAAGTTTTCCTTTTGCTTTTATAAAAGTTGTTTGTCCTTTTGTCAAAAGATTTTTTGTCTCTTTTTCCCTCTTTGCTTGGCGTTTTACCAAGGTCAAAAGCAAACTGTTCACAGAATTCACCTAGCTGGTGTTTTTCTGTCAATTTTTGCTTTTTTAACTGATTTCTCAGTTTTATATCATTGCACAAGGCTAAGCCTTCGTTGATACAGCAGCTTATTATCTGACCATAAGTCAGGCTATCATAGTTGATATTAATACCATCATTCTGGACTCTTAAGGTTTGCCTAACCTTTTCTGCAAAAAGATGTGGAAGGCCATCTATGAACTTTGCTTTCCAATGAATATCATTGGGTTTCGTTAGTTGGAAAACTCTTGACAAAAAGGTATCCTTATACCATCTAAAATGGGTTAATGAAGGGCACCTAAGGTTTTGTAATAAGGAGGTTAATTTTTCTCCTATAGGGACATTGGTTCCTACAAAATTTTTAAGAATGGAAAGACACAAAGAGTAAACGGCGTCTTCCTCACCGGTGCTGCTAGTAGCACCATCTTCCCTTTTGATTTCCTTTTTGTGGGTCAATATTTCCTTTTTTTGGACTTCCGTGAGGTAGTGATCCCACCATCCTCTTAATTGGCCTATGAAGCCAGTTGCTATGAAAGAAGCAATGGAACTATCAGAATTTCCATGCTGTTTACAGACTGTGGAATACATGATCATTTTATGGACTAAGTCAATGATTTGTTTATCGTTTAGGCCATCTATGTTCCATTCATAGATTTGTTTCCCAGAATACGAATTCTGGTAAGAGTCATTTTCTTCGTAAAGTAAATCCTGAGGAGAAGGTCTCTTGTAGTAATATTTCTCAACTTGTCGTTGAGTATAAATGGGATTTATTTCCTCATTATGATTGGGAGAACTAATTTTCTGATTAGCAAACATTTCTGCTAGCTTGTCAATCTCCTTATCAGAAGCTTCTGATAAGGATGCTTCCGATAGAACATTTAGATGCATGCTCTTGAGTTTTTCTTCTAATATGCTAATAAATTCATTCTTATTGTCCTCTATTTTGAAACCTTCTATTTTGATAGGGGGTTGAACTAAGGGTTCCTCCTTGATGATGGGAATAGAAGAAGAAAGATTTTCCAAAATAATTTTTTGTTGGGAGATATGATTCTCAAAAAGATTTTTTAAGGAGGAAATTTTTTCTTCAAGGACTTTAAATTGATCCCCTATACAGACTAAAAACATGTTTGTATAATTCTGGGATTTAATAAGAGAATTTAACTCTTTTAAAGTCATTTGGTCCTTTTCTATTTTTTGTAGACCAGCAAAAGCACTTGCTTCCACATTTTCTCCTAGGACAATGTTATTTTTCTTAGGAGGAAAAGTTGAGAAGATTTTTTCTCCTTTTGTTGTTTCAAAGATAATTTCTTGCAAAACATTAGCTTCAGAGTCTAGTCTGTTTATAAAATAGTTTAAAAACCATTCTACAAAAGGTCTGTATTTTTGCTCTGAGTTTAAGCATTCGTAAAAATCATTTTTTATTTTTTCTAACTCGGGACCAGAGAAGTAATTGAAATACCATTTTCTGAAGTCGGCATATCTTTCTGCCATGAACTCATCATTGATGAATTTCCTAAGACTACTTCCTGGACTAAAGATCATTGATATGGAAGCTCATGTCTGACTGGGTAGGTGATTGCCTACTCGTGGTGTTATAGACACCATGGGGGACGTCGTTGCTACTGATTCTAATATTCTGGACTGTCTCAATTTCTTCATTAGTTTGAGACACGGAAGTTCTATCTAAAACACTTGGAGTAGAATAAAACTCACTAACAGAGTGCCTAGATGACAAGGATCTTGGTATCCTTGTAATCCTATTAGGATTAAACCTGATTTCTATGTCACCTTCAGTATTCTGAATGATTTGGTCTATGTTCCTATTGAGGATAGGCTTGGGTTCTACTTCCTGAGGAAGAGCCCATGTTTCTGGGAAGTTGATCTCTTCCCATTTTATCAACCTATTGGTTGCAACGTTTGATGTGAGCAAATTTGTTTGCACCAAAGTTGTTGTTCCTGGAAAGGAAATTTGCTTAGCCTTAGGGTTAAGCGTGTTCATAACTTTGTAGTAGATTCTATAGCATATTGCTATGACCTCACTACCTTGTTTATAATCATACCCATTCGTATGAATATTTAATTGGAGAGCTTCTGATAAATTTTTATCAGATAAAGATAAGTTTAAATTAGGGGCTATCTGGAAGTAGACAGGTCCATGACACAAACTTGTCTCTATTAAAGCAGCTAGGGATTGCTTAAAATTATTGCATCTGCCGTCACGGACATAGGCCATGATACTTGAATTTAGTCCAAGTAGGGTCAGGGGCTTAAGGGCTATTTGGATTAGTCCAATATGAATGAAATTATAGTCCTTAGAGAAATTCAAGTCCTTTTTATTAAGGAGTCTTATTATTTGGTCATCACCAGCTATCTGGACAGTTTGTTCAAGTTGTTTGATGGCATATCTTGCCTTTAGGTCAAACATTCCAAACTTATATATTTGGTTTGATGGTACTGAGGGAATAGTCCATTTATTAAGTTGGTCCAAATTATTAGGGAATTCAATTAATTCCTCATTTTTAACATCATTATTTTGATGATTGAAATCACTGACTTCCATAGGAAAGAAGGGTGCTAAAAGAGTTGTGAAAAAGCTAGTTCTAAAAACTAAGCCTAAAGATAAAAATGTTAAACATAACATCTAATAAAATAGATATCTTTTGATACTTCTTTTGTCATCTTTGTAAATGGAAAACCATTTAAACTATCAACCAGCAAGGGATAGAAGGAGTAAATTCCTAAACCAAAGATGTAGTTCTGTTATCTAACAAAAATTCTTAAGGCTAAATACCCGGTCTAATTCATACCCTCAAACGAGGTTTAATGGACCATAGCCAAGAACATTAGATAACATAACTAGTTTTTGCGCAAAAAAACCCAAAGAAGTACGAGCAACTCAAAACTCTTGGTGTAAGTATAAGGAATATCCATTTCTGGACGTATCCACATGGGGATACCAGACTCCCAGGGTACTGCTCCCAATACTGACTCCTTTGTCAGATCATAGGGGACGGTTCGCCTAGAGAGTAAGATTACATAGCTTGTTTCCCAACAAGCTTTCCTATACTTTCATCCTTAAGTTTAAAGTGGCTCTGATACCATTTTATTAGATGTTATGTTTAACATTTTTATCTTTAGGCTTAGTTTTTAGAACTAGCTTTTTCACAACTCTTTTAGCACCCTTCTTTCCTATGGAAGTCAGTGATTTCAATCATCAAAATAATGATGTTAAAAATGAGGAATTAATTGAATTCCCTAATAATTTGGACCAACTTAATAAATGGACTATTCCCTCAGTACCATCAAACCAAATATATAAGTTTGGAATGTTTGACCTAAAGGCAAGATATGCCATCAAACAGCTTGAACAAACTGTCCAGATAGCTGGTGATGACCAAATAATAAGACTCCTTAATAAAAAGGACTTGAATTTCTCTAAGGACTATAATTTCATTCATATTGGACTAATCCAAATAGCCCTTAAGCCCCTGACCCTACTTGGACTAAATTCAAGTATCATGGCCTATGTCCGTGACGGCAGATGCAATAATTTTAAGCAATCCCTAGCTGCTTTAATAGAGACAAGTTTGTGTCATGGACCTGTCTACTTCCAGATAGCCCCTAATTTAAACTTATCTTTATCTGATAAAAATTTATCAGAAGCTCTCCAATTAAATATTCATACGAATGGGTATGATTATAAACAAGGTAGTGAGGTCATAGCAATATGCTATAGAATCTACTACAAAGTTATGAACACGCTTAACCCTAAGGCTAAGCAAATTTCCTTTCCAGGAACAACAACTTTGGTGCAAACAAATTTGCTCACATCAAACGTTGCAACCAATAGGTTGATAAAATGGGAAGAGATCAACTTCCCAGAAACATGGGCTCTTCCTCAGGAAGTAGAACCCAAGCCTATCCTCAATAGGAACATAGACCAAATCATTCAGAATACTGAAGGTGACATAGAAATCAGGTTTAATCCTAATAGGATTACAAGGATACCAAGATCCTTGTCATCTAGGCACTCTGTTAGTGAGTTTTATTCTACTCCAAGTGTTTTAGATAGAACTTCCGTGTCTCAAACTAATGAAGAAATTGAGACAGTCCAGAATATTAGAATCAGTAGCAACGACGTCCCCCATGGTGTCTATAACACCACGAGTAGGCAATCACCTACCCAGTCAGACATGAGCTTCCATATCAATGATCTTTAGTCCAGGAAGTAGTCTTAGGAAATTCATCAATGATGAGTTCATGGCAGAAAGATATGCCGACTTCAGAAATGGTATTTCAATTACTTCTCTGGTCCCGAGTTAGAAAAAATAAAAAATGATTTTTACGAATGCTTAAACTCAGAGCAAAAATACAGACCTTTTGTAGAATGGTTTTTAAACTATTTTATAAACAGACTAGACTCTGAAGCTAATGTTTTGCAAGAAATTATCTTTGAAACAACAAAAGGAGAAAAAATCTTCTCAACTTTTCCTCCTAAGAAAAATAACATTGTCCTAGGAGAAAATGTGGAAGCAAGTGCTTTTGCTGGTCTACAAAAAATAGAAAAGGACCAAATGACTTTAAAAGAGTTAAATTCTCTTATTAAATCCCAGAATTATAAAAACATGTTTTTAGTCTGTATAGGGGATCAATTTAAAGTCCTTGAAGAAAAAATTTCCTCCTTAAAAAATCTTTTTGAGAATCATATCTCCCAACAAAAAATTATTTTGGAAAATCTTTCTTCTTCTATTCCCATCATCAAGGAGGAACCCTTAGTTCAACCCCCTATCAAAATAGAAGGTTTCAAAATAGAGGACAATAAGAATGAATTTATTAGCATATTAGAAGAAAAACTCAAGAGCATGCATCTAAATGTTCTATCGGAAGCATCCTTATCAGAAGCTTCTGATAAGGAGATTGACAAGCTAGCAGAAATGTTTGCTAATCAGAAAATTAGTTCTCCCAATCATAATGAGGAAATAAATCCCATTTATACTCAACGACAAGTTGAGAAATATTACTACAAGAGACCTTCTCCTCAGGATTTACTTTACGAAGAAAATGACTCTTACCAGAATTCGTATTCTGGGAAACAAATCTATGAATGGAACATAGATGGCCTAAACGATAAACAAATCATTGACTTAGTCCATAAAATGATCATGTATTCCACAGTCTGTAAACAGCATGGAAATTCTGATAGTTCCATTGCTTCTTTCATAGCAACTGGCTTCATAGGCCAATTAAGAGGATGGTGGGATCACTACCTCACGGAAGTCCAAAAAAAGGAAATATTGACCCACAAAAAGGAAATCAAAAGGGAAGATGGTGCTACTAGCAGCACCGGTGAGGAAGACGCCGTTTACTCTTTGTGTCTTTCCATTCTTAAAAATTTTGTAGGAACCAATGTCCCTATAGGAGAAAAATTAACCTCCTTATTACAAAACCTTAGGTGCCCTTCATTAACCCATTTTAGATGGTATAAGGATACCTTTTTGTCAAGAGTTTTCCAACTAACGAAACCCAATGATATTCATTGGAAAGCAAAGTTCATAGATGGCCTTCCACATCTTTTTGCAGAAAAGGTTAGGCAAACCTTAAGAGTCCAGAATGATGGTATTAATATCAACTATGATAGCCTGACTTATGGTCAGATAATAAGCTGCTGTATCAACGAAGGCTTAGCCTTGTGCAATGATATAAAACTGAGAAATCAGTTAAAAAAGCAAAAATTGACAGAAAAACACCAGCTAGGTGAATTCTGTGAACAGTTTGCTTTTGACCTTGGTAAAACGCCAAGCAAAGAGGGAAAAAGAGACAAAAAATCTTTTGACAAAAGGACAAACAACTTTTATAAAAGCAAAAGGAAAACTTTTAGAAAAAGAAAACTCTTTTCAGAAAAAAGAGATAAGATCAAACCCTTCCAGAAGGGAGGAAAGAGAAAAGCCAAAAGACTAGATATCAAGTGTCACAAGTGTGGCAAGGTTGGCCATTATGCTAACCAGTGCTGGACCAAGAAAGCACTTAACAAGATCGAGGATGAACAATTGCGTTCACAGCTTGAAAAGGTTCTACTTATTAATTCTGAATTAGATCCTAACACAGAGTCCTCAAATGAGAATTCTGATATTACCCAAACCTCTAGTGATTCATCACCAGAAGACAATAATAATTGTCAATGCAATGAAATCAATTACTGGAAATCCATTGTTGATATGAATGGATTGAATGTTCTTTCCGAGGAACAAGATGAAGCTTTAAAAGCATTAGATTCCATTGAAGATGGAAATATAAAAAGAAAAATGATAGAAATCCTTATGAAAGATTATTCTAAAAGAGATTCCAGGAAAGATACCCCTCTAATTATAGAGGCACCTTACCAGATTAGTGAGGTTCTCAGTAGGTTCCATGAATCTAATATTAGGGAAAAACCTATTTCCATAAATGATTTAAGAAGAGAAATCAACATTTTGAAAAATGAAATTTCCCAGATAAAAAAGGAAAATATGTTTCTCAATGAGAGGGTTTCTATTTTAGAAAATCCCAATAAAGCTGGAACTTCTTCAAGAGCTTACCTATCCATTTTAGATAGGGTAACTTCTCAAAAATGGTTTGTGAAAATCACTCTTATTATTGATAGGGATTTTGTTTTAAAAAATACTATTGCCCTTGTGGACAGCGGGGCTGACTTAAACTGTGTCCAGGAGGGAATTATCCCTACCAAGTATTTTTCAAAAACAACCCAGTCACTCACCCAAGCAGGAGGTGACAAGTTAAAAGTCAATTTCAAAATACCTAATGCTTACATATGCAACCAAGGTATTTGTATCCCTACCTCCTTTATTTTGGTTAAAAACCTAACCCATAAGATTATTTTGGGTACTCCTTTCCTCCATCAACTCATGCCCATTACCAGCATCAGTCAGAAAGGCATAACAACCATGTTAGAAAACAAGGAAATTGTCTTTGAATTTATTTCTGATCCCCATACTAGAATGATTAACGAAGTAAAAGAGCTTCTAACAAACAAAGAGAAACAATTATGTTTCTTAAAAGAAGAGATCAATGTTATTAACATCAGTGAGCAACTTAGCAAGACTGATGTGAGAAACCAAATAAAGGTTTTGGAAAAACAGCTCATAGCTGAAGTATGCAATGAGCTTCCCAATGCCTTTTGGAGTAGAAAGAAACACATAGTTTCTCTCCCTTACATAGATGACTTCAATGAAAGTCAAGTGCCTACCAAAGCCAGGCCTGCCCAGATGAATCAAGAGTATCTTGACTTATGCAAAGGGGAAATAGACTCCCTAATAGATAAAGGTCTTATTAGACCTTCCAAGTCATCTTGGAGCTGCACCGCTTTTTATGTTAATAAGCATGCAGAACAGGAACGTGGTGTTCCCAGACTTGTCATTAATTATAAGCCTCTCAACAAGGTTTTAAAATGGATTAGATATCCTATTCCTAATAAAAAGGATTTGTTAGATAGGCTAAATGAAGCCCTAGTTTTTTCAAAATTTGACATGAAATCTGGATATTGGCAAATTCAGATAAATGAATCTGACAAGCACAAAACTGCTTTTACGGTTCCTTTTGGACATTATGAATGGAATGTAATGCCTTTTGGGCTCAAAAACGCCCCTTCTGAGTTTCAGAATATTATGAATGATATATTTAATCCTTATACGGATTACATGATTGTTTACATTGATGATGTTTTAGTTTTCTCAAAAACTATAGAACAACATTTCAAACATCTTAAAAATTTTAAAAATGTTGTTAGAAATAATGGTTTAGTCCTGTCTGCTTCAAAGATGAAGCTTTTTCAAACAAAAGTAAGGTTCTTAGGTCATGAAATTGACCAAGGAAAAATCATCCCCATTAGTAGGAGTATTGATTTTGCTTCTAAGTTTCCAAATGAAATTTTAGAAAGAAAACAGTTACAAAGATTTTTGGGAAGTCTGAACTATATCTCAGACTATTACAAAAACCTAGCCCAAGATACAGCCCTTTTATATAACAGGCTTAGGAAGAATGCTAGCCCTTGGACTGAGGCCCACACCAAAGCAGTCCAATATATTAAAAATAGGGTCAAAAGCCTTCCCTGCCTAAATTTGGCCAACCCAAAGTTTTTTAAAATAGTTGAAACTGATGCCTCTAACATAGGATATGGAGGTATCCTCAAACAAGTGGACCCTAACACTTCCAAGGAAGTATTAGTCAGGTTTGCTTCAGGAAAGTGGAATCCTACCCAAATCAAGTACTCCACTGTCAAGAAAGAGATGCTTTCTATCATTAAATGTATCTCAAAATTCCAAGGAGATTTATTAAACCAAAAATTCCTCCTAAGAATTGATTGTAGCTCTGCTAAGCAAATCATTGAGAAGGATGTTAAAAACCTGGTTTCAAAACAAATCTTTGCTAATTGGCAAGCCCAACTATCTGTTTTTGACTTTGATATAGAGTATATTAAAGGTGAAAATAATTCACTTGCTGATTTTCTAACTCGAGAATTTTTGCAGGAAACATGACTAGCCCCTATAGGGGTAGAGGCAGGGGTCCAGGAGGCCCAGGCAGAGGCAGAGGAAGGAGTAGCAACTTGCTATCCTACCAACAAGAATCTAATGTCCCTCTCTTAGGAGACTGGACAACAGTCTACCCTAACAGGGAAAGAAGAATGCAGGCTTTACCTGCTCCCAAGAAGGAAGAAATTGCTTCCTCCTCAGCTTCCAAGTCCAGCTCATATGCTGAGGCTATGGTTAATCCATCCCAAGATCAAACTCAAGAATATCTTGAAAACCCCATCACTGAGGACATCATGTATATTGATGATGAAGACCTCAACGTATCAAAGGACCCATGGTCCATTAAAACAAGGTACCTTGAATCAAGAGGATACCCAGGGCTCTATGGTAAGCCAAGACCTCACTTGGAAATCCTTTTACTAGTTACTGAATCAGTAACTATAACTCATCACCACCAGAACAACAATCCTCAAAGTTTTATAAACTTTAGCAAATGCCATATTAATAAAATCCTCCTCCCTAGAGAATGGGGACTAAATCCAAATGGAGAAAAGGCAATCAAAATTGCTGAAAACTCTTATGCCTATTTTAACTACTGGGATTATATCCAGGCTTTTTCTAAAGCTTTCTACTACCAGAATCCAAAAAACAAGCATTCTTGGTTTTTTAGCATTAATCCAGAAATTATCACGAAACCCATACCAAATTGGTTTTATAACTGGTGGCAAAAATTTGGCCCATCTCTGGAAATCCTACCAGAGGAAATAATGAACTCATATAATTCATGGTGTGACAACAGTCCGTATATTACCAATATAGCTTCAAACAAGCTCATCATAGGACAATGTCCTTGCCTCTTCTTTATTAAATTCCAGATACCTTGGATCTGGAGATGGACAATTACCATTGACAAAGACAAATATAACATCCCTTTGCTTAAAAGAAATTTCTTCTACAAATGGTGGAATCGAATGGACCCCGAAGATTTAAAAGGCCTAACCCAAAGGGTTAAATCTTCCATTAATGAAGATAAAAATAATGGACTTAAAAATGTTAATCTAAAAGATCTGTCCATGCCTAACTTAAGGCACTACTTCCAAAAGAAATACCCCCAGGAAACAGAGGAAGAAATTATGGTCAGGACCCTTGACCACATGAAGGCCCAGTTCTTCAACACCTTCCCAGTAAAGGACATGTCGACGTCCTCACAAGGATCTATGGACCCTAATGACATGGATTGCCTAGCAGGGGAATCTCAAGAGGAAGAAGCCTATCCAGAAGACTTCTGGGATTCAATGATCCAGAACATGACCCAGCACATCAAAGGAAAAGGACAAAAATAATTGTACAAGACATCTAATAATGATGTCCCCTCCTTTTTTCTTTTTCTTTTAGACTTTTCTTTTCTGATGTGTCTATGGGGCCCACTCTGCGTACCCGGCATCACTAAAGACGTTTTGTCGTTTTTTGTTAACAGGCTACCGGAATGAATAGTAGCCCTTTTACCGGCTTAAATAGTAAGCTTTTTTGCCTATATAAGGCACTTCTTTGTTTCTTAAGAGGCACGCTTCTCTTTAGCCTCTCTCTTCTCTCTCTCATCTCTTCTCTCTTACTCTTGTAACCCTTCTCTGTAAGATAACTTCTGTTTAAATAAAATTTTAAAGTTATAGCTTGGGAGTTCCACTCTTCAATCCTGCTTGTTTCCAGGTAATCCTTTATGGCTTTTTCTAGCTAAATAAGTGTTGTGAACTGGCCAGTTCTTATGAACTAGTGCCTCCATAGATAAAAATGTCTTTACTCATTCCGCTGTAAAATGGTATATATATATATATATATATATATATATATATAATCGAGATAGCGTCTATTTTAAACCACGTCTATACATCTCATACGTGCAGTGATATTTCACTTTTTTTTCTATATGAACAAAGAGATATTTCACTTTTTTTTTCATACGCCCTTTGTTCTTTATTTTTAGTGTTTTCTAACTTTTTAATTTTTTCCAAAACAGTAATTCTTTTTAAAACTCATTAATGTATAAGTAATCAAATATTTTCAATATGACTTTTATTTATATTTATTGAGTGTTTTAGTGACCCATAATTTGTATAGAAGCTTGCAAGTAATTAATGTAGAAATGAGATTATTTAAGTATTTAATTTATCTAAATCGATGATATCTTGATTTGTGTGTAGATAGTTAAAGTATTAAAGATAAGAATGGAGGGAATATTGGATGGGATTAATGTACTTCTAGAGTAGGAAAAGTGGTTCATTCTTTGTTTGGATACTTTTTGGTTGGAAATTGGAATGGATTAATAGGACAAGGAGAGATATTTTTCAACGCATGCAAGAAATCCTTTTTACAAGCTTTAACTTTTAAATTGGAATGGATTTTGTTCTGTACCTTGCACGGTTGGACTGCAGTCGGTAGTCTTGCTGTGCTGCGAAGCCACTCCGACGCTCAAGTCAGTGTTGAGAGTAGATGAATGATTTAGCAAGGAATGAAAGTGCACCTCATTATGGCAATGGGAGCCAGTATTTATAGGAAAGCGTGCCCGTTGTGAGCCATTGAATTGAGTGAGTCGATCTGAGCCCTCCAAATATGAGAGTCATAATTGGGCTTGTAGATTGTGGATATGGACCAAAGTGATTGGGCCAATCCATGTTCAATTGCTGAATGGGCCTCGTGGCCCAGTCCAAAACAGATTTAACTTAGAGACAGAGAGAAAATCAAAAGCTTTAACTTTTACTAAGTATTTGAATCTTTAGTGATGAGAATGGATTTTGATATAATTGATTCTATAAAATTACTTTTGATTAAAAGTGAGTTAAATATGACAATTTGTTTGATTACATATGCCCACATGAAAATCGATTTTTATCCATTTCTTTTGTTTGAGTAAAGTGGGTTAAAATTGTTTTTGTGTGTGAAATTAATAAAATAGATCCTAAATTATATTAGAAACTCCAAATTTGGCAAAATAGATATCAAAAGAATTTTAGCCCAAATTAATTTTGAAGAGATTAAATAGAAAAATTAACTTCAAATATTAAAATTTTAACTTACTGGAAATTTTACATTTCGAAAAATTAAATTGAAAAAGAGATTAAGCATTTAACATGGTTATATTTTCTAACATGGTTATATTTTCTAAAAAAATTAAATTGAAAAAGAGATTAAGCATTAAAATTTGGCAAATCTTCTATTTCACTAAACAATGGGGCCTTTACGATACTACAAGTTGAAATGCCCAATATAATAGGCCTTCTCTTTTCACACACTTCCTCCCCACTCTCTGCACAATTCCTAACATACTTGCTATCCAAATATCGAGTGATTAAATTAATCACTTGGTATCTATATATGAAGTGTGTTAGGGATGTCCAGATAGTGAGAAAGGGTGTGCAGAAAGAAAAGGCCACAAAATATATAGCCATGGCACGACGGATGGGGCTTTTTGGATCCCATGGAGAATGATTGGTAACAAAAATGATCGGGGACTATTGAAAAAAATGAAGGGAGAGACGGAAGTGTATTTGTCAAATAGTAATAAGTTGCAGAATTGATTTGAAGTTATGGTGAAAGCTCAGAATCTTAGCTTCTCCTGAATTGATTATCAACATTAGAATCGATTTCTCGTCACAAACTCAAACACTTACACCAAAGAGGGAACATGCGTTTAGGAGCTTCAAATATGTTATACCGAAAACTATAGGAGAACGCGTGTGGATTCATTTCTTATGAATTTAATTTAGATGCATTATCGATGTATATTTAACACTCATTATGTGACATGATTGAGTTATTACTCAATGAACACTGGATTAAGCATACACTTAATTAAATAGATACAGAAGGATAAAAAAATAGAGCTTCTATGCATAAAAAAAAAGAATAAAGAACATACCTAATAATTGTAGTATTTTTGTTACCATGTTATTTATGTGCAATATCATTGGTAATTAATCTTTCCCTGACTGACCAACTGACCATGTGTACCCGATTTTGTAGGTCTGTGTGGTTCTCTCTTCTTAATAGAATTTTTGTCACACGCAAGACTCGAATATGAAACCTAGAGATGGGATCCAAACACAATTACCACTCTGCTTATACCAACCTTGATTGGTCCTAATAATTACAGTATGATAACGAAGAAAGGAAAGAATAATAAAAGAATATGATGGGAATGGAGGAAAATTATTTAAATCGACCTTACTTTTAGCAGGAGACTATTTAAGATTAAGGTCATTTTTTTATAGCCAAAATGATTAGAAATTAGTGTATTAATTGTTAGAGGGGAGAGGGGAGCGGGTTCGTATCCCGTACGCCTACGTTTTTTCACCGACGATGTCCCTTTTAATCACTATGTGAACTACTTTTCTGGGACTAAGATTAAGGTCATTGTTAACAACAAAGTGTATTCTTCTTGAGAGTTGTTCCACATGAAAATTAGAAAGGCTCTGAAAATGCGTTTGTGACAAAAGAACGAGCAGGAGAATCCACATGGCTCTAGTGTTGCTTCCCTTTCACCCAATTATTCTCTTTGCAAGTTAACAAAACAATCATTAGATTCATCACAGCACAATGTGGCTTTTAGTAGGTGAGGAGTCACCTTCATCTTTGTACCATATAAAATTCTATCTGAATTTTGAGATAGATGCAATAATACTTATCCAATAAGATGTTTTTGAAGATTGAAACACTTGAAACATATGCTTTGAAAACTTGTCAATGAGTACATGTGATGTAAGTAGCATGAGTACATGTGATATAAGTAGCATTGGGCCATATATATTCTAGGCAAAATTGCACTTTTGGTCATTTATGTTTGGAGTTTGTGTCAATTTGGCCCTTTATGTTTTTGTTTTCTCGTTTTAGCCCCCTCATGTTTTTTTGTGTGTCATTTTGGCCCATTCCGTTAGTTTTTTCTAACGGACGTTACGCTAGCAGTTAACTGCTGACGTGGCGTCTTAAATGTCATGGTTGACTTTGACCTGACTTGGTGATGTGCCATATAAGGGACCAAATTGAAACTTAAAAAGAAAATAAGGGGCAAAATTGAAACTGAAAAATAAAATTAACAAAAATAAAAAACACTTTCATCTTTTTCCTCCAAACACCACCACCACCTCCGGCGAGCGCCACCACCACCACCACAACTTAATCAATCTTCAACTCTTAATCCCTAACATCTTTCCCTCAAACCCAAAATCCCCAATTTTTCAAACTTAATCCCTAACCCTAAACTCCTAATTTTTTAACGATTTGGCAATCAACCGTGTATTTCTACATTGAATTGCTGCATCGAGGAGCAAAAGTAACGAAAATAAACTGTTGCTGAAACAACAAATAAATAACATCACAATGTGAAAATTATGCAAGCATCTAATAAAAAGCAACGCAATAAAACTCAGACTTTAAGTCATGAAATTCAAAACTATGCTTCAGAAGGAAACGGAGGAGTTCAGGGATTACAGTGATGGAACAATGCTTCAGATTCTGATTCTGAGTGTTTTGCAAAAGTTCCAGAAGGTGCAAGGTGTATGATTTTAAACGTTGGAAGGTAGCGCTTTTGAGTTGTTCACTCTGTGCTGGATGAGTGGATTAAGTTTGAGGTTGCAAAAGTTGGGGGTTTGGGGTTAGGGATTAAGTTTGAAAAATTGGGGGTTTTGGATTTAAGGAGAGAAGTTAGGGATTAAGAGTGAAAGAGTTATTGATTTTTGGTGGTGGTGGTGGTGGTGGCTCGTCGGAGGAGGTGGTGGCTCGCCGGAGAAGATGAATATGGAGGTGGTGTTTGGAGGAAGAAGATGAATGTGTTTTTTGTTTTTTGTTAGTTTTAGTTTTTGGTTTCAATTTGGCCCCCTATATTCTTTTTAAGTTTCAATTTGGTCCCTTATGTGCCACATCACCAAGTCAGGTCAAAGTCAGCTCTGACATTTAAGACGCCACGTCAGCAGTTAACTATCAGCATGACGTCCATTAGAAAAAACTAACGGCAAGGGCTAAAATGACTCACAAAAAAAACATGAGGGGCTAAAACGAGGAAAAAAATATAAAGGGCTAAATTGACACAAACCCCGAACATAAAGGGCCAAAAATGAAATTTTGCCTATATTCTATTCTTATTCTTGCTTTTGTGTTACTACAGTACTAACATCACGTTTTTTGCATTTTCAAAGTGATTTTTCAATAAATATATATTTGGTCAGCATAACTTATCCTAAAACAAATTTACAGGCCGCAAAATTACCACTTCAAAAATAATTGAGGCTTACCCAAGTATTAATGAAACCATTTAACTTGATCCAAAAAAAAAAATCCAGATGAGGGGTGTATACTAGCAAAAACGGAGTGTATTTAGTCATTCACTTCTAGCTTTACATTAGGTCGCTAGCTGCCCAATAGGACATAATGTATATCCCAAGGCTTTTGTATTGCAGCTGTGGAAGAAAGAGATTATGACGATAACACACGTGTGGTCGTGTTGTACAAACTGATATTTCTATCAGTATTAGCTAACTTTTGCAGGTTGGGTATCCTACAATAAGACCTTGCTCACAAATAATAACTTCTCTCGTAAGCGTAGATTCGGGCTACCAATTTTCTAGTTGGTGTAGCAACTAATTGGATTGCAAGCCCTTTCAAGAAGGCGGTTTGGGCGGCGGTCTATCAAAGCTATTAATAATAATGCTAGTATGCTTATATTTGGTTGGAATTTCTTTTCTACTAATCTGAATTGGGCCATTCTTTTGAAAGCAAGAGTCTTTAAGAATAACAAGCCGGTGAATTATCATGTTTCTTCTTCTATTTGGTTTGGGTTTAAATCTCATCTCTCTGTTATTGAGCATTCGACTTGGAAAGATGGGAATGGTCTTACCATAAATTTTTGGACTGATACTTGGATTTCTGGGCCTATTGTGGATATTATTGGCACACTCCCTAATTTACACAAGGATCTGAAAAAATGAATCTTAGGGATTTTATTTTATAGTCAACGGTAAATGGTCCATACCTGCGGACCTTAGTTCTCACTTTCCCCAACTTCTCTCAGAAATTCAAAAGATAGTTATTCCTTTGGTTTGAACTGAGGATCTGCTGATGTGCAAAATTGTTCATTGGAAGCTTAGAAATAGATGGAATAATTGCTTATTTTTGACGAGACAAATGAAATTCGTTTGCACTCACATTTATAGAGAAGGTAACACTTGTGCTGATAAGCTTGTCGGGCTTGGTACCGACACAAATGGTTTTGTCTGGAGGGATTTTCCCCCTAGCTTCACTGTTGAAGATTTCTGCAGAAATAGGTTAGGTTTGCCTAGTTACAGGTTCTGCTGATTTTCCGTTCGATGGTTTCAGTCTAATTCTGGCCTTCTGTTTTTGGTGTGCTGCAAATGATAGTTAGTGACTTTGGTGCCAACCTAGTTGGGATGAGAGTCATTATAGTGATGCTCTTGCATGTCAATTCTATCTTTCTTTGGTCTAACTCCCTTTTAATAGGGATGCTTCTTTTGCCTTTTGGTTTTATTGCTGTGTTATTCTTGGGTGGCCTAGTCCCCCCAATGTCGTTTGTATATTTTCCATTTTTTATCAATGAATTGTGGGGGTACTCTTTCATTCCTGATGTTTTTTTCCTTAAGGAAGAATTTTCATCAGAAGACTTTAACGAGACTCCATATCCCTTTCTTTTGTTTAAAAAAAAATTAGAGTGCATTCAAGGGATTGCCTAAGTAACTGTAACGTGGTATCATGTTGGAGTATAAATTATACGATCTTTCAATCTATGCTTACAAAAAAAAAAATCACTTCAACATAAGTCCTAGTGTGGGATGAGTTGTTCATAACATTTTTTAGAAAATGAAAACATTGTTTCTTAAATTCAATTTGAAGAGAATATATATTAATTATTTATACAGAATAACTGCAAATTAAAAACCATCAACTTTTTATTCAATTCTTATTATTTCCAATCATATTTATTATATTCCAAGTGTGTCTATATTCTAACAAAACCACCCAAGCTCTTTTTGTATCAATACCATTCTTTTGGATGGGATGGATTGACGAAACTCCTATCATTAGAATACTAATATAAAACTAATTTGGCAAATGGTGATGTCTTTCAAGAAAGAAAAAGATATTTATACTTTGGTGCATCATGTAGATCTATTTTGATGCGACCATTATTTGGTGTGATAAAAACCAAGCGCTCCAATAACTTTATTTTTTGCAGGATGCTCTTAACCAACACAAGTTCAGACTGCATAAACCTAAAACCATTCAACTTAAAAAATCTAAGTTTATTAAATATGTCATCGAACTTGTCAAGAAGAGGTCGTTGATGCAACTCCCAATACATTCTGCAGTCCATATGGTGTTTACTCTGCTGCAATATAGTTTAAAAGTCAAGCTCAAGAAAACAAAAAACATATTCAAACATTAATCAATATTAATGAAAAGTTTTAGTTAGTAGTTATTCATGTCATTGAAGTGACTAAGTTACACAAGAAGAGGATTGAATTATGTACCCTTTTTAATTTATGAGACCTGAAACCTTCTCAACAATTTGTTCTCAAGATTAGCTTGAAGAAGGTTGAAGTTAGTTCTAAATCACATATATAATTTGATGATGAATAATAACAATGATTTGAGATAATCTTAGCCTATGCAAGAGAAATTGTTTTCAAATAGATATGAGTGGTTTGAAAACTGTCTTGAGAAGGTTGATGAAATGAACCTTCTCTTGATTTTAAAAACAATCTTAAGTGTAAAGCAATTAATCAAATAGTATGGAAAGCAATTAAAGAACACATAGGAGATATAGAGGTTCACCCAATTTAGGCTACGTCCTCTCCTCACTTCCAAGTGAGTATTTCTACTATTCTCCAAATAGCTATTACACTTGCTTTTGTTCAACCACAAAAGACTTACAACCACTACTTTCTTTTGATCACCACACAAAAGACAAGTGCTCTCTTGCACAGCTTCACCAAGCTGTAATTACCTACTAGAAAACTCTCTCCTAGTATGCTAAAGGTTCCACTTTTTGTTCACACCAACACTCCCCTCACTTTCTAGGTAGTTTGATGGAATGTTCACAACACACAGTTTACAATAATGGTTTTGAGATTTTTGGGATGAGGAAGAGCTTGAGAATAAACTATAACAAATGTTTACAATATAGAGTTTCAAGCGAACGCACACTCAGCAAATAGATCCCAGAATATGAACATGAGTAGCTTAGAGTGTGGGATGAGAATGTTGGATTACTTTGAGAAGCTTGAGCTTAGAGTAGGTTCCAATTAAATCCCACACTTGTAATCTTCGAATCCCAGCTGTTAAATAGCCTCAGATGTTGATTATAGTCGTTAGAATGTTGAAGAGAGTCGTTTGAAATCAGTTCTAGGCTTGTAGAGTTGTCATGATGAAAGTTGCTTTAGTTTGCAGCTTTTGAACCTTCTTATTCTGCACATTATACCTTCTCTGCGTTTCTGAACCTTCTTATTCTGCACTTATACCTTCTCTGCGTTTCTGAACCTTCTCAATCTAACTTAAGTTTGTTTCATTAAAACATAAAAGAGATTTTTATTTCAACAGTTATGGTATAACTAATTAAATAAGTATAACTTGTGTGGTCGAGGTTTTGTTATGGAGATATATACAACTTAATCTATTCATATATATATATATATATATATATATATATATATCTGTGTGTGTGTGTAAATTTCGATTGTAAAATTATTGTATCAAACAAAAATTAGTAGTTACTGTTAATTAATTGGTAGGGGATTTTTATTCAAAAGTAATTTAAAGTGTTGTTGAAAAAAAAAAGAAGTCTTATAGACTTACATCAATGAATAGTCTCTCGAGGGATGGACATTTACTGAGAAACACAATAATATCATATGAATTGCAACAAGTAGACCTTTCCATAAACAGCTGAAGTTCCCCCACATTGTCTAGACTATATTCTGCTTCTCGAAAAACCCCCACTACGAACCATATTGCACTGTGTCAACTGCAGTGAAGAGTTCACGACAATCAAACCGCAAATTCTTTTTCGGAAGAGAATTTTTTCTTTGCTACCGTAAAAAGAAACTAAGCACATTGATTAATAACCTTTTTGATTCCCACACTGGAACTAATATCCAATCATTTCAACTCCATATATCCCGTTGGAATCCAAGATTTGATTCAAAAATGACTTCAAATTTGTTATGAAAAGGGAATGGAAGATCTTGAGCTTTACTTTTACAAATCAGGTTTTGTACTTAAACCTGAATTTATCAACGTGCTCAAGAAATTAAGAACCCTGAAATTGGTTTACTGTGAAATTCAAGTGCCACGTCTCATTAGTGGTTTGCGGTTTCTGAAGTCACTAGTTCTATATCAACTAAGGATCCCAGAAAAGAATATTGAGATGTTGATTGCACATTGTAGGTTGCTTGTTGTTTTGGATTTGTTTCATTGCAGTGAACTTCGTCTACTGAATATAATGGCCAGAGATCATAAATATTTAAAAATGCTGAAAATTGCTCTATGCCCTAACTTACTAGGGCTTCAAATTGATTCACCAACTCTTCCTTCTATTTTCTATGATGGGTGTATTCCTAAAGTTCAATTTGCTTCAGGGATCAAATTCATTGAGGCAGCCTTCTTTGATATTGGATCTGACCCAAGAAGACCTTCAAATTGATCCCCGAAGAAAATAGAACTTTAGGAAATTGATCCCCGAAGCAAATTGAACTTTAGTAATGCGCCCATCAGAGAAAATAAAACAAAGAGTTGGTGAATCAATTTGAAGCCCTAGTAAATTAGGGCATAGAGCAATTTTCAACATTTGGAAATGTTTGTGATCTCTAGCCATTATATTCAGTTGACGAAGTTCACTGCAATGAAACAAATCCAAAACAGCAATCAACCTACAATGTGCAATCAACATCTCAATATTCTCTTTTGGGATCCTTAGTTGATATTGAGCTAGTGACTTCAGAAACCGCAAACCACTAATGACACGTGGCACTTGAATTTCACAGTAAACCAATTTCAGAGTTCTTAATTTCTTGAGCACGTTGACAAATCCAGGTTTAAGTACAAAACCGAATTTGTAAAAGTAAAGCTCAAGATCTTCGATTCCCTTTTCATAACAAATTTGAAGCCATTTTTGAATCAAATATTGGATTCCAACGGGATATATATGGAGTTGAAATGATTGGATATTAGTTCCAATGTGGGAATCAAAAAGGTTATTAATCAATGTGCTTAGTTCCTTTTGATGGTAGCGAAGGAAAAATTCTCCTCCGAAAATGAATTTGCGGTTCGATTGCCATGAACTCTTCACTGCAGTTGACACACTGCAATAGTGAACAACTTGTTTTATTGGTAAAAAGGTGAAGACGCTTCCAAGTATTTCTTCTGGAAGAGAAGGCAAAGGTTGAAGTATTTTGACTCTTTCCTCTCAGAATTGGGGGTATGCAACAGAAAAGTCAGTGGAAAAAGACGATGGGGAAATGAAGAATACACTTGTGTAAAGTAGTATACTGAATTGAAAATGTGATAATGTGATTAAGAATTGTTTGGACGTTGTGTTTTATAGGCAAAAAACAACTTTTTTAAAAGCGAAAATAAATAATTATTAAATTTAGCATTTAATGATTCTTTACGGGGATATTAATTATACATTTAAAAATTACTCTATTAAATATTTGAAATTATATATTCATTAAATATAAGGCAAAATTACACTAGAAGTCATTTAAGTTATTTAATTGTAACACGTTGGTCCTTTAAGTTTTTTTCGTACCACTTAGGTCCTTTAAGTTATATAATGTACACAGTGTTAGTTCTTTTTTCATTTTACGTTACAAAACACCCAAGTTGGCACTAATAGAGCTGACGTGGTCGTAACAGAGCCTACGTGTCATCTGTTCTGTAACAATATGGTCATTTAAGACTACTGTCATGTCATAATTTGGTCTTTTTAACTTAAATGAAAAAAGATGAACCATTTTTTTTAAAAATTTTAAGTTGAAAGTACCGAATTGTTACATGGCAAAGTCTTAAATGACAAAATTGTCACCAGAAAGATGACACGTAGACTCCGTCTTGGCCATGTCAGCTCTATTAATGCCAACTTGGGTTTTTCGTAACGAAAAATGAAAAAAGGACTAACAGACATTATGTAACTTAAAGGACCTAAGTGGTACGAAAAAAACTTAAAGGACCAACTTGTTACAATTAAATAACATAAAGAACCTCTAGTGTAATTTTGCCTAAATATAATTATTACTCCCTCTGTTTCTTCTCTTTTTTGACCAAACTCTCTATTTCTAATAAAGTATGTCCTTTCTAATAAAGTATGCTATTAACCTTGTGGTTGTGGGTTCGAGTGGGCGTTTATTTGTCTTTACTATTTCTTTTACCCAAGAGCACTTGGATTAAATGATAGGGGTCTCTTCCAGCTTAATCAAGGTCTTGGATTCGAATCTAGCCTTGGACATGCAACAATGTTAAATCTCTTGAGGGAGAGCTTTGTCGCCCATTGTGGTCCTACTCGACTCGAGGGATTAGTCTCTGCAGTTGCGCGTAGAGGATACCCTGTTTATACCAAAAAATCTCGAGATAACAAAAGTCAAAATAAAAGAGCCTTCGGGCAGCTAATTCATAGATTGGGACTCTAAAAGACTCAATAAAAGAGTCAATGGACTTTTTTTTTCTCATTTGTAAAAACGGTCGGAAAATGGGGAATTGAAGATGGAAAGTGTTGGGTTGTGGGTTCGTACTCACACTCTCAATGTCCGTATAGCACTTACATATTATTTACCGTGGTTGTGCTTTCAATATTATTTTACGTATTTTACTAAATGGCGGACCTACATTGTTTCTAGGGGGTTCAGCTAAATCCCCTGGAAAAAAATTAGGTAACTCCTATTTAAAATTATTTTGAATCCCCCAAAATATTAAATTTGCAATCAATCAGTACCAAATATTTGATAAGTCTGTCGTATTAATCTCCATAAGAGACTATTTATAAAACTTTAGAAAGAAATTTTAGCGGTATCACATATTTTACCGACTAATTCTTATTTTCCTATACTTTAGGAATTAAATAGGTAATTGCGGTTAAACTTAGAGACTAATTTGGTGATTTATCTTAAATAAATTTGGAGTTAAATAACTTAATTCCTTACTATTAGTAAATTAGGTAGGACATTTGGAAAAAAAACTCAACAATCTGATGAACCATCACTTTTGATAATGAATTTTTTTTTTACCCCCGTTCCAGGGTCCTGAGTCCGATTTTAATCTATACTTATATTTTATTATATTAAACATTTCAATTTTATATATCCTTTTTGACTAAAATATAAAGATTATTTATATGAAAAGTATTATTAAATATGTTAGAGCATTTTTCTTTGAGTACTATTATTTAATAGTTATATTTAATAAATAATCAATTTTAAACAACTAGAGACAACTATATTTAATGATAAATGATTATCTTACAATAAAATATTCAAGTGACATTTAATAATTAATGTCTATATTTGCAACAATGACAGTATTAAGTTATCTTATTTAAGAAGCTTTGAATATATTTAATGTCGACACTTTAGACTATCAAATGTATAAGAAACTTTTAAATCTGTGTCAAAAAAAACTTTTAAATATCAAACTAATTGTATAAGTAATTTTTGTATTTAATTTTAATAACTTATATCACCAAATTAATTATTACTTTGACTAAAATTCTTAAGAGGAAATTAAATGACACCATAAAGGAAGGTCCATAACCCTCAGATTGGTAGAGTATTTATTCTTTTTTATAGGTTAGGGATCAAATAGGAGAAAATGTGATAGTTTATGTACCAAATTGAAGGTTTACTCTATAATAGGAGTACTTAACAAACACAGACCAATGAAGGACAGTAAAATTAATTATTCTCAATTAATTTTATTGTCATTCATTGGTAAAAAAATTAACTTCTTTCTAGAAATGCCCTCCTTATTAAATGATGGATACTCCTAGTTAATGACACCGTCCAAATATGATTAAAAATGGAATTCATCAATGCACGTAAATATTTGCATTTATTTTTTATAATTTGGAACAAGAAAAAGTATGTTTTGTTTCTTATAATATTTTGGTCCTATTTTGAAAAATATATTTGGTCCTCCCTCCATTACTTTTTAATTGTTGTCTTTTTAGATGATTTTTATTCCTATTTTTTGTTGTTTTTACCTATAGTTTTGTCCGTAATACTATAAAGCATCTATTATAGTTTTCTTGATAGTATTATATAATACCAGTACTACTTTAACATTAATTAATCAGTCAACTAATAACAATACTATATGTCGATCAAGGTTTGACAAACAATTTGAAATTAATATATTGGCAGTATATATATATATATATATATATATATATATATATATATATATATATTTAATTATCATTCTGTCAAAATATATATCTAATCACTGTAACTATTAAATATATTAATAAATTATTATTTAAATAAAATGTTTAAAATTCAGGTAATAATAAATGACGGTCAAACGGTCAAGGGAAAGACTTCCTTGAGAGATGACAGCCACACAGAATAGAAACACACTAAGGCAAAGAGGCGAAGGCTTTATTAAGGCTCTGTTTGGCAAAGCTGATCCGCTAGCTTATAGCGGAGCCGCTAGTTGTAGGTGTTTGGGTATACTAGCTTTTAGTGTTTTTTCAGTAGCTTATACTCCCTCCGGTCCACTTTATAAGAGAAAAAACACTTTTTAGGTTCATTTAATAAATGATGTATCTTGTATATAATATAGACTAGATACATCATTTATTGAATGAACCTAATAAGTGATTTTTCTCTTATAAAGTGGACCGAAGGTAGTAGTGTTTTTTGAAACGCTACTTGAAGTAGCATATGAGCTTATAGCTTATAGTGTTTCATTTTTTCTCTCAATTTTACCCTCACTACTTTAATTAAATTACTCATTTATTCTCCTTTAAACGAATTTCTCTCTCCTTTTTAAGCATTAATTACGTATGTCTATTTACGTAATTTTATATTTATAAGCTACTTCAACCGCTAATTTTACCAAACACTTTAAATTCAATCCGCTACTGTTAGCCTGCATTTTCGACAGGCTCAATTAAATGCAGTCAACGAGGTTTGACTTATTTTTAAAGTTTGACCTTGTATTCCAATAGACAAGTACCAATTTCGACATTTAAGTGAATTAAGTTATCAGGTTGCATCAAGCAGATTTCGACCTTAGATTTGGCAAAGTCGAAGAGGCTGAAGTCAGAGATTTCAACAAGAAGAAGTTGAGGGCTGATAACGAAGTAGAATCAAGCAACCGTTGTCTAAAGCACATGGCAGTTACATTTTTTAAACTTTGTACAGTTATTTTCTATTTGTATAAATAGTAGTTTTTCATAGGAAAAACGGGTCGCAAACTCATATACAGATTCTCACGCTCTAACTTCCAACATCACAGAGAAAACGAGTCAGAGAAGAATGTATGATCATGTGTACCAACTTTCTTTTCAATTAATGCATTTTACTTTGTTCCTTTAAGCAATTTTCTGCATTTTTATTTGCCCTCTTCACCTCTGTCTGAAGTGACTTCGACGGTTTCGCGCAAAATTGACAGTTATCTTCTTTCTTTTATTTAAAAACTGCAAAACATTCATAATTTCTGGAAAAACTTTAACACAAATGGTCTTAGGATTTACTAGTTGATCCGGCAAGCAGAAGAAATTTCAAACTAGCGGTATTTACCAAAAACCACTGTAAACAGCTACCTAATCCGCTATAAGCTAGCTTATCCGCTAGTCTTTTTGTCGAACAGAGCCTAAGGCTAATGGGTCTAGGAGCTCAATTATTGGTCAGCCCAAATATTTGGGGGCTTTCATGATAAGCCCAATTGCATCGCTATATATACCAACACACCCGTGGCGCCGTGGCGGACACCCCCGTTTCTCACCGGAGCTCGGTGCATCACCGGATTCTCTCAACACCGTGAGATACATTTTTTGAGTTCAGTTCGGAACGGTATGCATAAATTTCTGATATATTCAAAGGTTGGATTGCAAAACAGAATTTAAATAGTTACGAATATACAACTAGACTCTTTAAAATCGGTAAAAAAACTAGACTCTTTAAAAGGTCATAATTTTAAAATGCCTTATGTGATACTTCAGACATGTTTAGACATTATTCCTCCGGTATATATATATATATATATATATATATATATATATATATATATATATATATATATATATAAACTAAAAATCTTAACATTTGGGTAAATCCAGAGGGGGTGGAAGAATTTGTGTTTGAGGATAAGCTCCATCTTTGACCAGGAACACCATACTCATGCCCCATGTATTATGCCTCTCTATGTGACAATGCAGCAACCACAAACCTGACCACCATCACATAATAAAATTACAAATCAAATATAATTTTAATTTTAAACATATGCTAATTAAACATGAGGAAATTAATATTTTAGAAAAGCAAACCTGGATTATTAGCCCTAAATCTGATGGCAACCCAACCATTATTTGGAACTCCAACTGTAGTCTCCTCTGGTGGGTCAATAAGATTATAGTTTTTGGGATCTTTTTTCTGATCAAAATTCCCAAAACCCCAACCAACCACATAAAAACTATATCCATGCAAATGAACAGGGTGATTATCACTTGCTAACACATTGGTTCCTTGTAAAATAAGCTCAACACTAGCATTATAATCCAAAACCAAAACCTTGGTGCCAAATGATGTTGTCAATAAATATTCTGGCAATTTATCAGATGTGTAATTAAATTCCACTTGTGGTTTTCTAGGGAAATCCATTTCAAATACACCAGGGATTTTATAGTAATAGGCTCTAAGAAAATCAATATTTGGATATACAAGACTAACATTATTCACACTAGCTGCAAACCTTTTACCAAAAGGACCAGTGCAAGGTTTTTGAGTAGTACAATTAAGAAGATTAACAGAAATTGTGAATAACAAATGTGTGTCTATTTTTGTAGGGACATTTATTGGATGGTTTTTGCTAGCAAGGCTTCTAAATTGCTTTGTGAATTTAGTTGATGCTTGTGTTTTATTATAAGGAGGAAGATGGGGTAAAATTGGCATTTTACTTTGATGGTTGAATTTGGAACCATGATATATAAGTAAAGCTGTTGTTGTTGTGTTATCAAAACCAGCACCAAAAGCACTAGAATATGACCTTGCAGCTATGAAATAGTGATTTGGAGGTTGATTTGTTTCTAATAGAATGTCCATTGATTGGCCTGGTGTTATCAATATGTAATCTGTTTTTATTGGTTTTAGATAGAGTCCATCTTTACCAACCACTGTTAATTTGTGGTTTTTAATAGCAAAGAAAAGTTCTTCATCCATCACTGCACTGATTATCCGAAGAAGATATGTTTTTCCATACTCTACCATCATCTTGAATGTCTCTACAAGAAAAATGTGTATATATATCAGAGACTTAACCTAAACGATGAGGACTAAAATGAAAAAAGAATATATTATAAGGGTGAAATCGAAAAAAGAATATTTTAAAAGGACTAAAGCAAACAATAAGTATATCATAAGAACTAAAGTCCGAGCTGTAACTGGGCTTGGATCCCACTCTAAGTTCTCAGGTTCGAATTTTCAGTGTGGCAAAAATTCTATTGAGATGGGAGAACCACACGGATCGGCAAAGTCAGGTATACACGTGACCAGTCAGATTCCTTGGAGTAAATAGGTCACCGGCAAGGCCGATGGATACTGCTCACCAATAACTCGATAAAAATAAATAAATAAGAACTAAAGTCGTATTTAAGTCCAATACAGTATCAGTAGCAGTATATGTAAAGATAGTGTAAGACTAAGAGGGGTGCACCTTTTTTGGAGCAGGGATATAGATAACCAGGTTGACCATTTATGGTATATGCATCTGATAGAATTGGCTCTCCTCCTGTTTTGTTTGCTTCCTTTGGAATGTCCATAACTTCCTTCTTCCACCACTCTCCTTCATGAAGATTAAAATGTGATCAATACAGTAATTGTACTAAAAAATCAAATAGGAAAATCTTTTGAAAAGGTTCTGGTGACTTATAGTCCAAATACATCAGTTATTCAATGGACATATAAAGTGATATTTTGCTTATAAATAGGTTCAGAGTAGTAAGGAGTATGTACCTAGTATAATTGGAACCTGAGCATGGGGTTTAGGAAAGGGATAGTTGTGTCCATAGTTGGGATAAATGATGAAAGCACCATGTACAGTAGCTCTTGCCCATCCACTATGTGCATGCCACCATATTGTTCCTTCTTCTGTGGTCAATTGAATAATCTGTTTGAACATATTTCCTGGTTGAATTGGACACTGTGTTATGTATTCTGGTCCATCTGACCATGGATTTCTCAATTGTCTTGCCCCATGCCTGCACCAAATATATATATTATAGACTCTTCAATGTTAACAATTGAAAATTGATTCTGAATTCATTCCATTACTTTCTGAATCAGATTACAATATATAGTCAGCATTCTTTTCTAACAGAACTACACAGCTGGACTAAGTCTATCCTACGTGGCAAGTGAGTCAATTTGCTAACATTGACTTAATTGACTCACTGCACATTACATTTAACTGTGGGAATATTATTAGCTTTTTCCATCTCTCTTTGTACAACAGTTTGTTGAGTCTTTTAAACTTATATGTCGTGGGGACAAAAAATGATGTAAAGCTAATTTCACCCAACTTGATAAACTTTTAAACTTTAGGGAAAAACATGTACAGATAAATTATATGTCAAGAAGTCACGTACCAATGTAATGTTATATTATATGTTGCCTGGTTATAAACCTTAACTATGAGCTTGTCTCCTCTATGAGCTTCCAGGGTTGGTCCAGGAAATTTCCCATTTACTGTCAACATGTTTTTGGAACTACATAGTCTTGTGAAAGATGAAGATTTTATCTGCAAAAAAAACATAACCCGTTTACAAATAATTAATACTTACATGTTTTGTGTTCGATGTTCAGCTGTTAATGTTATCTAAGAAGGAATCAAAATTGAAGAACTTACCACAAACTTGTGATGATGTCCTTTTCCAAGTGCAGTGTGAATCAGAAGAACATGAAATATAGTGAGTGCCAAAACCTTCAATGTAGAAAAGGGTGTCTTCAAGACCATCATCATTTGGATAGTATCATATGCCATCTTCTTGACCTGGAACGATTTTAGTTTACATAAGGTTTTACCTTCTATACATTATGGATTTTATACCTTAATTGGAATATATCACATAAATTATTTTCTGAAGATAAAAGTTATATATAAATTATTAAAAACATAGAATACATTAATTTATTAAGAGATATTTTTAAGAATAAAACAATAAAGAGGAAAAAGTTGAAATTTCTCAAAATAATAATAATATGTGCATATGTTGTAATTTTTCCTATAATACTTTTTGTAATGAAATTAATATTTTGATAAATGTATGGTTTACTTTTTATCACTTTATTCTCAAGAAACTAATTCTATTAAATGAATTTTAAATCATTTAGTCTTTTGTTGAAAGCGTTTGGGACACTCCGTGGGCAGCCAGCGATGGTCCGATCCAAAAAAAAAAGAATTTCTCAAAATAATAATAATAATAATAAGAATATGTGCATATGTTGCAATTTGTCTTATAATACATCTTTTTGTAATGAAATTAATATTTTGATAAATATATGGTTTACTTTTTATCACTTTATTCTCAAGAAATTAATTCTATTAATTGAATTTTGAATCATCTTATCTATGTATCAAGGCAAGGTGAAATTCAGCAAAGATGACTCCAAAATACAGCAATAGTGGTAGAAAAGATATATGTATTCGTATAATATGTCCAAATAAAGACAAAAAATTGATGGGAGTTTCACAATTATTATTAAAGCCTAAGGGTAGATCTAGTTCAAATAAAGATAAAAAGTTGATGGCAGTTTTACAATTATGGTAAAAGCATGAGGACGGATGTAACCCAAATAAAGATAAAAAAAGTTGATGGCAGTTTTGCAATTATGGTAAAAGCATAAGGGTAAATCTCGCCCAAATAAAGACAAAATATTGGTGGCAGTTTTTCAATTATGATAAAAGCTTGAGTGCGGAGTTTGTCCAAATAAAGACAAAAAAGTTTGATGCCATTTTGCAATTATGGTAAAAGCATGAGGGTAGATCTCACCCAAATAAAGATAAAAAAATTGGTGGCAGTTTTGTAATTGTTATAAAAGCACGAGGACAGATATCGCCTAAATAAAGACAAAAAAGTTGGTGGCAGACTTGCAATATTGATAAAAGCATGATGGCATATCTCACTCAATTATAATGACAAAAAATTGGGTGCCATTTTTGCAATTTTGATCAAAGGATGAGGGTCGATATTTCACGTACGCCACATGGCCACAACTCGTGCCCTTTCTTTCCCTTTTCATATTTTAAGCAATGTGTTTTGTGTTTCGGTGCATTTTAGAGTTCAGGAAAAAATTTAACTATTCAAACACACGAAGTTCATTCCTTAATAACTGCTGGTTTTGTGAAAAAGAAAAGGCTTAAATGTACTTTTGTACCTCCTATTTTACTAAATGTGCAATTTTGATCTTCCTAGTTTACTAAATGTGCAATTTTTATCCCCTATCTTATTTTGGGCAATTTTGGTCCTCTTATTTTACTAAATGCGCAAATTTGAACTCCCTATTTGCTTTTTGTGCAATTTTGGTCCCCCTATTTTCTAAATAATTTTTGTATAAATAAACTCTTTTTGTATTTTATATTTCCAATAGTTAAATATTTATTTAAAAAATAGAAAATTATTTAATTACATAAAATAAATAAGCTATTTTTATATTGTGTATTTTTAAATAGTTAAATATTTATCGAAAAATAGAAAATTATTAAATTATTTAAAATTAATAAACTATTTTTATATTTTTTAATTTCAATAGGCAAATATTTATTTAAAATATAAAAATTATTTAATTATTTAAAATAAATAAACTATTTTATAGTTTATATTTTAAAATATAAATTAAAATATTAAAATAGGGCGACCACATAATTTATTTTATTAAATATATTTTAAATAATTACATTTTTTTTTCATATTTTATAAGTAAAATATAAAAAATAATTTAATTATTTAAAATAATTAACTTATTTACTATTTTTTAAGATATAAAATATAAAAGTAATTTATTTATTTTAAATTTTATTTTAAAATATAAAAGTAATTTATTTATTTGAAACAATTAAATAATTTTATATTTTTTAAAATATAAAAATGATTTAATTATTTAAAATAAATATTTAATAAAATAAAAGTAAATGTTTTTCAAAAAATAAATTAGCTGGTAGGTCAAGTAGGCTTAGTCAAGTGCCATGTTAATTAAAATGTTGGCACATCAGCATCTGAGAGTTGAAAGTTCCAATTTGGTCAACATTGCAGAAATTTGGAAAATAGGGCGACCAAAATTGCACAAAAATAGATAGGGGGCTCAAAGTTGCGCATTTAGTAAAATAGGAGAACCAAAATTGCCCAAAATAAAATAAGGGGATCAAAATTGCATATTTAGCAAAATAAGGGGACCAACGGTGCATTTAAGCCAAAAGAAAAAAAATTCAATTTCGTGACGATATAAGTAAAGTGTGACATTAGCTAGGCAGTGTGTTTTGATGTACTTTAGAGTCGAGAAAAAATTTTAGATGTTCAAATATGTTGTGTTAATTTTTCAATAGCCGAATTGGTGAAAAGAAAAATTAATTTCATGGAAAAAATATATGTATAGTACTGCGATGTTAAGGAGTGTGTTTTAGGGTACTTTAAAGTACCAAATTTTACCTGTTCAAATACACGAACTTAGTTACTCACTCACTATCCAATTTCGTGGGGGGAAAAAATTAATTTCGTAACATCATAGCATAGTGCCACGTTGAGTAGTGTGTTTTAAGATATAATAATCAAATGCTAATTAAATATAAAATATAATATTAACATGTGTATATTAATAAGTTGGGGTGGGGGCAATAGCCCCTCCCTGCCTCTCTCCCTTCATCGTTTATAAATTCTTTCAAACAATCTCATAAGCATAAATCAATCAGTCGAAACATACTAATAAATAGATATAGATAAGTGAAATGTATTTTTATTTAAGTTACAATTTACAAGCTCATATACGTTAATTGAAATCATGTTAGGAAAAATGCTATAATGGTAAGCAATGCTATGAGCAAGTGAGAGAAAGTTGGTTACCAAACACCTCTATATATTTTAGTGTTATTTTTTTTACCATATTTTTGGTGCGCAGTTTCCACCTGTTTTGTTGATGATTAATCTACGCCAGAGAACCTGGCTGGCCACAAGTATCCAGCTTTGTCGGCCCGTGTAGTTCTCCTCTCCCAACAGAGTTTTTGCTACACCCAAGATCGAACCAGAGACTTAGGGTGGGATCGGAAGTCCAGTTACCACTTGGCCGAACCCTTGTTGGTTTTTAGTGTTATGTTATAAGCTAGAAGAGTTTGATAACAGTAGATGACTAGCTTAAATCATGTGATATGGTGGATAACTATATTAGAGGATAAACTAGTAGATTGATTTTAAAAAGTTTAGTAAAATTAACGGTTGAAATAACCAATAAATATTACAAAAATAGACATTTGTAATAAAAGTATAAAATTGTGAAAATATTTATTTAATGGAGGATAAATTAATGATGAATTTAATTAAAGTAATAACAATGAAAACGAGAGAAAAATGATCAATGCTATAAACTATAAGATAGTAGTACCATAGCCAGATTTTTGTAATTTTTCAAGGCTATATTTGTAGCAACTTAAAGCTGATTAAGCTTTGGCTTGAGGGGGTGCATTAAAATGTTTTCAATAGCTTAACTCATTTTATCTAGATTGTTAAGTATATGTTATTTTTTGTCAAAAAACAGTATGCCTTTTTTTTTTTGGTAAATGAAGAGGGCTTGGGCCCAGGAAAAAAAAACCAAACTAACAAAGAGTTCTAATGTTTCGAGGCATAGACGCCCCGATCATGTCATCAGTGATTAAAGTAGTGATCCCCTCAGAAGGATCTTCTAGAATAATGGTGTCTAAGTTGGTACTCCTCAAACTATGACTAGCAAGCCAATCTGCACAAGAGTTTTCTTCTCGCCACGTGTGTGTGATTTTGGTCTCCTAGTGACAAGCCAAAAGCCTCCGAATACGGTGTGGGCAAGCCAAAAAACAGTATGCCTTATCTTTCTTTTTTTGGTGATAGTATGTATGCCTTATCTTATTTTAGAGTATCATGAATTTTGTTATATTGGATTTGCATCTCATCACTCAGTTATCATTATTATTATTTTCTTTATTCGGATTAAGTGTCTTATGTATCATATCCCTTAGTCCCTATATGTAGAGATTAGTGGTTAACCTTTTGCATTATTTCATTATCATCAACGACAATCATATTTTACAATTTTTATTCTTCTCCCTTATCTTAAAACCATTAACTTTAACATAACTCATTAATTATCAACTTGATTTTATTAATCACGAGTTGAACATTATTAAACACAAATTTTAGATATTAAATATAATCTACTACATGTATGTTAACCACTTAAAAAATGTAGCAAAGAACGTCAAAAATCATAGTTAATTAAGTTTGATGGATGACTAGTATAAGGAGCATATCGGGTGTGAACTCTTGTTTATTATGAGAAATTAAAATTATTAATTATAAGTGCTAGATTATAATTATCGATTTAGAATACGTCATTAATTACATGATTTCGTATGGTTGTTTCTTTTTTAACACTTCACCGATGAGTCTCAAGCATGCAACTTGATTGGTGAGCTAAAAAATACCAAAAGAGTTTTATGTAGAAGATTGAGATTCGAATTCTGAAAACTAATATTTTTCTTTACCTAATTAATTAACCACTATATGCCTATATAAAACAAAAACCGTTATAAAATAAGCAAGACTATTAAAATATAAGCAAATACTATATCAAAAGAAGAACAAGAGAATGAGAGGAGAGAAGATTGAAGCCTTTGTATTTCTCTTCAAGTGTGTCAATACACATATGTGATAGCCCTATTTATAAGATAGAAGGGAAGTGAAAGATCAACCTATGAAGAGTCGCTGACAAGTATAGTAATCATAATGAGAAGTGGAAGAGTAGTGGACATTCATATATTCATAACAAAAACAACATTTTTCTAAAAGAAAACAAAAACAACACATCACTAACTAAGTGTACTAGCCGTGTTACCCGTGCCGAGCACGGGGGGCGGAAAAAAAAAAGAAGTTGCGACACAAAATGTCTAAATATTACATTCTCATAGCAATAAAAGTTTCAACAAATGTTTGAAGATAGAGCAAAATAAACAAAACAAAGATAAAATGTCTTGAAGGTACATGCCACTAAAAAAAGTCATTACATAATAATAGGATTGTGAGCACTTTGACCAACTTCTTCATGATGAGAAGAGTTAGTCCTATGAATGGGACGGCAACCTCAATGAGGGTAGAGCATCTAAATTGGAGGCGGCTGATTGCGCATTATTCTAAGACGAACACGTGCAGCAGTCATCGGACAATGGATTTTGAAGCAACCCTTTGAAACATAGGTTAAAACGACCTCACTCTTAGTAGGTGTTCCAATCAAACCATCAACACCAAAGACATTCATAATCTCAGTAGTCTTGGTCTTAATATAAGGCACGTTATGTTGCTATTAGGTTGTTAGCATACCCACCATCGGCATAAGCACTATTAACATTTCCACCATATGCATTTTGATTAAGATACTCCACTTGGATGGAAGGTCATTGATTACGCATAACACGTCGTCAACGACGATCAACAATAGTTGTCAAGGAACATGAATATTGAAATGCCCTTGAGATACATAAGTGAAATCAAAAAGTGCAGGACCTTCAAGCAAAAAGATTCATTATAGCAGTGATTTTGATCTTTAAGTATGATTGCCGAGTCTTATTCACACAAAGAGTATACATCAAAATAAAATGTTTCTCAAAACATAAAGAAAGTGATTTTAGAGTACTAAAAATGCCAAGCATTTAGTAAGTGACACACATTTTATCAACTTCCCAATTACCGAGTCTGACTCAAAGTGGGGGTTTCTTGATGACAAACCCATTCAAACTAATTTACAAATTTAAATATGATTCCAATCAACGACTTTCAAAATTGAACCCCTATCAAACTCTTTACTCGCCCCAAAAAAACCAACCTGAAGACAAATCAAACTCTACTCGTTACAAATTCAACACAAGAAAAAGAATGATATAAGACGTCATCACTCTACTCTCAAAGTGCGGTGTTTTAAAATGTGGTGTAGAATGATGATATTGCAAACTTTTGTGTGTACATATTTGTCACGAAATTATTATTTCTCACTAAATCGGTTATTGAGGAATGGACTCTGAGTACTTGAACGGTAATTTTTTTCCCAAACTCTAAAGTACTCAAAAATACGCTGCTTAGCATTACATTTTACGTATTTTATCATGAAATTATTTATTTTTTCACTAAATCGGTTATTCAGTCACAAATTTTTGACATTTGCATAGTAGATTTTTTTGGAAACAATAAAGCATAAAAAACACACTACTTAACATTGTACTTTACATACTTTTTTGAATTTATTTTTTTCACCAATCCGGTCACTGAGGAACAAACTTTGTGAATTCGAACAGGTAAACTTTTTTCAATATTTAGGAATGAATTTTGAGTATTTGAAAAAGCATCACAAAAACACACTGGCTAGCATCATAATTTACATAATTTATTATGAAATTAATTTTCATTTTTTAGCAATCTGATTATTGAGGAAAAATTATTATTTTTTTGACAACTAATTTTGTTTCGGACTCTAAAGAACCTAAAAAAATTGCTAGCATCACACTTTACATAATATATCACGAAATTAATTTTCGTTTTTCACCAATCTGATTATCGGAAAAAAATAATTTTTTTTCAAAATTTTAATGTAATATAAAAAGTAAAATATTAAAAAAATGGGGGTGGAAGTTTTGGAGGGAAAGTGGAGTGGGAGACTCCACCAGATTTATATTTTAAAGATAAACTATGTATAAAAAATGGAGTGGTGTTTGTTTACTAGTTTGATTCTGAGAGTCAACAATGTATTGCGTATGACTTGGTCCGTTTAATAAACCGTTAGAAGATTGTGACGTACGTCTACCATTACTCCGTCAAATGGTTTACTCCGATTCAGTGGAATATGATGCAATCCTTGCCAAATTCTTCATACTCTATATCTATAGTCAAATACTCATAAAAGATCACTCTTTATTTGTCTCTATAATTTTTCCTTTTTAAGTCTAAACTGTAACGATAATGTTTTTGAATTTCTTTCCTAGTTTCCGGTAGCACTCGTGAACTCAACCCACGATGTTACAAAATCGAAATTTGTATTATTGTTAGTTGAAATCACTATAGACCAATAAATATGAAACTCGGATCCTATAGCGAAATGAGTTCACGATAATCCACTTGTATTATTGTGAACTCAGATCACTATAGAGTATAGATTATGAGTTTTTACAAGATTATAGTGAACACATTTCACAATAGGACTAGTGGACTGAGTTCACTTATTGTGTCGTGAACTCATTTCATTATAGGTTATAAATTTGAGTTTTACAGGTTTATAGTGAATTGAGTTTACGATGTCGTGAACTCGTTTCACTATAGGGTTGTAAAAACTGAAACCTAGAACATATAATGAAAACGAGTTCACGATAGTACAAGTGAACTCACTTCAGACGTACTATCGTGAACTATAAGTTCACTATAGGTTCTAGGTTTCAGATTTATAGGTCTATATAGTGAATTGAGTTCATTATAACGATGGTGAATCAGGTCACTATGGTTGTTTTTAATAAAATAATACGTGAATTGAGTTACCCAACGCTATAGTAACTCAGTTCATGATGTTTTTTTAAAGTAGCATCATGAAAGCAGTTTGATAAATGGTTAGGAGAATAGCATGTGGACGTGGGCACGTTGCTTAAGAGAAGACTTCATGCGTTTGAAGAGAGGTACAAAAAGGAAAACGGGTGAGCAAGACCCATCATCGTCCCAGCATCGAGTTTGTTTGGGGTCTAAGGATGGCTTGGGGGTCTAAAGAATTGGCATGACCTAAATTTAGGGATGGGTTGTGGTTAGGTATAACCCGTTCCTCACTCACTCCTCACCACTAAGACTTTTATAAATAAATATTCAATTTGAAATCTATGTTAGTTTAAGTAGAAATCTTGCAATAAAGTACTATTGAAAAAATCATTTTTTGAGTTTGAATACATTGTAAAATACTAAAAAAAAGATAAATTTTTCACTGCTAACTTTTAGTCATATTTAAGTGATCATCTTATAATTTGTTTCAATTGTCCTTTGATCTCGTTCTAAATAGACCCAGTTCTAGTTTGACCCAATGAACTTCGAGTTTGTTCCGGTCTATGGATATAATTCTATAGTCCATCAAAATGAGACACAACGCACCACCCTATCAAATGGCAACAACTTATTTTAGTTAGTAAATATTTGGGTGACCATTATACAGTAGTTTAATATTTAGTATATATTAGTCACAATTTAGTTTTTGTGTGGTGAGTAAGCGGGTGAAAACACTAGTTAGTACATATTTGCCACAATATAATTTTGGTGTGGTCACCGAATTTTTTCATTGATGGAAAAATGACTATTATGCTCATTTAATAACGATTAGTTTAGGATTATATGTCGGACTCCTATCTCATGGTGTACCCTAAAATTAAAATCTGCCCACATGGTAATGCATATTATTCAAACTTCAAACTCGAGACAAGCTTTAAATTAAATAGTAATGTAGAAAACGGGAGAGAAAATGGAATGTAAATAAAATAATATAAAGGAAGAAGGAGAACAGCCTAACTAAGTTGACTCAAATATCAAACAAAAATGTGATCACCCATGAAATAAATAAATCTTCCCATATAACACAATGAATTATATGAAATATGAAAAATAATGATAGTTTTAAACGTTTTTTCACCAAGAAAATCACTTATTAGTTAACATCTATTTTTTTTTAAAAAAAAAGAAGAAAGAGAAAGAAATAAAACAAACTAATAGACTTTACCTATGCGTTCGCAAAAATGTACTAGGATTTTATAACAATATTAAAATGTCTCAATAAAAATAGTCAATCATCAAATATATAAATAATTAAAGTTATAATATTTGGAATTAATGTAAAGTATTAAAAAAATTAATTACAAACCTAAATATAGTTAGAAAATAATTCTATATTGACAATTTAAATTTATATATTAGAGAATCACTTATTTGTGAATATTTTTTTATTTTTAAAAGAAAGAATAAAGAGAAATAAACCCAATTTTTTTTAATATACTAAATAAAATGACAAATAAATACGAGACACAAATACTACCACCAGGCAACTCAATATAGTATCACATGAGTGGAACAGTGTCATTTTCATTTTTCTATATTTTGAAAGTAGAAAAGAAAATATTGAAGGTTCTTAAATTCATATAAGTGGGGACAGTCACAGGCGTGTGCAAGCGTGCGTCTTTGACCCAACTTTCTTATTACTGCTTTGCTTTCTTTTCTTTCTCTTTCACTTTCTAATCACATTTCATTAATATTCATATTCATTCATAATTTCATATAAATAAAACAAAATGATAATATAATTTAAGGAAAATAAAAAGGAATAATTAGAATAGAGAATAAGAAATTTCTCAGCAAATTGGATGCCACATTCGTTGACCTGACTCTTTCTTCTCCCTAAACTCTTTCTTCCCCACCCTGCATTTTCACACCCATCTCAGATTTTAGCTCCTATTCCAAATCCAGAACAGTAACAAGGGTAAAAAAGACAATTTTGAAGCTACCCAGAATTCGATTTCGGCGTATTATCAAGTTCAATAACGATTTTGGTTTGGTCAACGAGGTCAAGATATTGCGGAGATTGATGGGTATCGTGTAGATCAAAAGGGGGTTTGTGTTTCAGGGGAATCAATTGCTTATGAATGGTTATGAAGGTTTTGGTGTTGTAGTTGAAAAGTAATGGAACGAGTAACTTCATCTTCTGCAGCTTCTTATATTATTTGGGCAATTTTGGTTCTTGATTTGGTGCTCAAGTCTTCTGCCAATGTGGAAGGTGGGTGGTTACTTTTTGTACTTACTCTATACGGGTTTTAATTGTTGCATAAATTTCTCTAACTGTTAAATGGGTGCTTTAAATGACCATTATTTGGAAAATTCGCCATTTTTTTGATCTATTAGGTTGCCTTTCAGGTTTGAGGTTACTGCTTATATGTTTGATTGACAAATAAAACTGGAGAAGTTACTTGTAGGCTTATATGTGTGATATTTTTGCTAGAAGAATATGATCATATAATTGAGGGATGTTAATAAGTTCCATGTATGATGATGCTGTGCATATAACTAGATTGAGTTGTTTCTTGATTGTTGAGTGGTGATTGTCAATCCCAAGCTTAGGGTATGCACAGGATGACCAGAATTGTTGATTGTAATACTTTGTTACATAATCATAGGCTGGGTTGGGTTGGGTTTGGGAATCTATACTCTATAATGGCTTTTCATTTGCTTACATCTTTTGTTAGTTGACCAAGTATTTAGGTGTATACTACTAGGACTAGCTAATGGAAGTTGGACTTTGTGTTTCTGATTCTAACACTGTTTCACATTGCACGGTCGATGCTGACGCTTGATGTGCTAGTCCATAGAAGTTAATATTAGGGATGTTAGCAACTGAAGATTGCTTCTTTTTATTTAGCACAGGTGATGCCCTGAATGCATTGAAGAGTAACTTGCTTGATCCTAACAATGTTCTGCAAAGTTGGGATGCTACCCTTGTCAATCCCTGCACGTGGTTTCATGTTACATGCAATGGTGATAATAGCGTGACCCGTGTGTAAGTTAATATGTGATTCTTACCTGTAGTTTCATGACAGTTTGTCCATATTGTGAATTCTTATTATTATTCTTTTTCTTAGTGATCTTGGAAATGCAGAGCTTTCTGGTCAACTGGTGTCACAACTTGGAAATCTCCCAAATTTGCAGTACTTGTAAGTTGTGAATCATATATTATATTATTGAGTAAATTTGACTGTTTATTAGCAGATTATGCTCAACCTCATGTCTTAATTGATACTCTTTGTATTTTCTTTCTCGTTGCATACTTTAAAGGATCTTATAGGCAGCATCTCTATATTGAGTGGCCTAGTATCAAACTCTTTTTGACTTTATGTTGTTCACCATTGAAGTAGAAAGGATACAAGAAAGTTCAGTTTTTTATAAAATAAAATTCCAACAATTCTTTACCATAAAAGTTACCTGTCATGCACCTGATTCTCAAAATCACAGCTAATGACAGAAAGTCATTTAAATTGTGGGGAATATGTGCCGGGTTTTGCAAATTAAGGAAATAAAGCCAATCAACTGATAAATTGTATTTATTATTAATTCCGGTAATCCACATGTAATGTCGAGCTCAAAACAATTCTTGATTGCATTCTGCTTTTTAGTTACAGTATTGAAATTCAAATGGCTGCTTCCCCCACCTGTGTTTGGTTGTAGAAAGCCTCGGTCTATACAAACAAGGACTGTCTTACTCCCACATCTTTTATTTGAAGACTGAATCAATGAAATTCTTGGACCATTTTTAAGCTTAACTTGATTTCATCTGGATTTTAGAGATAAGTTGCTGAAGCAAAGATTATAAATTTTACATTATAGATAGCCATCTATTTAGGGTTGTCTGGTTGCATATACAACATATCAGCTTTATACAAATCACTTATTTGCTGGACATTTTTTCTTGCACAAATCTGAATTTTCCCCTTTCCAATGGCAGGGAACTTTATAGTAATAATATAAGTGGAAAAATCCCAGAAGAGCTTGGAAATTTGACAAACTTGGTGAGCTTGGATCTTTACTTGAACCATTTATCCGGTAACATACCAAATACCTTGGGCAAGCTTCAAAAACTACGTTTCCTGTATGACACTCTTTCCTTATTCTCATATCTTTGATCTGCAAAATTTATGTATGTTGGTTTCAATTTCGTTGCTTGACCCTTTTCAGCATCCATATTTTTTGCTTCCCTGTGCAAAATCTACAACATGACCATTTCATTTCCAAAAAGCTGCAATATAACACATGCCTATAAAAAAGTATAGTCTGATGTTCATTATTGCTGCTACTGCTGTTGTTATTATTACTTAATGCAATAGAGTGAGTGTTTGCACAATTGATTGAAAGATTTGTGGTATTTCTAGTTATAACTAGAGACTTAAGGCTATTGACTAGGTGGGTGGAGTTTGCACAATTGATGAATTGATTTGCTATCTACCCTCCTATGCTAACAAACACACTTTTGTTATGCATTTGATAATTGGTTGCCTATCATGACTTATTACTCTACTCTATAAGTTGCTATAGCAAACTAATTCATTCTGCTCTCCGAAACAGGCGTCTCAATAATAACAGCTTGACTGGACCCATTCCCATGTCATTGACAGGTGTTGCTTCACTGCAAGTTCTGTAAGTGTTATTCATATATTTCGACTTTCCATGAGTTGAGGTCAAAGTAGACTCTTACTTATATTAAAATTATATATTCCTATATGTAAACTAACTTCACGGTCACCATGGAACCCAGTGATCTTTCAAACAACAAGCTAGTAGGGGATACGCCAGTGAGCGGTTCATTTTCATTGTTTACCCCTATCAGGTTGGTAATAATTGTGTGCGGATCTATGTCTTGATGTTGAGGGATGACCTAATTTTTTTACTAATCCCGTGTTCCGCTTTACAGTTATCAAAATAATCCTGACTTGAAACCTCCAAAAGTTAGTCCATCTGGGCCACTTGCTCCACCACAAGCTTCTTCAGGTTCATTGATGTCTATTTTTTGTTGACGATGATTTTATATTATTAAAGAATAACTTGACCTAAATGCCTCCATTCAAAATCTAACTGTAGCTTTACTCATCGACTATATGGCTTTTTCCAAATGTTTATTCTGTAATTATGGAAAAGGATGGAATGATTTTTTAAAAGTGATATCTGAAAGTAGACATAACTTTAGCCTCTTTAGCTCAGTTTCGTATGCCTCAGGCTTTTAAATCTTCTCGAGGTTGGCATGCCCCGTGGTTAGATTTGGAGTTATAATTTCTTATTTAAACTGTCTATCCTTTTTGCAGGTAATAGTAATACCGGAGCTATTGCTGGAGGAGTTGCTGCTGGTGCTGCCCTGTTGTTTGCAGTCCCTGCAATTGCACTTGCTTATTTGCGAAGAAGGAAACCGCAGGATCATTTCTTTGACGTTCCAGGTTAGTTAAATAATGGTAAAGATAAATGCCGTATTTTATAGCTATTATTACTGGCGTACTAACATTTTGTCTGTCTTTTACCTGCAGCTGAGGAGGATCCTGAAGTTCACCTTGGTCAGCTTAAAAGGTTTTCTCTACGTGAACTGCAAGTAGCCACAGATAACTTCAGTAACAAACACATTCTAGGTAGAGGTGGATTTGGAAAAGTTTATAAAGGACGCTTAGCTGATGGAACTCTTGTAGCAGTAAAGAGGCTTAAAGAGGAACGCACACAAGGTGGGGAGCTGCAATTCCAAACAGAAGTCGAAATGATCAGCATGGCTGTGCATCGTAATTTGCTTCGGCTTCGTGGCTTTTGCATGACACCTACTGAGCGCTTGCTTGTGTATCCTTACATGGCTAACGGTAGTGTAGCATCATGTTTACGAGGTACTGCTATTAACTCTGTATCTGAATTACTTTTTCTCATGGTTTACTTACCTACCTCATGTATAAAACTTCTCGTTCAATTATGTATATTGATTGTGTTGTTGTAGAACGTGGTGATACTCAACCACCACTTGCATGGCCAATACGAAAGCGTATTGCGCTGGGATCTGCCAGGGGGCTTGCTTACTTGCATGATCATTGTGACCCTAAGATTATTCATCGCGATGTTAAAGCAGCAAATATATTGTTGGATGAGGAATTTGAAGCAGTTGTTGGAGATTTTGGTTTAGCGAAGCTTATGGATTACAAAGATACTCATGTTACAACTGCGGTACGTGGTACAATTGGGCATATAGCACCTGAGTACCTATCAACTGGAAAGTCTTCAGAAAAGACCGATGTTTTTGGATATGGCGTGATGCTTCTTGAACTAATAACTGGGCAGAGGGCTTTCGATCTCGCTCGACTTGCTAATGATGATGATGTTATGTTGCTTGATTGGGTAGGTATTCAATTTTCTTTAAATATATGTCATTAGTAAGTGATTAGGAATGAGTAACTGACATATTGTTTTGGCTTGAGTACAGGTTAAAGGGCTTCTCAAAGACAAGAAGTTGGAAACTTTGGTGGATGCAGATTTACAGGGAGAATATGAGGATAGTGAAGTAGAGCAATTAATCCAAGTAGCTTTACTTTGCACACAAGGCTCTCCAATGGAAAGACCAAAGATGTCTGAGGTGGTGAGAATGTTAGAAGGTGATGGTTTGGCTGAAAAATGGGAACAATGGCAGAAAGAAGAGATGTTCAGACAAGATTTTAATAACATCAACATGCATCACCCTAATGCAAATTGGATAGTAGACTCAACTTCACATATTCAGGCAGATGAACTTTCAGGTCCTAGATGATCCTTTGAACATTCTAATGGACAACAATAGACACAATATATTCTTTCCTGAAGATGATCTCTGCTGGAAAATGATACACTTCTGATTTGTGCATATGCTCCTTTTCACTCTCTTTCGACTTAATCAATTCCTTTCATCTTCTTGAAATTATCTTCCATTGATAAGGTTATGATTATTAAAAAGAAAGTGTAGTTTGTAATTTATATTGGGTTGTCAAGCTGCAGGTTGAAGTTTAGGCCATAAGCAACCAACACTTTTGTCATTGTATGTATGAGAGAAACTAGTATAGTATAGTGTTTTTTATTATGGAAATATATGCAATTCTATTTGTCTGTTTTTAGATGTTATTATTGTATTCCGGTATTTATTCCTGGGGACTTGGAAATAAGTAGTTGCTATGTATTTTTTTTGTCTTTAATAATGACTGGCATTGTAATTTCTCTGCAAATATGTGTTTGGAAGATTATGGAATCAGTTTTTCAATTGCTCTTTGGAATCTCTCATTTCACCAATTATGGATGATATAGCAGTACGCGGCAAATACCAGTACTAACAACTTGTTCATTCTGGAATCGATGAAATTGCCAAGACAACCAATAGTGAGGGACATAATGACATGACAATTTATAATCATTAGATGATGCAAAATATTTATACGCATATGAATTAAATCGATTCCCGCCTACGTCAAATAGGGTGTTGGCCAGCGAAATGATTAAGAGCCCCAAGTAGCGAGCGCAGATTAGTCCTTCGTTAACAGCGTTGGGACACTGCGTGGGTCGCCCGCGAGGGTCTGATACCAAAAAAAATGAATTAAATCAATATTTTATTGCTTTTATCGTCTCTGCTCGGCTGCTGTCAAAAAAAAACGTCTCCGCTCGACTGCTGTCAAAAAAAAACCGTCTCTGCTCGGCGTTCATCGACCTGTCCATGTTGGGATTTGGATCCTCTACTACCGCAATATGGTGCTGTGCCAGCAAGGACCGTCCGATCTAGAGAGAGAAGTGTTCTCTCTCTAAATCAGACGGTCCTCGCTAGCGAATCACCATCTTGTGGCAGCAAAGGATCCGTGTCCGTCCATGTTGTTACCTCGACACTGAGTTTTTACAGAGTACAGAATCTATTATTATGGCGTTGCGTAGGTATCAGAGAAACTCCAAAAGTTAAGTTGTTAGCTTGTTGCGGTATGACGAGGACTTTGGAGGAATCAGTAAACGGAACTTCGAGAGAAATAAAGTTGAGTTGAGAGAGACAATTATGCTTTTTTAAAAAGCAGGTACCCAGAAATCAAAAGCAATTGTAAGAGAAATACCTTATTATTACTACTTGACTAACATGTCCACTTAAAAAAATCATTAATACATATCCAATATAAGCTTTTTCCCCATTTACATTATGTGATTGACATATTTTATGACTCAAAAGAGAGTCACATATTTAATTAATAGATAAATTGTAAGAATATACATATCCATCTATTATGAAGGTTGTGTTGTGTTGTTTTCTAGCTTTGAAGAAACATTAACATGGAGAGAGTGACTTCATCTTGTGTTGCTTCCTTTCTTTTTTGGGCCATTTTAGTAGTGCTTAAGGCTTCTGCCAATATGGAAGGTTAGTTACCTTTTGTTTTGTGTTTCTGAGATTCCTGAATATTATTCTTATATTATTGTATCATCTTTGCCGACACTAGCTTCATCTTATATACTCCGTACAGTTTAATACTAAGGATGTTTTTTTTAGCACAGGGGATGCACTGAATGCATTGAAGAACAAGTTGGATGATCCAAACAATGTTCTTCAAACTTGGGATGCTACTCTTGTCAATCCCTGCACCTGGTTTCGTGTTAAATGCAATGGTGACACTGTCATCCGTGTGTAAGTTAACTTAACATTCTCATGTTTACCTCTACTTTCATCACTCTTTCTCCACTATTTTTATTTTTATTTTTATATTTGGACAGTGATCTTGGAAATCTAGACCTTTCTGGTCAACTAGTTCCAGAACTTGGTCAGCTCTCAAATTTGCAGCAGTTGTAAGTTGTAAATCAGTTATTATTTTGTTTTGGACATTTCATATGAATGTGATTTGTCATTTTAGTTATATGTTAGACATTTTTGCTTGCATAAATCTCATTATTTTTCTCCCTTTTTAATGGCAGGCAACTTAATAGTAATAAAATAACAGGAATAATCCCAGAAGAGCTTGGAAATTTGGCAAACTTGGTGAGCTTGGATCTTTACTCCAACAATTTAACTGGTACCATACCAAATACATTGGGCAAGCTTCAAAAACTACGTTTCCTGTATGACACTTATCTTTCATCTGCAAAATTCATTTATCAGTTAATTCATTCATTCATGTTTTTTTTTTTTGACAATTTCATTCATGTTAAATATCCTAAGTTGCTCATTTAATTCATTCATGTGCATGGAACTAAGTTAATTTATAAATGTATCAGTAATGACTATATAGTAACATAATTTTTATTTTTTATCTACCTGCCTATCTATGACATTGATTAAACACATACTTATGCATATGCTCTAGTTAACTAATTCATCCTACTATCCAAAATAGGCGTCTCAATAGTAACAGCTTGACTGGAATCATTCCCATGTCGTTGACAAATGTTGCTTCACTGCAAGTTCTGTGAGTGTTACTCCAATCCTATGATATATATATATATATATATATATATATATATATATTCCTTGAGTAAATGTCAAATTTCTATGTTTAAACTGACTCCACACACGATTGTCAGTGATCTCTCAAACAACCAGCTTGAAGGGGATACGCCAGTGAATGGTTCATTTACATTGTTTAGCCCTGCCAGGTTGGTTACAAACAATTATGTTCATATGTTTCCTTATTGTTATGGAATGACCTGAAATTTTTTCTATGTTCCATTTTACAGTTATCTAAATAATTCTAAGTTGAAACTACCAAAAATTATTCCATCTGGGCCACTTCCTCCATCATCAAAAGCTTCTTCAGGTTCAGTAATGTCTTTTATAGGAATCAATCACAATCTGATCTTTGGATAATTTCTACTATAAAACCTTTTATACAGGTAACAGTAATCCTGGAGCTATTGCTGGAGGAGTTGCTGCTGCTGCTGCTTTGTTGTTTGCAGTCCCTGCAATTGCACTTGCTTATTGGCAAAGAAGGAGATCGCAGGACGATTTCTTTGACGTTCTTGGTTAGTTAAATAACGTAAATGATAAACTCTATATTAAAAAGTGTTAACATTTAACAACACTCTCTTTAACACTAGTCATCCAAAACTTGCTTTATGATTGCTTTTGAAATGGGATTCACATGAATTTCAATGAACCATGAAGTAACATTTGGTAACAAAGTGTTTAAGAGAGTGCTGCTAGCACTTCTCTTAAGTATTTTATAGCTATTATTGTTTACTGGTGTGCCAACAATACATTCTGTGGCAGCTGAGGAGGATCCTGAAGTTCGAATTGGTCAGCTTAAAAAGTATTCTCTACGTGAGCTGCAAGTAGCAACAGATAACTTCAATAGCAAACACATTCTAGGTAAAGGTGGATTTGGAAAAGTTTATAAAGGACGCTTAGCTGATAGCTCTCTAGTAGCAGTAAAAAGGCTTAAAGAGGAACGCATACAGGGCGGGGAGCTGCAATTTCGAATGGAAGTTGATATGATCAGCATGGCTGTGCATCCTAATTTGCTTCGGCTCTATGGTTTTTGCACGACACCTACTGAACGCTTGCTTGTATATCCTTTGATGGTTAATGGAAGTGTAGCATCATGTTTGCAAGGTAGGCACCTCTATAACTATGTCTCCTACCGCTGGTTGTATTGGCAATTTTCAACGATATGAGGGCACAGGCTCCCGGGTTTGAATAATGGTATTTATTTGTCTTTTCGTATAAGCTGAAAAAAGAACTGTTCTTGTGTATGTTGTTGTAGAATCTAAACCGCTGCTTGAGTGGCCAATGCGGAAGCGTATTGCACTAGGAGCTGCCAGGGGGCTTGCTTACTTGCATGATCATTGTGACCCTAAGATTATTCATCGTGATGTCAAAGCAGCAAATATATTGTTGGATGAGGAATTCGAAGCAGTTGTTGGAGATTTTGGTTTAGTAAAGCTTATGGATCACAAAGATACTCATGTTACTACTGCTGTTTGTGGTACACTTGGGCATATTGCACCTGAGTACCTAGCAACTGGAAAATTTTCAGAAAAGACTGATGTTTTTGGATATGGCATGATGCTTCTTGAGCTAATAACTGGACGAAAAGCTTTCGATCTAGCACGACTTGCCAATAATGAAGAAGAAATGTTGCTTGATTGGGTATGTATTCAATAGCTCATTAGTACTTGAACAACTTTTTTAAACATGGCATCCATTAATCTCTTCACATGGTTCTTGATGCTCATGCATTATTTATTGATATAGGGTACATATAATATTAACATAAATCACTAGTCATTGTTGGTGACTGACATTGTTTTGAGGCCAGGTTAAAGGACTTGTCAAAGACAAGAGGTTGGAAACATTAGTACATGGAGATTTACAGGGAAATTATGATGTTGAAGAGGTAGAGCAGTTAATACAAGTGGCTATACTATGCACACAAGGCTCTTCTATGGAAAGACCAAAGATGTCTGAGGTGGTGAGAATACTACAAGGTGATGGATTGGCTGAAAAATGGGAGCAATGGCAGGAAGAAGAGAGGTTCCGGCAAGATATTAACAACAACAACAACAACATGCATCGCCCTAATACAAATTGGTTAGTAGGCTTTACCACACATAATCATCCAGAAGACTCAACTTCACATATCCACCCAGAAGAACTCTCACGTCCTAGATGATCCTTTGAACTTTTTATGGACAAGTGAATCCACAATCCCGCCTGAAGATGCAGCACTCTGCTGGATAGAGATTTGTGCATATGCTTTTCACCCTCTCTACCTAATATTTTCTTTTTCCTTGTTGAAATTATCTTCTATGCTCATCTTACTTGTATATCGATTAAAGAACGAAGTTTGTAATTTGTAATGGGTTGTCAATGTATGTATGAGAGAAACTAGCATAGAGCTTTGATGTGAATATGTGCAATCCAACTTATCATTTTCTGAGAATTATATTTCAGTTGGGGACTTGGAAATCAGTAGTAACTTTTTGTCTTCAATAATGGTTGCCGTTGTACATTCTCCGCAAATAAATGTCTGGAAGATTATGGAATCTGCTTTTCGATTTCTTTTTGGAATCTCTCATTTTGCCAATTATGGAATCTCTCTTTAATGCTTTTTCGGGCATGCGAATGGAGTGCAACCCACTAGCATCTTCATTGTTTGTCTTCACCTAGCTTTTCAAGTAACGCAAACTAAAATGGTATAGTTTCAGAAGCATACTTCCAGAACTAAGTTTTGTTGAATTCGGAAAGTTTACTTCTAAAAGGCAAGAAAACTTGGTTCTGGAAGTAAAATGACTTTTCTAGGGAACAAAATGCAATTTAAAAGATAAAAAAGAAAATGAACAACTCAAATTACTTTACATTCTAAAATGTACCATCCACTTTAAAGAAATTAAATCCCAGTCACTGCTGAGTGACTAGCAGCGAGTGTTCACTGTGGTCCACATACAGTTTACCATGGTTGTGTTCAGAACAGGCTACAGTTACAAAATTTGACAATGAAATCGACACTTAAACAGGAAAGTCTTGTCTTGCAGAGTCAGGGAAATGAAAAACACTACTTTTGGCCTTCGTAGAAACTTCTTATCCTTGATCATAGAACTAGAAAAAAACAACCAACCAAACACACTCATAGACACCAACATGCATAGATATACAATCACCGGATGAAATGCCAGGCACAGAAGTTTTCACGGAGCACCACTCAATAATATCTTCAAAGTATGCATTAGCCGATAGTAGCTCCAAAGTATGCACAGCCCATTATCAATATCGCAGAGCAGGGTCCTCTCTACTTTCTACCGGTAGCACCAATGCGCGGTTTGCCCTTAACCTCAGATTCCTGCATCTCATATGAACATGTCATTAACAGTTGACAGACAATTATATTTCTTTTAAAAAGACTACCCGGGTATAACAAATGTGGGGATACAAGAATTCTTCACAGTACTGCTTTTTTTATATATATATATATATATATATATATATATATATATTGATATATTGATATATTTTATCAACATATAAGCATATCAGTAGATGTTTATCACGATTTACAAAAAAGATACAGGTGATGATAACAATAAAATATAGACAGATGTTTCTCTTATTCGAATCAAAATATATTAACATAAAATATGTTTTTCCCCAACCAATATCAAAACGTCAAAATAATATATTAGCATAAAATATGTTTTTCCCAAACCAATATCAAAACGTCAAATAAAATATCATTAGTCCTGTCTAAAGCCTCGACTCTATGCAATTGCTTACTACTTCTAATACTAACTATATCCTTTTCGTAACTCCGACATTATCATCATCCAAAAAATTATAACTTCCAGGTCTAGTTCATCACTTATGCCAATTCAAGAAGTTCACCACCACCATCAAGTAGATCCTGTACATCTGTACCAATCTCCCACAACCTTGCTGTCGTTTAGTATGTCCCATATCTTTCTTATACAAAAGTTGAAGGTAGGAATGCACATAAACCAAATCCTTAGTCCTTTTTAATCTATTTTGTTTCTATTCAAATAATTAATAATGTAGTACATACTATATACTACATACTCCATTTCTGCTCACAACATGATGAAGAGAAAGACTATACAATAAGCTTTAAGACGAGTTTTTGGAGCAGTATCCTAAAGTATCGAAGTTGTATTCCAAAAATATCAATCAATAGTCAAAAAGGAAAATAGAGGATGCTACTTGGATGCATACCTGTGGCAAGTGCAGGAAAATGTTGGTCTTTGCTGTTGCAGGATTATGGTTTTCTGCCCCTTTACTCCAGTCATAGCAGACCTTCAAGCAGGATATCAGTAGATTAGTTCGGCATGTTCAATATTTATAGATCAAAGAAATACTTTTGGTAAGGTAACTGATGGGATCGGCTTGAACACGTAGCCTTTTGAATTCAAGATCCTTTAATCAGCAAATTATGAACCAATATGACAACAAATTTCTCAACAGAAAATACATCTACATAGAAATTTCCATAACAAGATTAAGATCACACAAGTGAATGAATTTTACAAATGGCCTATGCATCGGTGCAATGATAGAAGCATCACAAGGTGAATTTACGCATGGACAAAAATACACATTCCTTTCCCTCACACACATACAGTCTAACAAAAACCAAATATTAGAACATGATAGCATAAAATTGGTTTTCATTAATAAAAACTTTCAAATGGCAGCATAATAAACAATTTACAATTTATGACACAGCTTGTGCCCAGGTAATAACCACAAGTCAGAACATACAATTTCCCCGTGGTATATCACAGAATATAGATTGGGATAGAAGTTACTATGATCCTTGAGATTGATAGTCTTAAAATTTGGGATTAAGAGCTAATTAAATCCTGCAAAATCGGCTTTTAAGGTGAAGACTGTCTAAGCCTTATAAATAAGCACTACTTAGGTCATATATCTAGTCGATGTGAGATTCTCAATCCACACACCCCCTCACGCTGCAGAATGGACGTCTGAAGCGTGAACCAATGCGGATGGAATAACAAAGAGCTCATCAGATAGGATTAACTGCTTGTTCATTACTTTCCTATAAGGTAAGCCAAGATCCAAAGTAGAATCAGTATTAGGCTATACAGCCAATTCGTGAATGTTAATATTTACCAAGCACAGGGAAATTTACAGATCCAGAACAAAAATTTCAAAAGACAGCTTCAATACAAATCAGTTTTAACATTCTAGTGGATTATCAATAAGAATAAATAGCAAGTTAACCAAAAGATATGTATCCAGAAGAAAGGTGGAGTAACACCTATATAGAAGATGAGAAAAACTGGCAGTTTGATATGTGAGATGAAGACCGATAGAAACTCTAGTAAGAAACGTGGATCAAATGATAAGATAGAGAAATTCACGGGGTAGAAGAAAGCCTAAGAAACTCTAAAAGAAACCAGCTATGATAGACATTTCTCTAACTGACTTTATTAAAGTTTTGATTTGTTGATAAAACCACACCCTAGGGGTTATATATAAGGCTTGGTTGTTGTTGTAACTGTAAGATATATAAAATTTAGAGAAAGCTAATGCAAATGAAATCATAATGTAATCTTCTCCCTCGGTTTTTATCAATTATAGCAACAAGTAAATCAAGTTTGATGTCTCCGCAGTCCGCAACAACCCCAGTTAGCGGATATATATCTATGCATGTAATGTTAGGGAAGGAGAACCAAATATGCCTTCCCATAGCAAGTTTATCAAGAAATATGAGATCTCTTTTCTTACAGTTTCATAAATCAGCCAAATTTTACTAGCATGTGATTTATTTACAGAGTAATAATCGAGTTAGTTAGATAGTTATAGTTGGAAAGGGGCTTTAGCTCAATAAGGTAGCAGTGTAGAAGGGAAAAGCATGGACATATGTTAGCATTTGGGAACTGAGCATTTGCTTTGTTACAGAAGCCTTTGTGAAGGGGGAATCTCTTAGATAATCCTTTTTCCCCTCTCTTTCTTCTTTGTTTTTTTGCATCTCTCTTTCTAAATTCTCACATTTGTTTGACATTTGTTTGTAGGCCACTCATAACACCTACTTTCAAAATTTCGAACAGTTATATTGCATTTTGAGATCCTCTCACACATGCTGTGCTCAATGAATGTTTTTTCAGGGTATTGTCATAAGTCAGTAAAACAAGGGAAAAAAACAAAATGAGAAAGAAATTCTTATTGCCAATGCTGGAGTAGAAAAAGCATCCACATGATAGAAAAGCTTGCCAAAACTAAAACTTGTGCAGAACGGAATCACAGACATACAGAGTAAGCAAATATTGAACCATCATTGTTAAATGTACTGCAAGGAATAGGTTGGCTGCATCTTAACATTGCCTGAAATAAGAGAAAATTGCATTAGACAAGTATGAATTATGCCAAAATATAAGTATAATATGTATTAGTCAGAATTGAATAAAACTGTTAATAGAATTGGAATAACCTTAAGCCTCTGTTTACTATCCTTGTCCCAAAAATTAAAAGCACCATCAGAACCAGCAGTAGCAAATGTGTGGTGTACCTAAAATAAGTCAAAAATTAATGGGAGGGATGAGAGTAGAGTGGATATACATACGTATTTGATGCATAATTTTAGGGAGACCAACACACAATAATTAACAGTTTCTTTAATTAAGCATTGCAGGAAGAAAGTTCCATCTTTTGGTTGCAACACACGTGCACACCCACACTCACTGAAAAATTTAAAATTTACAGCATGCGGCCCTAGTACTTGGGATTGGTAGATTCTTTCAAGGCCAATGTAAAGTCTGCTTCTCAACCGATATTGGCATTAAGAGAATTTCTATATAGCCAATTGACAATTGAATAAACCTCAGAACAACAAAGCAATGATAATGCATCAATACACCATGTAACTTGTAATAAAAAAGAAAAAGTAAAAACGTGACAAAATTCTATTATAAAACTCAAAGGTGTAGAATGGGATAACAAAGATATCCGGCAAGAATAAAGTACATAAATTTTAAGCAGAGCGAAGAACGTTCTTAGTGTCAATAAGAAAAAAAAAGAATAATGTTTTCCAGCAATGACAGTAAACCAGAACCAGGTGCAATTAACAGCCATGACTCATAAAAAAAAAACAGAATATGAAAAAAACCATTCTTATTACTGAAGTGTAAATTCAACAGTGCAACTTCAACACCTTCAGTGTCAAGTAAACCATATTAAAGCAGAATAGTAAGGCCTAGATAGAACTATAAATCTTACCGGATGAAAGTTTAAGGAGTTGACCGAGTATATTTCATTTCCCTCTCTGTGGCATTTAAAAGTGAAGTTTTTAGCCGGCTGACTCTCATCCAAATGATGCACCCCAACTCTTCCTTCTATAGATCCAACCTACAGCACAGCAAGTGTAGTGTCAGTTCCAATAATCCAAATTAATCAGTCCTAGTTACAAGTCAATGGTCTGTCATTAGATATAACTCATGACAGAATGCAATGACATCGTTTAACCCATGTAACCAACTCCAACTATTGGGAAAAGGCTACGGTGATTGTTGTTGTTGTAGATTACAAGTAGATGATAATTACACAGGAAAGAGAATCTGGAAGACATAAATTTTGCAAATTATTCTTTAAATCAGAGATGCATAATAGATACGTCAGGGAAATAGATGAACACCAATTTTTATCAAAAAGGTGAAAAAGGGACAGAAAATGGAGTGTACTTTGAAATTTCCATATTTCTTTATGCATAAAAATTTAGCCAACTTAGATATTTTCATCAATGAAGACACAAAAGCATCATTTAAACCACATCTATTGTTTCAAAATATACTAACAAATTTGTGAACTCTAAACAAGCAGGAGTGTGACTATAAATGAAGATGGGGAATAAGATTCCTCAAATACAAAAAAGGATCAAAGGCCTAAAAGAAGTGGGGAATGATGCATACCAAGAAACCTTGTTGATCAGGGAATGCAGCAAGGCACCTTGTCTGATACTTCAAGGGTGAAGCAATTCTCTTGAATTCAACCTGTTGCAAATGAACAGTGGTTAAAGATAGGAGACACTTGCAAAACTGAAAGCATAAAAAGAATGATCAATTGAATAAACAATGGCCAAGCATAAGTGAATACATCAATCAAATCAAATCAAATCAAATATGATATACAACAGAGAATATGAAAGAATTTATAAGTGGGAGGTATCCCTCACTCTATAAACCGGTTTTGTAGGGTTGAACTAGACTCAATCCATATTCTAAGACAAGTCAATCCGAGATCACTTTAATACATCAGCATAAGTGTTTTCAGATCATGGGAAATGGGTCTAATTGCTTCTTTTTTGTGATATTTTGTACTTAACACATTGGTGGATTTAAGCTCTTTACTAAACATATGTTTTGATGTAAAATATAGATGCTTAATGTTTATTTTTGTGACGGGGGAATCTCATATTTTAGGGGACTCTGCCCAAATACCTATAAAACTACGCTATTTGAACTTTCAGCGCTATGATAATCATTGGGATCACAAGAGTGAATTTGTTTCATTTAAAGTTAATTGTGGTAGACGTGCAATCCCGTGCTAATAACAAGCCCTGAAATTTTGATATCTCTTTCTTTCGGATGATTTAACATCCTCATGCAATTCTCACCTCCCTAAAAGAGTTCCTCTTAAATTATAATATGCAAGGAAAACAAACATGATTTCTTTATGAAATCAGGAGACAAAATAACCCCAATGTCATAATTCATAAGTTGATTACATGACTGAAAGCAAATACATACGATAGAAAATAAGCTCAATTAGTAACGACTAAATTCAAACAGAAGTATTACCTGAGGATTTTGCAAGTTGTAAATAATTAGATTTCTATCAGCAGTTCCAACAACCATCAGAGGATGTCTCACTGTCATTGCATAGCAGCGCTCTGGGAGTTGTTGTGTGTGCACTGGATTTGATTGCCTTGTATCCCAATACCTAAAAGTAGCCAGGAAACATTATGTGGAGTGGCAAAAAAACCAGATCAAGCAAAAAAGTAAGCTCCAACCACACGAAATCGGAAAGACACGGTACATATTAGCAATGCAAAATACTAAAGCATGCACTGCAGCCTATAATGGGCAGCAATGGGTAATACTGAGATAATAGACATGATAGATGTAGGAGACAACCAAGACAACTTTAAGTTACATCACCAGAAAAAAAAAGAGGAAAAACAGGAGATATTTTTATAAACCAATAAATAAGAAATACTCTTTAAAAAACAATCAAGTTATCCACTTATCCTACATGAAAACACATACTTCAGATTGGAAAACTCGTTTCAGACATTCCCCACCAGAAGTAATTTAATTCAATTCTAATTCAAATAGAAAACAACCTAAGAGCCATGCGAAACTATATAATATGACAGATGATAGATAATTTAACAGTGAATTGCTGTAAAAGCAAGCGACTGCTGCTGCATTACTTCAAAGTCTTGTCCCAGCTTCCTGTGGCCAAAAGGTTCATCTCAGGAATCCAAGCAATCTCTTTGATGGGTGCATCATGCATGGCAACAGTCATTGGTTGGCCTCCAGACAACAGAGGCCACATCTTCACTTGCTTGTCACATCCACCGGAGAAGACAGTCGTGCCATCCTCCTTCCAAGTAGAACACAAAACCTATAGAAAAAGATAGACATTACAAATTGATGATATATAATTTACTGGAACAGAATACTGTTTCTGATAGAACACCAATTAAAAATTAAAGAAAATAGGACAGTCGTGCCATCCTCCTTCCAAGTAGAACACAAAACCTATAGAAAAAGATAAACATTACGAAACCTAGCTGTCACCTAACGCTGCCACGCAAAAAACAAAAACCATAACTGTTCAATAAACTGTACATAGTAGTTATTAAAGCCAAGTCCTATCCTAACATGGCACAGCTGGCGCAGTGTGCGAGTTTGTAAGGCCGCGGTTACCCCTTCTACAGAAGCTCAACTCCAGATGGCACCAAAAAGAAAACCCAAGCCCTGTGTTTTCTAGAATAGACTTTCCAGGTAATAGGCCTCTATGGACCTGGGTCCAAAGCCTTATTATCACCTTACTAGAGCCCTTGCCTTTTCCTCAGGGCAAAAAATTGGTAACTGCTGCAAAATAGATTGGTTTTCCCAAGTTGCATTCTCCACTGCCAAACCTATCCACTCAATTGCACTAAATATTTCCTGATTTTCCTCCCATGGCCATCTCCTAATATCAGCCCAAACTTCTTTATTTGAACTACTTTAAGTCCCGGAGCAGAAATGACATTTGAATTGATGAAATTGTGGCTAGCAACACCACTATCGATCACTAAATACGGCCATGGGCAATCCATTTTGTTTTCCTTCCACCGGCATGGTTTTGCATTCAATAAATACAACACTTCAAGATTGACTCCAACTATCCCCAATGCTTGGCACTCAAAAATATCTTCATTTTGCTGAGCAATTTCCAAAGCAATTATAACACCATTCTCATTAGGGATTACCTTTTCATCCAACAGCACTAAGCTAAATTTGTTATTAAAAATTGGTGAAAGGGATGGAATAGTCCTCGTGCTCAAACATAACCCTATGAGTTATGCTTTTATTTTTTAGGTTGAATTTCATTGTTCACCCTCTTATTTACTCGAGGAAGCCAAGATGACAAAGTTCTTCTAGTTTGATCAGATTGTGTTTTATTTGGCCCTGCACCAAAACGATTTTGGCTTGTGTTTCACCCTGCAATTACCTTGCTTGTTCTAGTAATTGATCACACATCTTCACCTTGTTGACCAAACAATCACTTTGATGACCATAAAACACTTAAAGAAAATACAAGCACCTGTAGAAGGGGTTTCCAGATATAGAAATTATTAAAACTAAATCCTAACATAGCAATTATCAATACTAAGTCCTACATTTCCTAAAATGGACTTTCCAAACGATATGTTTCCGCCGGACTAGGTCCAAAACAATATCAAGTTTTAGGACAAGGCAGAGGAGCAAGACCAGTGTGAGATTCAATACCATCAATTGATCAACATAACAAACTAAATGGTCACTGCATGTTAATGTAATTATTCATTATAGTTGCACTCAGACACAGACACACAAACAAGTACCAATATCTTGGTATGTAAAATTAGAAACTGTACAAGGCCAATTAAATGCGAGGAATCACAGACAAAAATAGCACATACAACTATCTACCACATTTAAACAGTTACAACTTACAAATGAAAATTATACCATCTTCTACTTAAGATTCCCAATTTAATCAATCTAGCACATAACAAAGCACAAACCAGTGAACGCAGTAATGATAAACAAACAAAAATTTACCGGATGATCATGCGATATAGAAGCTTTTGGCACAGTGCTAATATTTGCCCCATTCTGTGCTACCTCCCAGCATCGAACCTGCAAATCAAGTCAAAAACTATCTCATAAGCTTCCGGATTACAACATAATGGAAATATTCATCGCATTCAGAAGTAAAGAAGCAAAGTAATAATAGGATAAAAGGAAGAGACAAACACCTGGTTATCCCATGAAGTTGCAACAAGGAAGTTCGCTTTAGGACTGAAACTAAGACTGGATACAGAATCAGTAGGAGGCTGATTCACCTGCAAAATTGACAAACGAATGAGAAGCAATTTCAGCGAAGAATTTGATGAGCAAGAAATTTGATATACCTCAGAGGATTTGTTAGGGTTTGGATTAGTGTTGGTCAAGAAATTCGACATTTGTAGCAATAACAAGAGTGCAAAATTTCTAGAGGGAGAAAATTTTGTAGTTTGAAGGAGCAAAGAAAACGTGGAAAGCAAGATTTTGTGGGGTGAGGGGAGGTGCAGGAATTAATAGATGTCACCAGCGTTATTACTACGCTTTTTTTTTTTTACAAGTGCGTTATTACGACACTTTTTTTTTGACAACTGCGTTACTACGACGCTTTCTTTTGGCCTTTTCTTTTCTTTTCTCTGCTACAGTTTTATTAAATACACCCTCATTTGTTTTAGCATGCACTCCCTCTTGGTTCTTGTAAAAAAAATGTAATTTTTTTTTTGTTCATAGACGAAGTGGCAATTACCACAAGAAACTCACGCACACAACTGTGAGGTCCTGGATTCAAACTCGGGACATGATATCCAGCCTAACAATTTCGACATTTGTCAGTAGAGTTAGACTTTGTGAATGGTAAAAAATTTATAATACTCGTAGATTTATTTAAAGATGTTGGTTAGTTTCTCGTTTGTAAACATATTATGAATGGATTTTGGTTAGTGTCAATACGTTTAACTACAGGCATCTATAATTTTCTTTTGTAAATATTTTTACAAATAATAAATATCTCAAAAATAATTGTTTTTGCTCAGGGCCGACCCAAGCATAAGGCAACCCAAGCTCTTGCTTTGGGCCTCAAAAAATTACTTTTTTGATTAGGTAACAAGGGCCTCGAATTTGATAAATTATATTAAAAAAGGGCCTCCATTTCAATATCATTCACGTAGCGCAACTAGCTTCAACACGTCAACACCCGTGGTCGGTCACAGGTTCGAATCCTTTAAAAGGGCCTCACTTTACAAGCAATTTCGTAAGATTGATTTAGGTCCAACTAAGACAATATTTGAACTTTTATAAGTGTTTTTTCTTTGACTAAAAATATATTTATTCATTCATATTTGGAGAATACATCGAAATTGATACAAATTCAATGTCGCTAAAACCAAAACAGATGGACACCCATGCCTAAAAATATGACAAAATCAAAGTGACTAAAATATCCATGCTTCGGATCTGCAACGTTGAGCCCCAAATCATTGATTGAATCTGTAATTAATCGAAGTTGATCTGTAGACCTAAATCAAATGAACACCGCCACACGGCGGAAAAATAAACTGGGGTGATTTCAGAACAAAAAAAATGACCGAGAGAGAGAGAGTGAGAGAGAGAGAGAGGAGGCTCGGGTTATTCTCACAACTCTAAAGATCATCGGATATAACTTCCTTTATATTGAGCATCAGACGCATGGCATAGTCTGGTAGAACTCTAGTAATAGTCCATCAGGTCACTATGGTTGTTTTTAATAAAATAATACGTGAATTGAGTTACCCAACGCTATAGTAACTCAGTTCATGATGTTTTTTTAAAGTAGCATCATGAAAGCAGTTTGATAAATGGTTAGGAGAATAGCATGTGGACGTGGGCACGTTGCTTAAGAGAAGACTTCATGCGTTTGAAGAGAGGTACAACAAGGAAAACGGGTGAGCAAGACCCATCCTCGTCCCAGCATCGAGTTTGTTTGGGGTCTAAGGATGGCTTGGGGGTCTAAAGAATTGGCATGACCTAAATTTAGGGATGGGTTGTGGTTAGGTATAACCCGTTCCTCACTCACTCCTCACCACTAAGACTTTTATAAATAAATATTCAATTTGAAATCTATGTTAGTTTAAGTAGAAATCTTGCAATAAAGTACTATTGAAAAAATCATTTTTTGAGTTTGAATACATTGTAAAATACTAAAAAAAAGATAAATTTTTCACTGCTAACTTTTAGTCATATTTAAGTGATCATCTTATAATTTGTTTCAATTGTCCTTTGATCTCGTTCTAAATAGACCCAGTTCTAGTTTGACCCAATGAACTTCGAGTTTGTTCCGGTCTATGGATATAATTCTATAGTCCATCAAAATGAGACACAACGCACCACCCTATCAAATGGCAACAACTTATTTTAGTTAGTAAATATTTGGGTGACCATTATACAGTAGTTTAATATTTAGTATATATTAGTCACAATTTAGTTTTTGTGTGGTGAGTAAGCGGGTGAAAACACTAGTTAGTACATATTTGCCACAATATAATTTTGGTGTGGTCACCGAATTTTTTCATTGATGGAAAAATGACTATTATGCTCATTTAATAACGATTAGTTTAGGATTATATGTCGGACTCCTATCTCATGGTGTACCCTAAAATTAAAATCTGCCCACATGGTAATGCATATTATTCAAACTTCAAACTCGAGACAAGCTTTAAATTAAATAGTAATGTAGAAAACGGGAGAGAAAATGGAATGTAAATAAAATAATATAAAGGAAGAAGGAGAACAGCCTAACTAAGTTGACTCAAATATCAAACAAAAATGTGATCACCCATGAAATAAATAAATCTTCCCATATAACACAATGAATTATATGAAATATGAAAAATAATGATAGTTTTAAACGTTTTTTCACCAAGAAAATCACTTATTAGTTAACATCTATTTTTTTTTTAAAAAAAGAAGAAAGAGAAAGAAATAAAACAAACTAATAGACTTTACCTATGCGTTCGCAAAAATGTACTAGGATTTTATAACAATATTAAAATGTCTCAATAAAAATAGTCAATCATCAAATATATAAATAATTAAAGTTATAATATTTGGAATTAATGTAAAGTATTAAAAAAATTAATTACAAACCTAAATATAGTTAGAAAATAATTCTATCTTGACAATTTAAATTTATATATTAGAGAATCACTTATTTGTGAATACTTTTTTATTTTTAAAAGAAAGAATAAAGAGAAATAAACCCAATTTTTTTTAATATACTAAATAAAATGACAAATAAATACGAGACACAAATACTACCACCAGGCAACTCAATATAGTATCACATGAGTGGAACAGTGTCATTTTCATTTTTCTATATTTTGAAAGTAGAAAAGAAAATATTGAAGGTTCTTAAATTCATATAAGTGGGGACAGTCACAGGCGTGTGCAAGCGTGCGTCTTTGACCCAACTTTCTTATTACTGCTTTGCTTTCTTTTCTTTCTCTTTCACTTTCTAATCACATTTCATTAATATTCATATTCATTCATAATTTCATATAAATAAAACAAAATGATAATATAATTTAAGGAAAATAAAAAGGAATAATTAGAATAGAGAATAAGAAATTTCTCAGCAAATTGGATGCCACATTCGTTGACCTGACTCTTTCTTCTCCCTAAACTCTTTCTTCCCCACCCTGCATTTTCACACCCATCTCAGATTTTAGCTCCTATTCCAAATCCAGAACAGTAACAAGGGTAAAAAAGACAATTTTGAAGCTACCCAGAATTCGATTTCGGCGTATTATCAAGTTCAATAACGATTTTGGTTTGGTCAACGAGGTCAAGATATTGCGGAGATTGATGGGTATCGTGTAGATCAAAAGGGGGTTTGTGTTTCAGGGGAATCAATTGCTTATGAATGGTTATGAAGGTTTTGGTGTTGTAGTTGAAAAGTAATGGAACGAGTAACTTCATCTTCTGCAGCTTCTTATATTATTTGGGCAATTTTGGTTCTTGATTTGGTGCTCAAGTCTTCTGCCAATGTGGAAGGTGGGTGGTTACTTTTTGTACTTACTCTATACGGGTTTTAATTGTTGCATAAATTTCTCTAACTGTTAAATGGGTGCTTTAAATGACCATTATTTGGAAAATTCGCCATTTTTTTGATCTATTAGGTTGCCTTTCAGGTTTGAGGTTACTGCTTATATGTTTGATTGACAAATAAAACTGGAGAAGTTACTTGTAGGCTTATATGTGTGATATTTTTGCTAGAAGAATATGATCATATAATTGAGGGATGTTAATAAGTTCCATGTATGATGATGCTGTGCATATAACTAGATTGAGTTGTTTCTTGATTGTTGAGTGGTGATTGTCAATCCCAAGCTTAGGGTATGCACAGGATGACCAGAATTGTTGATTGTAATACTTTGTTACATAATCATAGGCTGGGTTGGGTTGGGTTTGGGAATCTATACTCTATAATGGCTTTTCATTTGCTTACATCTTTTGTTAGTTGACCAAGTATTTAGGTGTATACTACTAGGACTAGCTAATGGAAGTTGGACTTTGTGTTTCTGATTCTAACACTGTTTCACATTGCACGGTCGATGCTGACGCTTGATGTGCTAGTCCATAGAAGTTAATATTAGGGATGTTAGCAACTGAAGATTGCTTCTTTTTATTTAGCACAGGTGATGCCCTGAATGCATTGAAGAGTAACTTGCTTGATCCTAACAATGTTCTGCAAAGTTGGGATGCTACCCTTGTCAATCCCTGCACGTGGTTTCATGTTACATGCAATGGTGATAATAGCGTGACCCGTGTGTAAGTTAATATGTGATTCTTACCTGTAGTTTCATGACAGTTTGTCCATATTGTGAATTCTTATTATTATTCTTTTTCTTAGTGATCTTGGAAATGCAGAGCTTTCTGGTCAACTGGTGTCACAACTTGGAAATCTCCCAAATTTGCAGTACTTGTAAGTTGTGAATCATATATTATATTATTGAGTAAATTTGACTGTTTATTAGCAGATTATGCTCAACCTCATGTCTTAATTGATACTCTTTGTATTTTCTTTCTCGTTGCATACTTTAAAGGATCTTATAGGCAGCATCTCTATATTGAGTGGCCTAGTATCAAACTCTTTTTGACTTTATGTTGTTCACCATTGAAGTAGAAAGGATACAAGAAAGTTCAGTTTTTTATAAAATAAAATTCCAACAATTCTTTACCATAAAAGTTACCTGTCATGCACCTGATTCTCAAAATCACAGCTAATGACAGAAAGTCATTTAAATTGTGGGGAATATGTGCCGGGTTTTGCAAATTAAGGAAATAAAGCCAATCAACTGATAAATTGTATTTATTATTAATTCCGGTAATCCACATGTAATGTCGAGCTCAAAACAATTCTTGATTGCATTCTGCTTTTTAGTTACAGTATTGAAATTCAAATGGCTGCTTCCCCCACCTGTGTTTGGTTGTAGAAAGCCTCGGTCTATACAAACAAGGACTGTCTTACTCCCACATCTTTTATTTGAAGACTGAATCAATGAAATTCTTGGACCATTTTTAAGCTTAACTTGATTTCATCTGGATTTTAGAGATAAGTTGCTGAAGCAAAGATTATAAATTTTACATTATAGATAGCCATCTATTTAGGGTTGTCTGGTTGCATATACAACATATCAGCTTTATACAAATCACTTATTTGCTGGACATTTTTTCTTGCACAAATCTGAATTTTCCCCTTTCCAATGGCAGGGAACTTTATAGTAATAATATAAGTGGAAAAATCCCAGAAGAGCTTGGAAATTTGACAAACTTGGTGAGCTTGGATCTTTACTTGAACCATTTATCCGGTAACATACCAAATACCTTGGGCAAGCTTCAAAAACTACGTTTCCTGTATGACACTCTTTCCTTATTCTCATATCTTTGATCTGCAAAATTTATGTATGTTGGTTTCAATTTCGTTGCTTGACCCTTTTCAGCATCCATATTTTTTGCTTCCCTGTGCAAAATCTACAACATGACCATTTCATTTCCAAAAAGCTGCAATATAACACATGCCTATAAAAAAGTATAGTCTGATGTTCATTATTGCTGCTACTGCTGTTGTTATTATTACTTAATGCAATAGAGTGAGTGTTTGCACAATTGATTGAAAGATTTGTGGTATTTCTAGTTATAACTAGAGACTTAAGGCTATTGACTAGGTGGGTGGAGTTTGCACAATTGATGAATTGATTTGCTATCTACCCTCCTATGCTAACAAACACACTTTTGTTATGCATTTGATAATTGGTTGCCTATCATGACTTATTACTCTACTCTATAAGTTGCTATAGCAAACTAATTCATTCTGCTCTCCGAAACAGGCGTCTCAATAATAACAGCTTGACTGGACCCATTCCCATGTCATTGACAGGTGTTGCTTCACTGCAAGTTCTGTAAGTGTTATTCATATATTTCGACTTTCCATGAGTTGAGGTCAAAGTAGACTCTTACTTATATTAAAATTATATATTCCTATATGTAAACTAACTTCACGGTCACCATGGAACCCAGTGATCTTTCAAACAACAAGCTAGTAGGGGATACGCCAGTGAACGGTTCATTTTCATTGTTTACCCCTATCAGGTTGGTAATAATTGTGTGCGGATCTATGTCTTGATGTTGAGGGATGACCTAATTTTTTTACTAATCCCGTGTTCCGCTTTACAGTTATCAAAATAATCCTGACTTGAAACCTCCAAAAGTTAGTCCATCTGGGCCACTTGCTCCACCACAAGCTTCTTCAGGTTCATTGATGTCTATTTTTTGTTGACGATGATTTTATATTATTAAAGAATAACTTGACCTAAATGCCTCCATTCAAAATCTAACTGTAGCTTTACTCATCGACTATATGGCTTTTTCCAAATGTTTATTCTGTAATTATGGAAAAGGATGGAATGATTTTTTAAAAGTGATATCTGAAAGTAGACATAACTTTAGCCTCTTTAGCTCAGTTTCGTATGCCTCAGGCTTTTAAATCTTCTCGAGGTTGGCATGCCCCGTGGTTAGATTTGGAGTTATAATTTCTTGGTAGTCAAACCTGCCAAACTAAGTAAGGTCAAACTCTTCAGTTGTCCTTCCCAGACTATCTCCTCATCATCATCACCCTCTGTCTTTTCCTCAAGGTCCCCTTCTTCCACCACCATGATCTTTAAAGTCTTGTTTTTACATACATGAGTAGGTGAATATTTTTCATCACAAGAGAAACACAAACCCTTCTTCCTCCTATCATGGTATTCATCAGAGGGTATAGAACGAAATTTGGTACCTTTACTAGTCTTGGTATCTGAGGTGGTAGTTGCTGGAGTTGCAGTACTTGTGGTGCTCCCTGCTGCCTTACTCACCGTGTCATTTTTCCATGGCCTGAAGTTGCCATTATTCTTGAGAGTTCCCTTGTTTTGTGAAGAAGTGGAAGTGTTGCTGTGAATTCCTAACTTCTCTTCTGCCAACAGAGCCAACTCCATCATCTCCTTGAGATCCTTTGGCCTATGAATTCTTACTTCAGCTTTCACTTCCTCCTTGAGTCCATTGGCAAAAATCCCACAGACGTACTCTGGTCGTGGAATCTTGAGGTGGCCGGACAACACCTCAAACTGCTCTCTGTATTCGCGAACCGTGCCTTCTTGTTTCAATCCCAACAGAATTTCAAATGCGTTCTCTACCACCGTTGGTTGGAATCTTTTCAGCATGGCGTCCTTGAAATTCGCCCAATTAGGGTTTTCAGTGCAAGATTCCCACCATTGCATCCAAGAAAGGGCTTTTCCCTCCATCGCCATCAGCACAGTATCTATCTTGTCTTCTTCGCTCACCTTGCGAAATCGGAAGTACCTTTCCATCTTTCCGATCCACCCTGGTGCGTCGTCCCCCTTAAACAGAGGTAGTTCCACCTTGCGCACCCCCTTCCATTGACTATCGCCGGTCTTGACAACGACGACCTCGTCCTCGGAGTCGTCTTCGCATGTCGCGTTACCCTTCGTTGGATCTCCGCTGTCGCTGCGCTTTGGCTTCGCAGCCTTCGTGGCCTTGACGATGCTTCCCACCGCCTCCATCAATCGTTCTTCCATCTGTTGCATCGCCGTGGATAGGCGAGCTTCCGTTTCTTGTAAACCTTGCTCTAACGCTTCCACACGAGACTCCATCTTCTTGCGTACCATCAATTCCCCGTGAGGATCGTTCTGCTTTGATACCAGTTGATAAGTTCAACTGGTTCAATTCGGAAAACTACTAGAATTGAGATGAGCAGAATAGGTGTTTCAATATGTATGGCAATTTGAGAGCCAGAGAATGTACAATTGAGATATTATTCGAGAGATACCTCACTCTCCTCATACAATGTGTATACAATTGCCTAACTTTTACTGTACAAATGAATCTCTATTTATACAATTGTTCTAGTAACTCTAACTGACTATCAGTTACAACTGTAAAGCTGTTACATAGTTTCAGTTCACTTACAACTGACTATTAACTATTATTTGGTGCATTTCTCTTAACATACACCCTCTTGACTATAGGATGCCTATCAAATAGATACATCAGGGAAATAGATGAACACCAATTTTTATCAAAAAGGTGAAAAAGGGACAGAAAATGGAGTGTACTTTGAAATTTCCATATTTCTTTATGCATAAAAATTTAGCCAACTTAGATATTTTCATCAATGAAGACACAAAAGCATCATTTAAACCACATCTGTTGTTTCAAAATATACTAACAAATTTGTGAACTCTAAACAAGCAGGAGTGTGACTATAAATGAAGATGGGGAATAAGATTCCTCAAATACAAAAAAGGATCAAAGGCCTAAAAGAAGTGGGGAATGATGCATACCAAGAAACCTTGTTGATCAGGGAATGCAGCAAGGCACCTTGTCTGATACTTCAAGGGTGAAGCAATTCTCTTGAATTCAACCTGTTGCAAATGAACAGTGGTTAAAGATAGGAGACACTTGCAAAACTGAAAGCATAAAAAGAATGATCAATTGAATAAACAATGGCCAAGCATAAGTGAATACATCAATCAAATCAAATCAAATCAAATATGATATACAACAGAGAATATGAAAGAATTTATAAGTGGGAGGTATCCCTCACTCTATAAACCGGTTTTGTAGGGTTGAACTAGACTCAATCCATATTCTAAGACAAGTCAATCCGAGATCACTTTAATACATCAGCATAAGTGTTTTCAGATCATGGGAAATGGGTCTAATTGCTTCTTTTTTGTGATATTTTGTACTTAACACATTGGTGGATTTAAGCTCTTTACTAAACATATGTTTTGATGTAAAATATAGATGCTTAATGTTTATTTTTGTGACGGGGGAATCTCATATTTTAGGGGACTCTGCCCAAATACCTATAAAACTACGCTATTTGAACTTTCAGCGCTATGATAATCATTGGGATCACAAGAGTGAATTTGTTTCATTTAAAGTTAATTGTGGTAGACGTGCAATCCCGTGCTAATAACAAGCCCTGAAATTTTGATATCTCTTTCTTTCGGATGATTTAACATCCTCATGCAATTCTCACCTCCCTAAAAGAGTTCCTCTTCAATTATAATATGCAAGGAAAACAAACATGATTTCTTTATGAAATCAGGAGACAAAATAACCCCAATGTCATAATTCATAAGTTGATTACATGACTGAAAGCAAATACATACGATAGAAAATAAGCTCAATTAGTAACGACTAAATTCAAACAGAAGTATTACCTGAGGATTTTGCAAGTTGTAAATAATTAGATTTCTATCAGCAGTTCCAACAACCATCAGAGGATGTCTCACTGTCATTGCATAGCAGCGCTCTGGGAGTTGTTGTGTGTGCACTAGATTTGATTGCCTTGTATCCCAATACCTAAAAGTAGCCAGGAAACATTATGTGGAGTGGCAAAAAAACCAGATCAAGCAAAAAAGTAAGCTCCAACCACACGAAATCGGAAAGACACGGTACATATTAGCAATGCAAAATACTAAAGCATGCACTGCAGCCTATAATGGGCAGCAATAGGTAATACTGAGATAATAGACATGATAGATGTAGGAGACAACCAAGACAACTTTAAGTTACATCACCAGAAAAAAAAAGAGGAAAAACAGGAGATATTTTTATAAACCAATAAATAAGAAATACTCTTTAAAAAACAATCAAGTTATCCACTTATCCTACATGAAAACACATACTTCAGATTGGAAAACTCGTTTCAGACATTCCCCACCAGAAGTAATTTAATTCAATTCTAATTCAAATAGAAAACAACCTAAGAGCCATGGGAAACTATATAATATGACAGATGATAGATAATTTAACAATGAATTGCTGTAAAAGCAAGCGACTGCTGCTGCATTACTTCAAAGTCTTGTCCCAGCTTCCTGTGGCCAAAAGGTTCATCTCAGGAATCCAAGCAATCTCTTTGATGGGTGCATCATGCATGGCAACAGTCATTGGTTGGCCTCCAGACAACAGAGGCCACATCTTCACTTGCTTGTCACATCCACCGGAGAAGACAGTCGTGCCATCCTCCTTCCAAGTAGAACACAAAACCTATAGAAAAAGATAGACATTACAAATTGATGATATATAATTTACTGGAACAGAATACTGTTTCTGATAGAACACCAATTAAAAATTAAAGAAAATAGGACAGTCGTGCCATCCTCCTTCCAAGTAGAACACAAAACCTATAGAAAAAGATAAACATTACGAAACCTAGCTGTCACCTAACGCTGCCACGCAAAAAACAAAAACCATAACTGTTCAATAAACTGTACATAGTAGTTATTAAAGCCAAGTCCTATCCTAACATGGCACAGCTGGCGCAGTGTGCGAGTTTGTAAGGCCGCGGTTACCCCTTCTACAGAAGCTCAACTCCAGATGGCACCAAAAAGAAAACCCAAGCCCTGTGTTTTCTAGAATAGACTTTCCAGGTAATAGGCCTCTATGGACCTGGGTCCAAAGCCTTATTATCACCTTACTAGAGCCCTTGCCTTTTCCTCAGGGCAAAAAATTGGTAACTGCTGCAAAATAGATTGGTTTTCCCAAGTTGCATTCTCCACTGCCAAACCTATCCACTCAATTGCACTAAATATTTCCTGATTTTCCTTCCATGGCCATCTCCTAATATCAGCCCAAACTTCTTTATTTGAACTACTTTAAGTCCCGGAGCAGAAATGACATTTGAATTGATGAAATTGTGGCTAGCAACACCACTATCGATCACTAAATACGGCCATGGGCAATCCATTTTGTTTTCCTTCCACCGGCATGGTTTTGCATTCAATAAATACAACACTTCAAGATTGACTCCAACTATCCCCAATGCTTGGCACTCAAAAATATCTTCATTTTGCTGAGCAATTTCCAAAGCAATTATAACACCATTCTCATTAGGGATTACCTTTTCATCCAACAGCACTAAGCTAAATTTGTTATTAAAAATTGGTGAAAGGGATGGAATAGTCCTCGTGCTCAAACATAACCCTATGAGTTATGCTTTTATTTTTTAGGTTGAATTTCATTGTTCACCCTCTTATTTACTCGAGGAAGCCAAGATGACAAAGTTCTTCTAGTTTGATCAGATTGTGTTTTATTTGGCCCTGCACCAAAACGATTTTGGCTTGTGTTTCACCCTGCAATTACCTTGCTTGTTCTAGTAATTGATCACACATCTTCACCTTGTTGACCAAACAATCACTTTGATGACCATAAAACACTTAAAGAAAATACAAGCACCTGTAGAAGGGGTTTCCAGATATAGAAATTATTAAAACTAAATCCTAACATAGCAATTATCAATACTAAGTCCTACATTTCCTAAAATGGACTTTCCAAACGATATGTTTCCGCCGGACTAGGTCCAAAACAATATCAAGTTTTAGGACAAGGCAGAGGAGCAAGACCAGTGTGAGATTCAATACCATCAATTGATCAACATAACAAACTAAATGGTCACTGCATGTTAATGTAATTATTCATTATAGTTGCACTCAGACACAGACACACAAACAAGTACCAATATCTTTGTATGTAAAATTAGAAACTGTACAAGGCCAATTAAATGCGAGGAATCACAGACAAAAATAGCACATACAACTATCTACCACATTTAAACAGTTACAACTTACAAATGAAAATTATACCATCTTCTACTTAAGATTCCCAATTTAATCAATCTAGCACATAACAAAGCACAAACCAGTGAACGCAGTAATGATAAACAAACAAAAATTTACCGGATGATCATGCGATATAGAAGCTTTTGGCACAGTGCTAATATTTGCCCCATTCTGTGCTACCTCCCAGCATCGAACCTGCAAATCAAGTCAAAAACTATCTCATAAGCTTCCGGATTACAACATAATGGAAATATTCATCGCATTCAGAAGTAAAGAAGCAAAGTAATAATAGGATAAAAGGAAGAGACAAACACCTGGTTATCCCATGAAGTTGCAACAAGGAAGTTCGCTTTAGGACTGAAACTAAGACTGGATACAGAATCAGTAGGAGGCTGATTCACCTGCAAAATTGACAAACGAATGAGAAGCAATTTCAGCGAAGAATTTGATGAGCAAGAAATTTGATATACCTCAGAGGATTTGTTAGGGTTTGGATTAGTGTTGGTCAAGAAATTCGACATTTGTAGCAATAACAAGAGTGCAAAATTTCTAGAGGGAGAAAATTTTGTAGTTTGAAGGAGCAAAGAAAACGTGGAAAGCAAGATTTTGTGGGGTGAGGGGAGGTGCAGGAATTAATAGATGTCACCAGCGTTATTACTACGCTTTTTTTTTTACAAGTGCGTTATTACGACACTTTATTTTTGACAACTGCGTTACTACGACGCTTTCTTTTGGCCTTTTCTTTTCTTTTCTCTGCTACAGTTTTATTAAATACACCCTCATTTGTTTTAGCATGCACTCCCTCTTGGTTCTTGTAAAAAAAATGTAATTTTTTTTTTGTTCATAGACGAAGTGGCAATTACCACAAGAAACTCACGCACACAACTGTGAGGTCCTGGATTCAAACTCGGGACATGATATCCAGCCTAACAATTTCAACATTTGTCAGTAGAGTTAGACTTTGTGAATGGTAAAAAATTTATAATACTCGTAGATTTATTTAAAGATGTTGGTTAGTTTCTCGTTTGTAAACATATTATGAATGGATTTTGGTTAGTGTCTATACGTTTAACTACAGGCATCTATAATTTTCTTTTGTAAATATTTTTACAAATAATAAATATCTCAAAAATAATTGTTTTTGCTCAAGGCCGACCCAAGCATAAGGCAACCCAAGCCCTTGCTTTGGGCCTCAAAAAATTACTTTTTTGATTAGGTAACAAGGGCCTCGAATTTGATAAATTATATTAAAAAAGGGCCTCCATTTCAATATCATTCACGTAGCGCAACTGGCTTCAACGCGTCAACACCCGTGGTCGGTCACGGGTTCGAATCCTTTAAAAGGGCCTCACTTTACAAGCAATTTCGTAAGATTGACTTAGGTCCAACCTAAGATAATATTTGAACTTTTATAAGTGTTTTTTCTTTGACTAAAAAATATATTTATTCATTCATATTTGGAGAATACATCGAAAATGATACAAATTCAATGTCGCTAAAAACAAAACGGATGGACACCCATGCCTAAAAATATGACAAAATCAAAGTGACTAAAATATCCATGCTTCGGATCTGCAACGTTGAGCCCCAAATCATTGATTGAATCTGTAATTAATCGAAGTTGATCTGTAGATCTAAACCAAATGAACACCGCCATACGGCGGAAAAACAAACAAGGGTGATTTTAGAACAAAAAAAATGACCCATAATCACCCCTCTCTTGAGTAGGTAGAAGGAGAGAGAGAGAGAGAGAGAGTAGAAGGAGAGAGAGAGAGGAGGCTCGGGTTATTCTCACAACTCTTATAAGTGTTGTTTAGTTAACCTTCATGCAGATACATGTTGTCTCACTCAACTAAAGATCATTGGATATAACTACCTTTATATTGAGCATCAGACGCATGGCATAGTCTGGTAGAACTCTAGTAATAGTCCATCAGATGACCTTTTGTGATTTCAATTTAAGCTTATAACATCCGGTCTTATGAAGTTATTCACTTAATTTCTTTAAGCATTCGAATCTCTACACACTTAAACAAACTTGGTAAAATATTTTGAGGGCTTCTTCGAGAGTTTGGAGGGGAGGGGTAGACTTGAAAAGAAAAAGGATGATAAACAAATGGAAGGAAGGATATACCATCAATATCAATTGAGAGTTTATTTTTCTCGATAAAACTAAATTCTCCTAGTTTAGAGGAACTCAAAATATGTATTGGAGGAGGGTTTGGAAGGGTTTAGACAAATTCTTCAAAACATTTAAATCCTTTTTTAATAGTCTGAAAATTAAAAATATATTAATCATAAGCATTCTATTATCGTTGTCGACAAAATTACTCTCTCAATTAATTAAGGTGAGAGATTTCTATATCTTTCTCCCTAATTATATATTGAAAACTGATGGTGAGGAGCGGAAACGACAAAGAAGAGGGAGGAGGATGGCAGAAGGTGAGGAGGCACAAGAAGAGAGAAACGATCAAACAGGGGGTAACGGATGTTGCGGCGGTGGGGACGAAGGTCAGCGGCGAAAAAACTACTACTTTTTACTTCTCAGAGATACCTGAAACTCATGGAGCCAAGGAGATGCTTAGGGCTTTTTCATATTATGGAGAGGTGGTGGAGGTCGTGATTCCTTTCAAAAGAAACGGGAGAGGGCAGAGATTCGGTTTTGCAAGATTCCGCAATGTCGCGGAGCCAAGGACGTTCGCCGTCAAACTGGATAATATCATCATTGGGGCGAAGAAGATGTTTGTAAACATTCCAAGGTTTGAAAGAGGTCAAGCAGTTGGGATGGGTGCTGTTGTGAACGAAGGAATTCGGAAGGGCAAACGTAATATGGTGTGGTGGCGCAAGGAGGAAGGAAGAAGTGGCGGAAGGGGAAGAGGAAGCAACGTAGGGAGAGGAAGTGGCGCAGAAAGAGGAAACGGTACTCAAGGAAAATACTCTAGTAGGCAAGGAAACGCTAATGGCATCTGGCATGGGGGTGGCCGGAGGTGGGAGGATCAAAAAACGCTGCCAAATCAGGTTGTATACTTTAGGAAGAAGAACTCTCATGAAATGTCCTATGAAGCGGCGGAGGAAGAAATGGAGAAATTGAGGAAGATGTTCATCGGAAGGCTCGTGAATCCTGGGACCGGTCATATGGTTCAGGAGTGGTTCAATATGCAAGGCATTTTCTCAATCAAAGCAACACCGATAGGAGCCAATTTTGTGCTCCTTGAAGAATTTGAAGAGGGTATGCTTGTTGCACTAACTACTGATGCCGCAGAGTGGCTATGGGAGAAATTTGATGACATTAGGAGCTGGAGTCCGTCGGTGGTGGATTCTGAACGCGTTGTTTGGGTCCGTTGCCACGGGGTACCGGTGCATGCTTGGAACAATGATTTTTTCGGGAGGTTGGCTCGCAATTTCGGAGTAATGCTGGGTGTTGATGAAAATACGAGGAAGAAGTCCTCCATGGATGTGGCGAGAATCCTTATTCGAACAAGGGGTTTTGACGTGTTCAATGCGGTGATTCATGCTAAAATCAATGGGGAGATGTTTCATATCAAGGTCCTTGAAGAATGGTGTGGGCCTATGCATTGGGATGGTCTAACCAGTCCAAATAATGTCGTTGATGATGGTGAGAATTTGGAAATGGAGGATGGTAGTGATGACGACGACGGTCCACCGCTATTTACGGCGGAGAATGAGGGTTACGTGGAATCGGAAGGTGAGGAGGAAGACGAAGAGGAGGGTGGAGCAAAAGAGGTTACGGTGGTCGAGGGTACCGTGTTGGAAAAAGTGGAGGAGGCTAATCATGAGATAGAGAAACAAAAGCAAGACAATGCATTGGGACTCAATGAAGATGTAATATCTTCTAATATTGCGGCGCAAAAAGAGCAGGTGTTATATGGGGACCCGAAAAAAATTAATGACTTTAATTTGTATGAGGTGGGGTCTATTGAAGTGGAAGGTCAAGGTGCTGAGGTAGTGGAGGAATGGTTTGATGAACGTGGACCATTGAATGGGGGTATTTTAATGGAGACTACTGTTGATCCAGAGGAGGATGGGCCATGTCAACAATCTCAGGAAGCTAATGGGCCTGTGAAGTCCATTGTGGTCAAGGAAGGGGGTGCAAAAAGTGGCGCTGGAAATAATGAAACAGGGGCTGTAGGAAAGAAAAAAAAGAAGGAAGTTAAAAAGAAAAAACAGAAAAAAGGGGATGGCAATAAAGGGAATGGCGGCAATTCTATTGGTGATAAAGGAAAAATTACGCTTGGGATTGTTCCTAGGAATGGACAAATTATGGCTAATTCGTTGAGTTCGTCTTCGTTCCCCTTTGTTGGCGGTGTTCAACGGAAATTCCCCAACTCAAATTTGTCCTTTTCAATTAATACTACTGGAGGGGAAGAAGTGCTTGGTGAAACGTCTATTGGGGACTCAGGTATTAGAATGGGGAATGCTCGCGTTGTGGTCCAACATGAAATTTCCTTAGCAAAGAAGGTGTGGAGTATCGCAAAAGATGACTTGGGGGTATCCGGTGTTGGAAATGATGATGCCTATAGTGAAAAAATTGTTGCGTTGGAAAAACGGGACCAAGAAGCTAAGGCTAAGAAGGGGAACCAAAATGGGTCTCAATGAAGTTAATTACACTTAATATGCGTGGATGGGGGGGTGCCGCTAAGAGAAGGAGCCTGAAAAAATGCATTTTAGAAGGAGATTTTGATTGTTGTTTTTTACAAGAAACCAAAGTAAGTAATGTTTCTAATAGAATGGTGGGAAGCATATGGAGGGATTCAAATTGTGATTGGGTCGCCAAGAATTCTATTGGACAATCCGGGGGTCTATTGTGTGTGTGGAAAGCGGACATATTGGATGTTCAATTTTCCTTTTCCGGCGAACACTTTGTAGGAGTGGGGGCCTTTATCAAAGGCACGTTGTGCTACTTGGTTAATGTTTATTCAGAGTGCAATATGGTGGGGAAGAGACGTATGTGGAATGAGTTGAGAGGTTTGAAAGAAGAGCTTGAGCAAGGGGAGTGGTGCATCGCCGGGGATTTCAATGCTATTGTATCTAGAGAAGAGAGAGTGGGTGGATCGGCCAGCTTTAGTAATTCGGAGATGAGGGAATTTGCTGCGTTTATTGATGATATGGAGTTGGTGGACTCGCCGGTAATGGGGAAAAAATTCACTCATTTTGGCGTTGATGGAAGAGCGAGTCGTATTGATAGAATTTTGTTATCGGAAGGGCTTGTGTCTAGTTGGGGCGTGTCATACCCCAATTTTGTCCGACATTTTATTTCTTTTAATTCCTTTTAAATAAAAGAGCTAGAATCATATCACAATCTCTAGGCGACAAAAATCACATGGAGTTATCACTTTGAAAGTCTTGTACATACATTTTAAGGGGGATGAGTTACCAACAAATGTAGAAGAGTCCAATGCAATAGAAAAGACATGCTAGTGATGGTTTGTTTGTAATCATCATCCATGAAGTTGAAGATGTTGAAGGAAAACACCACACTAATCCATAAGCACACCTCATATTTAAAGGAGAGAAATACTAAGCATGTAAAGGAAAATAGAAATCCAAGATGGGGTTAAAGGTTTCAATTCATGTTGGAAGAACCCCCACTAGTGATAGGCTTCATGTTGAAGTTCAAAGGGCCTCCTCAAAGTTTACAAATTGAGAACAAGAAAATAAAAATATTCAAAATTCCAGCTACTTTACGTGGGCAATATCTCTCTCCTCAGACTTTGTTTCGACGATCCGAACGGTGAAAGTGAAGATATATGTCTCACAAACTTGATATCTAAAAATGAAGGCGATCCAACGGTTAACGAATCCGAAATCACACTTTTAAAAAGACAGATTTGAGAAAAATACCCAAAACTGTAGCTACTTCCGAAGGCAATATCTCTCTCCTCAGACCTCGTTTCAACGATCCGAACGGTGAAAGTGAAGATATACGTCTCATGAACTTGGTGTCAAAAAATGAAGGCGATCCGACGGTTAACGAATCCGGAATCTCACTTTTACGGGGGCATATTTGAGAAAAACGGGAATTGCTTTCTTTAAATGAGAATTGTGTTCTCTATCTTGTTTTTTGTCCCACATTGCTTGGGAGAAGCAAGAGCCATCTAACATTTGGCTATAAAAGAAGTTGAGATGCAAAGACTAAGAGGGGATTTGGTAGGCTAAGTGATCTTTTGGACTAAGTCTTTGCGGTCCAGTTCACTAAGAGCCTGCACACTTTGATTGAGTCGGCTTTTCGATTCTCAAAGTGATTTTTTTGCAAAAGTCGGTTTTAAGGGGTCAAAATGAACCAGATGGGAACCCGGTTCGCTGTTGGCCTAGACAGACTTCTCGGCCCACTTCGACATTCGTCGTGTTAAGGTTAGTTTTGTATTTAATCTTTTTTTCATGTACATATTTATTTATTTATCATTTATTTATTGTTTGTTTATTTATTTATTTATTTATGTATGTATATTTATTTATTTATGTATGTATATAGTTAGTTATTTATTTTTCAGTCTACTCTTTATTAATTTTTAGTTTTGTCATTTGTTTTAATGTACGAATTATTTTCTTTGTCAAATTTCCAAAAAAATCGAATAGGGGATTAAGTCGACTATACGGTCGGGTTAGTCAACTTTTTAGGACCACAAATGAACCGTTACGGATTAGGTCTTGAAATCCCTATTTGAAACAAACAAACTAAAAAATACAAACACATCCCTCTCTTTCAAATAAATAAAACCATTTTTCAGAATAGGGGATTAAGTCGACTGTACAGTCGGGTTAGTCAACTTTTTGGGGCCACAAATGAACCGTTACGGATCAGGTCCTGAAATCCCTATTTAAAAACAAACAATCCCTAAATAAAAAATATCAAACAAACAAATATTTTCTACCAAGAACTACGTGTGATTTGATTCTCTACCGAGAGATACGTAGGAGCAGAGGGCGGCCGACCTCTGTCAATTGCACTAATAAAAAACATTTTTTTTGGTCTTTTTCTAAATAAATCCTTAATCCAAAAATATGTCTATCTCTATAAATTTCTTTTTCAAAATAAAACGGGTAAAATAAACTTTTTGAAAATTAACTTTTTTCCTACAACTAATTAGCAGGTAACCTTCCTTAGGAAGGATGTCGTGGGGTGCTAATACCTTCCCCATGCATAATCGACTCCCGAACCCTAATATGGTCTCAAGGACCCTTATCCAAATCAAAGGGATTTTCCAATGTTTGCCCTTAAACTAAACTATGGTGGCGGCTTCATCTTTCGAACTTCGAGGAATCCTCTCCCGGATTTTTCGGTCGCTACAGCTGGCGACTTCACCGGGGACAATTTAGAGAGTCAGGCCTAACCTAATTATTTGTAGGATTTGTTTAGTTTTTACCCTTCCTTTTTGTCTTTTATTTTACATGTGATATTTTTGTATGATATGTAAACCTTAGGGTAGAAGACAATATTTTGCATATGTGTTTGCTTGTTTTGCATCTTGGGGGTTGCTTCAAAAAAAAAAAACTACTCCTACACAGACTCCACTATTACACTTCTTCACACACGTGAGTACAGTCCTATACCCGGACTTGAGGATAACCTAAGTTAGAACGAGGTCGCGTAGTGATGGCCCCCTGGACGTACGTCTTGTTGGGTGGTCACGAAGACCTCACCTAGAGTTTGGCTACTTTTAAGGATGCTGTCACTTCTAATAGCTTGCCTATAGTTGTGACCAGTGTTCTTAACTGGGGTCGTTGGCTCTAGGAACCTTATTTAGGATATTTGTAGAGCTACCATTGAAAGGTTCACTTAGTAGAAAAACCATAGATCTATCCTCAAAGGAACCCTCGTAGCACACAAAGGAGCTCGATACTCTTGCATTCAAACAAGCACTATATATATATATGTTTTCTTCCCATTTTCTTGAAAAAAATTCAAAAAAATCATTTTTATTAGAAACATATCATGCATTCTTCTTTTTCTTTGCATATCATAAAAATTAAATATATAAATATCTCATTTTGCATGCATTTCCATTCATTCAAACATCATTCACAAAAGATCATCATCATGTAGTGTAGGCATCGCATTTTTAAAATATAAAAAAAAACATAACATTCACACATCATCTCACTCATGTTGTTATCCTAGTTGAAATGCATAATTTCTCCATGCATGTATCATTTTCTAAATAAAACACAAAACATGTTTCATCAATACATCATTTCATTCATAAATCATTTTGCATGCATGCATGCATTATTTCAAACCAAAAAATAAAAACTTATGTCATTATACTTGCATCAATCATCAAAAAATAATTTAGCATTCCATTTTAAATTATAAAGTTCATCATCATCTGTCAGTTCATCCATTGCATTTTTTAAAAAAAAAAATGAGTATCTTTTTTTAATAAAACTGTGATGAGAGACGAGACGTTCTTGCGAAATACGCTCTAATTGATTCTTCTTCTATAGAAGTTGCCAACTCAAGTTGTTTTCAGACACTCAATTTTTCAAAAAAAGTAGTTATTCACTGTTTGCAGCTCATTCATATTTTTATCAGCAAAGCATTGCATCCCATCCGTCCCATGCTAAATATTCATAATGGTCCATTTTGTTAACTAATGTGTTATAAATTTTTTTGTCATGATTTAACAAATGTTAAACTCTCTATGAAGCAATCGTGTAGTAAATTTGTGTGACATGTGTTTTTATTCTTGTTTGAGTCAGTTAGCGTCCCCATCTTTGTATCGTCATCCCCTGTTCGAGTCTAATCCCACCCCGACCACCCATAAAGTACATGCTCCCCACATCAGTACCTAGTCGACTATTTGGTTTGTTCCCACAATGAAATAACACTTTAGGTCCCACGCTGGGGCAAATTTGTGATCACTAGACATCTTGGCAGTATCATTTTCTCTTCAAGCCCTTTACAAAAAAAAAAATCAAAAAAAAAGTCTGTTAGGTTGAAAACTCGCAAGAGCAGCCTAAGCAAAAATTAGGGCAAATAAAAAGAAATAAAGAAAAAAGAGCAAATATATAAAATAAATAAATTTTTGTCCTTGAGTTAAATTTTGAGAAAATAAGCAATCATGATTTGAAATGAAGATTGGCCATCTTTCCTTTCATGTCAAAAATCCTTTTCCACCCACTTTGAGCCGAAAAACCAAAAATTTCTCAACCACCCTAGACAGGGATCAATCCAACATCTAAAAATGGTGTATCACTTTTATCAGCTCACTCAACTCAAAAAAGAGAAAGAAAAGTCACAAAAAAGAGAAAGAAAAGAAAAAAAAGGATTGAAAAAAAAACTGAAAGAAGCAAAAAAGCAAAAGTAGTTGAAATTGTGAGCTGATACTTCGAGCCATTAAACACATAAGAGATCCTTGTCTCAATAGACCCTCAAACACTTCTTTTGGCCTAAATATTCTATCCTTCATAAACCTTTGGTCATGTTACAATCTAAACAGATCCATTCTACCATGAGGCGCATAAGAGATCCTTATTTCATAAACCCTCAAACACTTCATTGGGCTCAATTATCCCTCTTTTCATAAACCCTCAAACACCCATTTGCACCTAATTATCCTATCCTCCACAAACTCATAACCATCAGCCACATTACAACATCTTTCTTTCATAAACCTCTAACCATCAGCCATACTACAAAACCCTGTCTTTCATAAACCCCTAACCATTGGCCGCATTATAACCCTAAAAAGTCCATTCCGATCAATGACCGATTGCTTTCATTTTCTCGAAGTTTTAATTTTAGGACAATTAATTTTATCTGTTTACAATATGTTTGCTCAAAAAAAAAATCAAAAAAAAGAAGAAAGGTAAAAAAAATCAAAAAAAGAAGAAAGCAAAAAAAAATCAAAAGGCTTGCACTCCAAGATTGATTCAAGTTGCCCTGATATTACGACAAGGTTTAGTGATCACCAAGTGAAGTTTCCATCATATTAAAAAGTCAAGACTATCATAGTCTTTCGGATTCACTTTAAAGAGAGCCAAAAGTCTATACTTGTCCAGATCCAAAGTGGGGACATTCCCTTCATCACTCCTTCCACTTAAGTCTTGGAAAATTTGTCTATTGTCCACCCCATTCATATACCACACCCAGTCTATATACCCATTACCCTAACTCTGTCACCTTTCACAACCTCACTCAGAGCAACCATTTGAAATACCATCCAAGGTGGGGCAGTTCTGTCACCTTCACTCCATCTAAAATGAGAAAATTTTCCATACACCCATTTCATTATCTTACTATGTTCACATCCATAAAACCACACCGGGGCAATTTCTCAACTCATTATCCTAAACAAAGCCTTTTACAATTTCACTCCAGTCGGGGCACCATTGTCCTTGTGATAATTGGGGCAACGCCAAATTCCATGGGTTGAGAACAAAACCTCTTGCCTTCCACCCTTCATTCCAAAGTCATTGAATTCCCAATTCATCATTTCCTCTATACCCCTAGTTGTTTTCATCACTAGACAGGGGCAAGCTATTCATTCAGCATCATCAGAAGTCAAAATTGGGACAGACCCACATTTCCTAAGCTGGGGAAAGCCTGCCTTTTCATGAGCTTCGGCAATAAACATGTCTTTCATCCCTTCACCTGTCATATATGTCCATACCATAGACCTAGAACCAAGTTAACTGACTCATTCATCTATATTTGCATTCTTATGCATGTTCATTAAACAAATGCATCAAAGAGAGAGAACACAAGCTGATAATGTGATATTGAAAATCCACATAGTTAACTTTGTGGACCTAAACTACAGTTATCATGGGTAATGGAAGAGAAAAATAAGCGAGCTTACAAATACAGTCAAGAACTTTTTCACATCAGTGTTTGTAAATAACAACTTTGAGATTGCCGAAGTTTGAATCAAATCTAATTTTTCCAAGGAATGATCAATATTCACCTTTCTCGCATCTAAAGTCTCGCATCTCACCATTACCAAAAAAATGTTTCTATATCCCAATCAATCATATCATGTCATACACCATAGCGTTTGCATCAAAGCATTGCATTTGCATCATGTTCCCATTCTCATTTCATGCATTCATCATAGACCAAGAAAAAGCCAAAAAAAAAGTGCAAAAAAAAAAAAAGAGAAAAATTGTTTCCACATTTTACTGATCATATCACCAGACACCAATCATTGCACATGCTTACATTGCATACATGCATACACATACCATTCATTGCTCCAACAGACGTCCCGAACGTCAGTCATTTTGCTTCGATCAACGCGCAAGCGATGATTCAACATCACATTCCCGATCATTCCTGTTGATCTTTCAGACCTATTACTGGTCCATAAACCCGATCATTCCTGTTGATCCTTTAGACCCCCAAGTGGTCCTTTAGAGCCCCAGTGCTCCTTATTTATTGCTGTTTCAATCGGCTTTAAGTGTCGATCCCAATGTTTTGTTCTCTTTAAGTCAACACTACGAGTGTTGCACCCCATATCATATACTAGATCGCAGTGTTAGCGCAGAGTCTAACATAGATCCTTCAGATCAAATCGGTCCTTCAGTTCAGTTCGATTTAACACGTCAAGGACGGCTTCGAACTCTACCTTCAGATCATAACGTCGCCACTGAGCGCGGCGGATCCTTCAGACCCCAAGTGGTCCTTCAGATTAGTTGTGTCTGCCTAAGACATGGCGTAAATCCTTCGTGATCAACATATCAGTTCCGGATCTGATCTTGACACCCACGACCGCAACGACGTAGGTCACCCTCAGACTGTTTTACTAGTACCGTGTCTAGTAGCAGTCCATCAGACCATTTTTGGTCCATCAGGCCCAGGCAGCCCTTCAGACTAAATAGTCCTTCAGAGCCCTAGCGCTCCTTCAGATCCCTAGTGGTCCTTCAGAGCCCTAGCGCTCCTTCAGATCCCTAGTGGTCCTTCAGAGCCCCAGTGCTCCTTCTTTACTTTTCCTGTCAACACGCCAAGTGTTAACCACGAGTTTTTCTTTTAATCCTCGTTCCCCCTCTAACTGGACAAAATCGGTATTTGTTTTATCTTTATTTCTATTCCTACTATGAAATTTTGGAAGTCTTTCATATTTTCTACTGAATATAAATAAAGAGGGGCAGCTGTCATACCCCAATTTTGTCCGACATTTTATTTCTTTTAATTCCTTTTAAATAAAAGAGCTAGAATCATATCACAATCTCTAGGCGACAAAAATCACATGGAGTTATCACTTTGAAAGTCTTGTACATACATTTTAAGGGGGATGAGTTACCAACAAATGTAGAAGAGTCCAATGCAATAGAAAAGACATGCTAGTGATGGTTTGTTTGTAATCATCATCCATGAAGTTGAAGATGTTGAAGGAAAACACCACACTAATCCATAAGCACACCTCATATTTAAAGGAGAGAAATACTAAGCATGTAAAGGAAAATAGAAATCCAAGATGGGGTTAAAGGTTTCAATTCATGTTGGAAGAACCCCCACTAGTGATAGGCTTCATGTTGAAGTTCAAAGGGCCTCCTCAAAGTTTACAAATTGAGAACAAGAAAATAAAAATATTCAAAATTCCAGCTACTTTACGTGGGCAATATCTCTCTCCTCAGACTTTGTTTCGACGATCCGAACGGTGAAAGTGAAGATATATGTCTCACAAACTTGATATCTAAAAATGAAGGCGATCCAACGGTTAACGAATCCGAAATCACACTTTTAAAAAGACAGATTTGAGAAAAATACCCAAAACTGTAGCTACTTCCGAAGGCAATATCTCTCTCCTCAGACCTCGTTTCAACGATCCGAACGGTGAAAGTGAAGATATACGTCTCATGAACTTGGTGTCAAAAAATGAAGGCGATCCGACGGTTAACGAATCCGGAATCTCACTTTTACGGGGGCATATTTGAGAAAAACGGGAATTGCTTTCTTTAAATGAGAATTGTGTTCTCTATCTTGTTTTTTGTCCCACATTGCTTGGGAGAAGCAAGAGCCATCTAACATTTGGCTATAAAAGAAGTTGAGATGCAAAGACTAAGAGGGGATTTGGTAGGCTAAGTGATCTTTTGGACTAAGTCTTTGCGGTCCAGTTCACTAAGAGCCTGCACACTTTGATTGAGTCGGCTTTTCGATTCTCAAAGTGATTTTTTTGCAAAAGTCGGTTTTAAGGGGTCAAAATGAACCAGATGGGAACCCGGTTCGCTGTTGGCCTAGACAGACTTCTCGGCCCACTTCGACATTCGTCGTGTTAAGGTTAGTTTTGTATTTAATCTTTTTTTCATGTACATATTTATTTATTTATCATTTATTTATTGTTTGTTTATTTATTTATTTATTTATGTATGTATATTTATTTATTTATGTATGTATATAGTTAGTTATTTATTTTTCAGTCTACTCTTTATTAATTTTTAGTTTTGTCATTTGTTTTAATGTACGAATTATTTTCTTTGTCAAATTTCCAAAAAAATCGAATAGGGGATTAAGTCGACTATACGGTCGGGTTAGTCAACTTTTTAGGACCACAAATGAACCGTTACGGATTAGGTCTTGAAATCCCTATTTGAAACAAACAAACTAAAAAATACAAACACATCCCTCTCTTTCAAATAAATAAAACCATTTTTCAGAATAGGGGATTAAGTCGACTGTACAGTCGGGTTAGTCAACTTTTTGGGGCCACAAATGAACCGTTACGGATCAGGTCCTGAAATCCCTATTTAAAAACAAACAATCCCTAAATAAAAAATATCAAACAAACAAATATTTTCTACCAAGAACTACGTGTGATTTGATTCTCTACCGAGAGATACGTAGGAGCAGAGGGCGGCCGACCTCTGTCAATTGCACTAATAAAAAACATTTTTTTTGGTCTTTTTCTAAATAAATCCTTAATCCAAAAATATGTCTATCTCTATAAATTTCTTTTTCAAAATAAAACGGGTAAAATAAACTTTTTGAAAATTAACTTTTTTCCTACAACTAATTAGCAGGTAACCTTCCTTAGGAAGGATGTCGTGGGGTGCTAATACCTTCCCCATGCATAATCGACTCCCGAACCCTAATATGGTCTCAAGGACCCTTATCCAAATCAAAGGGATTTTCCAATGTTTGCCCTTAAACTAAACTATGGTGGCGGCTTCATCTTTCGAACTTCGAGGAATCCTCTCCCGGATTTTTCGGTCGCTACAGCTGGCGACTTCACCGGGGACAATTTAGAGAGTCAGGCCTAACCTAATTATTTGTAGGATTTGTTTAGTTTTTACCCTTCCTTTTTGTCTTTTATTTTACATGTGATATTTTTGTATGATATGTAAACCTTAGGGTAGAAGACAATATTTTGCATATGTGTTTGCTTGTTTTGCATCTTGGGGGTTGCTTCAAAAAAAAAAAACTACTCCTACACAGACTCCACTATTACACTTCTTCACACACGTGAGTACAGTCCTATACCCGGACTTGAGGATAACCTAAGTTAGAACGAGGTCGCGTAGTGATGGCCCCCTGGACGTACGTCTTGTTGGGTGGTCACGAAGACCTCACCTAGAGTTTGGCTACTTTTAAGGATGCTGTCACTTCTAATAGCTTGCCTATAGTTGTGACCAGTGTTCTTAACTGGGGTCGTTGGCTCTAGGAACCTTATTTAGGATATTTGTAGAGCTACCATTGAAAGGTTCACTTAGTAGAAAAACCATAGATCTATCCTCAAAGGAACCCTCGTAGCACACAAAGGAGCTCGATACTCTTGCATTCAAACAAGCACTATATATATATATGTTTTCTTCCCATTTTCTTGAAAAAAATTCAAAAAAATCATTTTTATTAGAAACATATCATGCATTCTTCTTTTTCTTTGCATATCATAAAAATTAAATATATAAATATCTCATTTTGCATGCATTTCCATTCATTCAAACATCATTCACAAAAGATCATCATCATGTAGTGTAGGCATCGCATTTTTAAAATATAAAAAAAAACATAACATTCACACATCATCTCACTCATGTTGTTATCCTAGTTGAAATGCATAATTTCTCCATGCATGTATCATTTTCTAAATAAAACACAAAACATGTTTCATCAATACATCATTTCATTCATAAATCATTTTGCATGCATGCATGCATTATTTCAAACCAAAAAATAAAAACTTATGTCATTATACTTGCATCAATCATCAAAAAATAATTTAGCATTCCATTTTAAATTATAAAGTTCATCATCATCTGTCAGTTCATCCATTGCATTTTTTAAAAAAAAAAAATGAGTATCTTTTTTTAATAAAACTGTGATGAGAGACGAGACGTTCTTGCGAAATACGCTCTAATTGATTCTTCTTCTATAGAAGTTGCCAACTCAAGTTGTTTTCAGACACTCAATTTTTCAAAAAAAGTAGTTATTCACTGTTTGCAGCTCATTCATATTTTTATCAGCAAAGCATTGCATCCCATCCGTCCCATGCTAAATATTCATAATGGTCCATTTTGTTAACTAATGTGTTATAAATTTTTTTGTCATGATTTAACAAATGTTAAACTCTCTATGAAGCAATCGTGTAGTAAATTTGTGTGACATGTGTTTTTATTCTTGTTTGAGTCAGTTAGCGTCCCCATCTTTGTATCGTCATCCCCTGTTCGAGTCTAATCCCACCCCGACCACCCATAAAGTACATGCTCCCCACATCAGTACCTAGTCGACTATTTGGTTTGTTCCCACAATGAAATAACACTTTAGGTCCCACGCTGGGGCAAATTTGTGATCACTAGACATCTTGGCAGTATCATTTTCTCTTCAAGCCCTTTACAAAAAAAAAAATCAAAAAAAAAGTCTGTTAGGTTGAAAACTCGCAAGAGCAGCCTAAGCAAAAATTAGGGCAAATAAAAAGAAATAAAGAAAAAAGAGCAAATATATAAAATAAATAAATTTTTGTCCTTGAGTTAAATTTTGAGAAAATAAGCAATCATGATTTGAAATGAAGATTGGCCATCTTTCCTTTCATGTCAAAAATCCTTTTCCACCCACTTTGAGCCGAAAAACCAAAAATTTCTCAACCACCCTAGACAGGGATCAATCCAACATCTAAAAATGGTGTATCACTTTTATCAGCTCACTCAACTCAAAAAAGAGAAAGAAAAGTCACAAAAAAGAGAAAGAAAAGAAAAAAAAGGATTGAAAAAAAAACTGAAAGAAGCAAAAAAGCAAAAGTAGTTGAAATTGTGAGCTGATACTTCGAGCCATTAAACACATAAGAGATCCTTGTCTCAATAGACCCTCAAACACTTCTTTTGGCCTAAATATTCTATCCTTCATAAACCTTTGGTCATGTTACAATCTAAACAGATCCATTCTACCATGAGGCGCATAAGAGATCCTTATTTCATAAACCCTCAAACACTTCATTGGGCTCAATTATCCCTCTTTTCATAAACCCTCAAACACCCATTTGCACCTAATTATCCTATCCTCCACAAACTCATAACCATCAGCCACATTACAACATCTTTCTTTCATAAACCTCTAACCATCAGCCATACTACAAAACCCTGTCTTTCATAAACCCCTAACCATTGGCCGCATTATAACCCTAAAAAGTCCATTCCGATCAATGACCGATTGCTTTCATTTTCTCGAAGTTTTAATTTTAGGACAATTAATTTTATCTGTTTACAATATGTTTGCTCAAAAAAAAAATCAAAAAAAAGAAGAAAGGTAAAAAAAATCAAAAAAAGAAGAAAGCAAAAAAAAATCAAAAGGCTTGCACTCCAAGATTGATTCAAGTTGCCCTGATATTACGACAAGGTTTAGTGATCACCAAGTGAAGTTTCCATCATATTAAAAAGTCAAGACTATCATAGTCTTTCGGATTCACTTTAAAGAGAGCCAAAAGTCTATACTTGTCCAGATCCAAAGTGGGGACATTCCCTTCATCACTCCTTCCACTTAAGTCTTGGAAAATTTGTCTATTGTCCACCCCATTCATATACCACACCCAGTCTATATACCCATTACCCTAACTCTGTCACCTTTCACAACCTCACTCAGAGCAACCATTTGAAATACCATCCAAGGTGGGGCAGTTCTGTCACCTTCACTCCATCTAAAATGAGAAAATTTTCCATACACCCATTTCATTATCTTACTATGTTCACATCCATAAAACCACACCGGGGCAATTTCTCAACTCATTATCCTAAACAAAGCCTTTTACAATTTCACTCCAGTCGGGGCACCATTGTCCTTGTGATAATTGGGGCAACGCCAAATTCCATGGGTTGAGAACAAAACCTCTTGCCTTCCACCCTTCATTCCAAAGTCATTGAATTCCCAATTCATCATTTCCTCTATACCCCTAGTTGTTTTCATCACTAGACAGGGGCAAGCTATTCATTCAGCATCATCAGAAGTCAAAATTGGGACAGACCCACATTTCCTAAGCTGGGGAAAGCCTGCCTTTTCATGAGCTTCGGCAATAAACATGTCTTTCATCCCTTCACCTGTCATATATGTCCATACCATAGACCTAGAACCAAGTTAACTGACTCATTCATCTATATTTGCATTCTTATGCATGTTCATTAAACAAATGCATCAAAGAGAGAGAACACAAGCTGATAATGTGATATTGAAAATCCACATAGTTAACTTTGTGGACCTAAACTACAGTTATCATGGGTAATGGAAGAGAAAAATAAGCGAGCTTACAAATACAGTCAAGAACTTTTTCACATCAGTGTTTGTAAATAACAACTTTGAGATTGCCGAAGTTTGAATCAAATCTAATTTTTCCAAGGAATGATCAATATTCACCTTTCTCGCATCTAAAGTCTCGCATCTCACCATTACCAAAAAAATGTTTCTATATCCCAATCAATCATATCATGTCATACACCATAGCGTTTGCATCAAAGCATTGCATTTGCATCATGTTCCCATTCTCATTTCATGCATTCATCATAGACCAAGAAAAAGCCAAAAAAAAAGTGCAAAAAAAAAAAAAGAGAAAAATTGTTTCCACATTTTACTGATCATATCACCAGACACCAATCATTGCACATGCTTACATTGCATACATGCATACACATACCATTCATTGCTCCAACAGACGTCCCGAACGTCAGTCATTTTGCTTCGATCAACGCGCAAGCGATGATTCAACATCACATTCCCGATCATTCCTGTTGATCTTTCAGACCTATTACTGGTCCATAAACCCGATCATTCCTGTTGATCCTTTAGACCCCCAAGTGGTCCTTTAGAGCCCCAGTGCTCCTTATTTATTGCTGTTTCAATCGGCTTTAAGTGTCGATCCCAATGTTTTGTTCTCTTTAAGTCAACACTACGAGTGTTGCACCCCATATCATATACTAGATCGCAGTGTTAGCGCAGAGTCTAACATAGATCCTTCAGATCAAATCGGTCCTTCAGTTCAGTTCGATTTAACACGTCAAGGACGGCTTCGAACTCTACCTTCAGATCATAACGTCGCCACTGAGCGCGGCGGATCCTTCAGACCCCAAGTGGTCCTTCAGATTAGTTGTGTCTGCCTAAGACATGGCGTAAATCCTTCGTGATCAACATATCAGTTCCGGATCTGATCTTGACACCCACGACCGCAACGACGTAGGTCACCCTCAGACTGTTTTACTAGTACCGTGTCTAGTAGCAGTCCATCAGACCATTTTTGGTCCATCAGGCCCAGGCAGCCCTTCAGACTAAATAGTCCTTCAGAGCCCTAGCGCTCCTTCAGATCCCTAGTGGTCCTTCAGAGCCCTAGCGCTCCTTCAGATCCCTAGTGGTCCTTCAGAGCCCCAGTGCTCCTTCTTTACTTTTCCTGTCAACACGCCAAGTGTTAACCACGAGTTTTTCTTTTAATCCTCGTTCCCCCTCTAACTGGACAAAATCGGTATTTGTTTTATCTTTATTTCTATTCCTACTATGAAATTTTGGAAGTCTTTCATATTTTCTACTGAATATAAATAAAGAGGGGCAGCTGTCATACCCCAATTTTGTCCGACATTTTATTTCTTTTAATTCCTTTTAAATAAAAGAGCTAGAATCATATCACAATCTCTAGGCGACAAAAATCACATGGAGTTATCACTTTGAAAGTCTTGTACATACATTTTAAGGGGGATGAGTTACCAACAAATGTAGAAGAGTCCAATGCAATAGAAAAGACATGCTAGTGATGGTTTGTTTGTAATCATCATCCATGAAGTTGAAGATGTTGAAGGAAAACACCACACTAATCCATAAGCACACCTCATATTTAAAGGAGAGAAATACTAAGCATGTAAAGGAAAATAGAAATCCAAGATGGGGTTAAAGGTTTCAATTCATGTTGGAAGAACCCCCACTAGTGATAGGCTTCATGTTGAAGTTCAAAGGGCCTCCTCAAAGTTTACAAATTGAGAACAAGAAAATAAAAATATTCAAAATTCCAGCTACTTTACGTGGGCAATATCTCTCTCCTCAGACTTTGTTTCGACGATCCGAACGGTGAAAGTGAAGATATATGTCTCACAAACTTGATATCTAAAAATGAAGGCGATCCAACGGTTAACGAATCCGAAATCACACTTTTAAAAAGACAGATTTGAGAAAAATACCCAAAACTGTAGCTACTTCCGAAGGCAATATCTCTCTCCTCAGACCTCGTTTCAACGATCCGAACGGTGAAAGTGAAGATATACGTCTCATGAACTTGGTGTCAAAAAATGAAGGCGATCCGACGGTTAACGAATCCGGAATCTCACTTTTACGGGGGCATATTTGAGAAAAACGGGAATTGCTTTCTTTAAATGAGAATTGTGTTCTCTATCTTGTTTTTTGTCCCACATTGCTTGGGAGAAGCAAGAGCCATCTAACATTTGGCTATAAAAGAAGTTGAGATGCAAAGACTAAGAGGGGATTTGGTAGGCTAAGTGATCTTTTGGACTAAGTCTTTGCGGTCCAGTTCACTAAGAGCCTGCACACTTTGATTGAGTCGGCTTTTCGATTCTCAAAGTGATTTTTTTGCAAAAGTCGGTTTTAAGGGGTCAAAATGAACCAGATGGGAACCCGGTTCGCTGTTGGCCTAGACAGACTTCTCGGCCCACTTCGACATTCGTCGTGTTAAGGTTAGTTTTGTATTTAATCTTTTTTTCATGTACATATTTATTTATTTATCATTTATTTATTGTTTGTTTATTTATTTATTTATTTATGTATGTATATTTATTTATTTATGTATGTATATAGTTAGTTATTTATTTTTCAGTCTACTCTTTATTAATTTTTAGTTTTGTCATTTGTTTTAATGTACGAATTATTTTCTTTGTCAAATTTCCAAAAAAATCGAATAGGGGATTAAGTCGACTATACGGTCGGGTTAGTCAACTTTTTAGGACCACAAATGAACCGTTACGGATTAGGTCTTGAAATCCCTATTTGAAACAAACAAACTAAAAAATACAAACACATCCCTCTCTTTCAAATAAATAAAACCATTTTTCAGAATAGGGGATTAAGTCGACTGTACAGTCGGGTTAGTCAACTTTTTGGGGCCACAAATGAACCGTTACGGATCAGGTCCTGAAATCCCTATTTAAAAACAAACAATCCCTAAATAAAAAATATCAAACAAACAAATATTTTCTACCAAGAACTACGTGTGATTTGATTCTCTACCGAGAGATACGTAGGAGCAGAGGGCGGCCGACCTCTGTCAATTGCACTAATAAAAAACATTTTTTTTGGTCTTTTTCTAAATAAATCCTTAATCCAAAAATATGTCTATCTCTATAAATTTCTTTTTCAAAATAAAACGGGTAAAATAAACTTTTTGAAAATTAACTTTTTTCCTACAACTAATTAGCAGGTAACCTTCCTTAGGAAGGATGTCGTGGGGTGCTAATACCTTCCCCATGCATAATCGACTCCCGAACCCTAATATGGTCTCAAGGACCCTTATCCAAATCAAAGGGATTTTCCAATGTTTGCCCTTAAACTAAACTATGGTGGCGGCTTCATCTTTCGAACTTCGAGGAATCCTCTCCCGGATTTTTCGGTCGCTACAGGGCGTCTCGGCCCAATGGGTTGGAGATAGAGACATCTCCGATCATTGCCCGGTTTGGTTGTTGGGTTCTGATAACTCTATTTTATATAGAGTTATTTGTGCTTTTTCACTTAGATAAATGCCCAATATCAAGTCTATTATATGTTAAATATGTTAGTATGAATAAAATAACAACATTTATGGTTTACAGATAAGAGATGTCCATAACTTAGCATTTTATTGTATATTGGTATGTTTGATGTGTTTGTTCAGTGCAGCCGCAGTTTAGTGCAATTGCACCAGTTGATGCAACTGCACCAGGCAGTGCAATTGCACTTGGTGCAACTGCACCACTCTGTACCGAAGCAGCTCACAACCCCACATTGGAAGCACCTCAATTCTTACCATTGCCATAATGCTTAGTTGGATTGCTGCTTGCTCAGAAGTCACATGGGAACACATGGCCACTTGCAAAGGAGGCGCCTACAATCAAAAAGGCTTCACAAAAATCTATCTTACAAGACATGTGGCAACCATTTGTTGGACCTCAAATTAAGGATGAGTGTTGAAAGCCAAGCTGATCTTCAACTTTTAAAAAGTAACCATGGTTTGGTTAACTTAACTCAGCAAGGAAACCTCAACATGAAGGAAATCTCCAAGGCTATAAATAGGACTCAAATTCCTCACTTGAAAATATTCCAAATTGTAGAGAATCATATCATATATTATATAATCTTTTTATGTTATTTTTAGTTTAGTTTTTCTTAGTTTTAAAGTTTTATTTTCTTTTAGTTTCATAGTGTTAGTTTGAGAGGAAGGTAAGAGGAAATTGACAACTTCTTTCTTCACTTCTTCAAAGAGCTAATAGGTGCAAGAAATTAGTTGTAAGCAAATATATGCAAGAGTTTTCCATTTGTTACTCTTTTGAATTCTCTTGTACTTCTCTTTATTGCAATATGCTTTCATTCACTTATATTTGCTTTATCATGTCCAACATGAGCTAAACTCTTTTGAGTTTGGATGTTCTAGCTTTCCAATGATCTTTTGAGGAAAGTTATTGTGTTTTCAAGTGGTGCACACTTTAGTTCTTGTGTTTAAATTCTTAATCTTGTTTTAATATTGATCACTTAGAACAAGTAGAGTTATATTCACTTAATTGGCTTATAACTAGAAATCAAGAACTAAGTAAGGATAAGTGTTTAATAAAGCTTCTTATTAAACTTGTTTTAATAAAGTTAGCTTGTTAATTCCATGTTAATTCTTAGCTTAAGATTAACATAGTCCTTACAACAAAAGTGTAGAGATCTTAAGATACAAGAGTGTACTTACTTAAGCAACTTAGATTATCTGTAAGGGGGCGAGAGAGGCACTGACAACCCTACTCTTTACCGCAAAAAAACAGGATCATATAGAGCTTGTAACGAAACTCTGACGAAAGTAGCTGACCAGCACACACTGATGCAACTGCACTAAGTGCAATTGCACCACAAGAAAACACAATATTCTCAAGAGTGATTTAGTTTGTGAAAACATCTCAACTCTCATTCTCAACTAATTTCTTACACAATTTACTTGCTTGCTGTTTATTTATTTTCATTTCAACTTCAACCAAAACCAAAACATTTTGAATAGTGTAGTCACACTAGTTTGCCTTTCTTTACAAACAACACATAAGAGTTAATCCAATCTCTGTGGGTTCGATCTTTTATACTATAACTTGTGACTGTGTATACTTGCGCATTAATGTTATCTTATTTTCACACACCAGGTTCCTCGGTAAATTGGGGACCGAAACCGTTTAGGTTCAATAATTGTTGGCTTGAACATGAACAATTTATGAATTTTGTCCAAGAAAGTTGGAATTCGTGCGTGGTGTCAGGAAGGGGGGATTTTGTCATTAAAGAGAAGCTCAAATGGTTGAAAGACAAATTGAAAAAATGGAATAAAGAAGTGTTTGGCTTCAAAGATTTGCATATAGAGAAGATTGTGAAAGATTTGAATGATATTGAAGAGGTAGCCGCCGGTGGGGGTCCGTGTAATGACGATCAAAGGAGACTGCTTGGGGCGGAATTTTGGAAGGAATTATGTACAAAGGAAAGCTTGATGGCTCAAAAATCTAGAGTCAAATGGATTGCCGAGGGAGATTCTAATAGTAGGTTCTTCCATGCTTGTGTCCGTGGTAATAGGCGGAGGACCCAAATTCTAAAATTGAAGGTGAATGATGTATGGGTGGAAGACGTGGTGGGGGTTAAAGGGGCCGTGAAGGAGCACTTTGAGAGAAATTATAAAGAAGAGATGTATGTTCGACCAAAGCTTGAGGGGGTTCCTTTTGAACGAATCTCAAGGGAGGAAAATGATATGCTAACGGCTACTATTTCTATTGATGAAGTAAAAGAGGTTGTATGGGAATGTGATGGCAACAAATGCCCGGGTCCGGATGGTTTTAATCTGAATTTTATTAAAAATTGTTGGGACACTATTAGTCCGGAAATAATGGCATTTATTGAAGATTTTCAGACAAACGCAAGGCTACCAAAGGCGATTTGCGCCTCTTTTATGACTCTAATTCCCAAAAATAAGAGTCCTCAGGGGTTGGATGAGTATAGACCTATCTCCCTCATTGGGTGCCTGTACAAGATTCTAGCCAAGGTCTTGGCGGAAAGGTTAAAGAAGGTATTGAAGAATGTAATATCGGATTGTCAAAACGCTTTCTTAGCGGGGAGGAATATCTTGGATGGTGTTGTGGTAGTAAATGAGATTCTTGATATGGCAAAAAGAAAGAAGAAAAAGTGCTTGGTGTTGAAAGCCGATTTTGCGAAAGCCTATGACTCCGTTAATTGGGAATACTTAGATTACATGCTTGGCCGGATGGGGTTCAATGCCAAGTGGAGGAGGTGGATGAAAGTGTGCGTTACATCAAATTCAATTTCAGTGCTTGTGAATGGAAGTCCTTCGGGTGAATTTGTCGTACAAAAAGGATTGAAGCAAGGAGATCCCTTATCTCCATTTTTGTTCTTAATTGTGGCGGAGGGGTTAGCGGGCCTTGTTCGGAAAGGGGTGGAATCTAGGAATTTAAGCGGGTTCAAGGTGGGTGAGCAATTATCCGTGTCCTTACTACAATTTGCGGATGACACCATTTTCTTTTGTGAAGGGGACGATAAAAGTGTGTGGTGCTTGAAATCTATCTTGAGAAGTTTTGAATTGGTGTCCGGGTTAAAAGTGAATTTTGCTAAAAGCAATATAGTCGGGATTAACATCCAAAACGAGGTGTTGGAGGGGATATCAAATTTTCTTGCGTGCAATGTGGGTTCCGTTCCATTTAATTTTTTGGGGATTTCGGTTGGGGCAAGCCCAAGAAGGGTGTCTACGTGGAGTCATCTGTTAGACAATGTTAGAGCAAGATTGAATACGTGGAAAAGTCGGCAACTATCAATCGGAGGGAGGGTAACTCTTATTAATTCCGTTTTGTCGTCTCTACCTTTATATTTATTCTCTTTCTATAAAACTCCAAGGAAGGTGATTGATGAGATTGTGAAGCTTCAAAGAAGGTTCTTGTGGGGAGGAGACGGGGAAAATAAGAAAATGGCGTGGGTTAATTGGGACTTGATTTGTATGCCAAAGAATCGTGGGGGCCTTGGTATTAAGAATCTTGAAGTCTTTAATTTGGCGCTTTTGTCAAAATGGAGATGGAGGTTTTTAGTAGAGGGTGATGATTGCTTATGGAAGAAAATTCTAGTGCAAAGATATGGAAGGGTATCATCGTGGGATGGTTTGATTGAGAATGGAAAGGAATGGCAAAGTTCATCGTTATGGTGGAGAGATTTAAAAGTGTTGGGAGATGGTTCTCGTTTGGAAAAAAACTGGTTTCATGAATTAGCAAAAAAGAAATTAGGAAGTGGCGAATCGGTGATGTTTTGGACGGACATTTGGCTGGGCATGGACTCTTTTGACAGTTTATTTCCAGCATTATTCAGCAAGATACAAATGAAAAATGCATCGGTTGCGGAGATGGGGGAGTGGGGTGCTGAGGGGTGGCGCTGGAATGAGCTTCAAGTCGCGAATTTCTCAGCTGTAGAGACAAATTCAGCTGTTGTCTTGGCCGAACTGCTGCTGGGTATTGGGCCTATGCGCGACATTGCGGATAGGTGGAGTTGGACTCTCGATTCCATGCTCAGTTTCACTGTTAAAAGTTGCTATGGCTGGTTATTGTCCTTTTTTGCAGGTGAAAGAGGATTATTGGACGATCGGAGGGTGAATGCGTGTGTTAAATTGTGGAGGAATGATGTGTAACACCCCCCTTTTACTATTACAATTAAATAGACAATTATCAGAGTCACCTCGAAGGGCGCTACATTTTTCACCATTTTAAAAAAGAAAAACACCATTTATTCCAAAAAAAAATCTCCCAAATAATTTATATAAAAGAAATCACCAAGCAGCGGAAATATTAACCAGTTTAAACATCTCCAGAATTAACAATTAAAGACATCTCCAAAGTTAATTAAAACAATTTCCAATAACTAAAATAATAGTTCAAAACGATAACTAACGACTCCCCGGTGCTACATATCAGAGCTGACACAGACCCAAACGAGAGAGGAAGCAAAACCTAGCAATTCCTCCACGAGCACTAGCGATCACCTGCAGCGTTGCCGCATGAGAGCAACATTCCAAGCAGAAGGGGTGAGTCTAACAGAGGTAATAAGCAGATGATAAAAATATGCAAGCATCAGGTAACTACAGCAACACAATACAATTACACCATATCACAGCACCAGATACCAAAGGAAAAATCCATTTGACAGTGAACCACCAAAATTATAACATTCATAGACCATGGGATGATATGCAACCCCTCCAGTGGGCATATGCATGCGGTACCGATCACCAAAATGAGCCACGACGGGCATATCACCAATAAATACCAGAGGCAGAGCCTATATCACCAAAACATGCATATGACAATGCGACACCATGATTATGCACCAACTCACCATAACAAGTATTTAAAATAAATACTATATCACCAGAATCAAAACAAATGATTTCACCAAAAATAGCTCCAAGTTGTAGCATCACAGCTACCACTAAACTCTCCTGAGCATACCAGCACCGCACCTGAAATATTAACACCAGACGGCTCCACAACGCGGACATAACGCACGCACACCACGCACAAGACTGGCGCACAGCGCCTAGGCACATCGCACCTACTTCAGCGAATTAATTAAAATAGCAAACGACATCGTATTTCAACAAATAAATACTTGTTGGAAAGCCCTATGGGTCTGGTTATCATCCCTAAGTTCAGTTTTTGAAGGAGAGTGTCCAATAGGTACAGTTTTCGAAAAGCACACAGGCTAGTTGCAAAAGAGGACAGTTTCTGTCCTTCAAATTCAAGCAATTCCAAAGTGACCAAAACTCAATCAAATTGCATGAAACTTGTGCATAAACTGGGGCAAATTTTGTCTAGTTTTCAAAGAAATTGGATTCGTTCGGAAAGGAGTTCTTTTGAAAACGTGGTGACCAAAACACTGACCCTGTGTCCAGATTGTTTCCAGAATCTTACTCTAACTTGTGGAATTCATATCTCGAGCTACACAACTCTAAACGCAACCAAACCAGTGCCAAATTAACAAGCATTAAGTCTATTTTCCAGAAAAATAAACCACATAATTTTTCGGTCAATACAACGTTCCCAGTCACCGAAATACCGAATCTATACCCAAATCGTTTCCAGAATTTTAACCTAACTTGTATCGCCTATAACTCGAGCTATACAACTCCGAATTTAACGAAACCAGTGCCAAAACGACCGGCGTTAAGTCTATTTTCAAAAACAATCAACCTCATAATTTTTGGATCAACCAAACAGCGCCAGTTTTAGAAAAACCGAACCTGTGTCCAGAATCGCTAAATTGCCAAACACCAAACCCTAACGGCAACGACACCGCAACCACCACAACAAAAACGACAATTCGACAACGCGACAAAAACAATCAACCACGCACAGCAACAACAAAAACACGAACAATAACAACACCATCATCGTGATACAACAATCACGCAACAACAAATAACGAAACAAATCACAATAACGTGCAATAATCATCAAAGCACCAATCTCAACGAAAACACGATATGCAACAACACGAACAATTCAACAAAGCCCTAGACTACCCACACATAATTATCATCAACCCATTATCAAGGTTAAGCCCACCCTTACCTCGAATAACGTAAGCTCCGGAACACGACGAACGAGACACGAACAAAACCACAGCAACACGAACGATCTCCTTTTGAAATTCTTCGCGAAACCCTCCTCTTTTCTCCCTCTTTGCGCCGCGTGCTCTCTCTCTCACTCTCACTTTCGTTTTTCTTTTGCTTGCTGCGAATGAGGGTTTGGCTTAAACCCCCAGGGTTTAAGTTGAGGGCTCAGTAAACACTGGGCTCTCTACGTCACCACCTCCTTTACTCGTTTCACCTCCTACGCATATAAAATATTAACCTTTTAATTTATCTATATCCCGCCTCCAAATTATTTTAATAATTCAATCAACTATTTTAATTAAATTATTTCCGGGGTGTTACATGATGTCCCTTCCAAAGTGCTCATTTTCTCTTGGAGACTTTTGCTAAATAAATTAGCCACGAAGGATGCATTGGCGAGAAGAGGAGTGCTTCATTCTAATCAAGGCTTGGAATGCGCTTTGTGCTCCAATTACGAGGAATCGGTGCAACACCTTTTTCTTGACTGTCAATCTTCTCGGGAAGTTTGGAGGTTGGTCGCGCAATGGATGGGGGTTGCGGTGGTTCCGGAGGACGATGTCGTTGACAACTTTGTCGCGTTTGGGAAGCATTTGAAGGGAAAGAAAAGGAAGAGGGTGAAGCATATTGTTTGGCTTGCTGTAATGTGGTGTTTATGGTCATCAAGAAACAAGAGTATCTTTAGGGGGGAAGTGGCGTCGGTGCCGGTGATTGTTGACGCTATCAAGTTCACGTCATGGAGTTGGTTCATAGCAAGAAGGGGAAGAAGGAGCGGGGTATCATGGAATGATTGGTTATGTTGCCCGATGGGGTGTTTCTTATCATTATAATGTAACAATATCCATATAACTTGATTTGTACTTGGTGTTTGGGGTACTCTTTCCTCCGTGGGTCTTTTTCCCATGATTGGGTTTTGGCTCGTGGAGGTTTTAACGAGGCCCCATCGGTGTATGGGTTGGTGCACCCCTTGTGCCCGCTTTTATAACATCAATTACTTATCTAAAAAAAAAATCTTTCTCCCTACTCCACTCCCTCCCAAAGCCCTCGCTTTCCCTCTCATCCAAACTCCATACAGACCCTAAGAATAATTGTTGTCATACTCCCTCTCGTTCTATTTATAAGAAAAGTTTGCAGTTTTAGTCTCATTGAATAACGGATATATCTGGTCTATAGATATCGGTTATTCAATAAAACCAAAATTTAAGTTTTTCTTATGAATAAGACTAATCGGAAGTATAATAGTTTTTTACTCAGCCTTCACCTGGAGATAAAATTTTAAACGTAAAATAAATTACAATAATGTTATTTAGCCAAACTTTCCCAGCCAAAAATAGCCAAAAATCACATTACAACACGACTTAACTAATTTTTTTAAGCAAATAACTAACCAACCTACTTTTTCACCGTTTTTAATCAATGGCCTAAAAAACTGTGAAAAAGTAGATTGGTTATTTACTCAAAAAACTTGGTTAATTAGTGTTGTAATATGGTTTTTGGCTAAAAAAATTTGGCTAAATAACATTACTCAATAAATTATCCGATGGAGATAACTCAACAAACACCATAAACGTTGGAGGTGAGCTTATCCTATTATACCACCAGAGGCTTATTGGATAATTGTTGTAGCAGGGAATGAGAGTAAGTAACTGTACATAACTTGAAATAAACTCTTGCAATAATTTCTGCATGGATGAACAGTATAGTATTCTAGCCATACGTTACTCATAATGTCTTGTCTGCTTATGAGGTAGGAATTCCTTCTCTTGTTTTACTGCTCAGAACTCACACAGGCACATTTCTTTTTTCATCATTTACTAACTTTTGTATACAAAATTACTGGAGTAGATAGAATCCTGAATACTACCTTGTTTTAAAAGAATCCATTAAGGACTTCTTACAATATTCATGTAATCATGTACGTGCCAGCGCCATCGGTTCACTTCACATTTAGCAGAACAATAAAATAAATTGGTTGATAGCTTGATATCATTTTTATATTCTTGTTCATTCCAGTAGTAACTGAGTTCGGATTTCCTCTCATTGTCTCAAAGTTCGAGTCTTAGGTGTGACAAAAACTCTATTGAGCAGGAAAACCACACAGACCGGCTAAGTCAGGTATATGTGACCAGACAGATTTCCTCGTGTAGATTAGTCATCGTCAAAGTCGGTGTATATTGCGCACCAATAACACAATAACTAAAAAAATATTCTTGTTCAGCTGACCATTAATTTCCATTTATTTTCTGGACTGATATTCTTGTTCAGCTGACCATTAATTTCCATTTATTTTCTGGACTGATTTTGTTTAAGAAGCCATTTTATATTAAATTGAAATCATTGAAGAATATACAATATGAACGTCACTGACTTGTACTCTGATTTTGCTTGTTGTTGACTCTCATTAGTCCACCCTTTTTATATTTGTTTAAATTATTATTTTTTAGCGATCCCAACAACTAAAAGTAGAGGTTTTGGTTGAAGTTTACAATCAAGTTCAAATTATAAACATCATTATTGGGGTTTTAATTGCTGAACCAAGACCAAATATCTTTCTGTTCATCACATCTGTTCTTTTAATTGAAAATGTGTCATTGTTAAAAAAGTGCCACTCCTTTGTTTATTGAAATAGGTCAATTTCCAAGTAGTTTCTTTTACAACATACACACTTTCCATGAAGTGTTGTGCAATAGATATTGTATTTTAATGTTCAAAAATAGGTTAAGATTTTCCACTAATGTTTGGAACCATTTGTTGTGTTTGGATATATTGCATGCAAACGTGAGTCCAGATTCACTGTCCTAGGAAGATCAAATATTCTTACAACATACACACTTTCCATGAAGTGTTGTTGTGCAATAGATATTGTATTTTAGTGTTCAAAAGTAGGTTAAGATTTTCCACTAATGTTTGGAACCATTTGTGTGTGTTTGGATATATTGCATGCAAATGTGAGTCCAGATTCACTGTCCTAGGAAGATCAAATATTCATTTGGCACAAGGCTTGACATTAACTCTATTACAAAATGATGTCTTTTATTTGTCACAAGGTTAGAGAAATCAGGAAAGCTCGACTTTTCAAAGCAAAAATGAGAATATTCTTAACATGCATGCAGCACCAAGCTTACTGTCACATCTTGCATGCTATATATATGCACCCGCTTCTAGATGAGATAAGGACTACATATAACTATTGTTTGATCGACTTATCAAAAAAAAAAAACTATTGTTTGATCACAAATATAAAAGTCTTCCCTTGTGAGTAGGGGTGCTCATGGTTAAACCATATCCATAATCAATCTATATACATCAAATGTCCATTTGATATAACCGATTTTATAACCAAAGTAGCATAACCGGTTAATAATTTACAAAACCGATTATGTAACCGGTTGATATTGGTTATATCCATAACCGATTTTTTACAACCAGTTATGGATATATAACCGGTTATATCCATAACCAGTAAGTAATTAAATTTTTTTTTATAATTCTTTAAAGTATTTTTTTAAATAATTCTTTAAAGTAATTAATTTACAAAACCGGTTATGTAACCGGTTGATATTGGTTATATGTATATATATTTATATTATATATTTTTTTGGTGAGAATTTGTATTATATATATATATATATTTAAAAATGTATACTTAAAGATATTTTTAAAATTGTAACTTTTTTTACTGTCAAATTTTTTTTTAACTTTTTTTAAAATTATTTTGGTGGGTTTGATTACATTTTTAGGCAAAAACTAATTGGATATCCATTAGACGTCCATTAAATAACCGGATAAAAACCATATCCAATTATTGGACAAATTGAAATAACCGGTTATAAAAATAACACAAATATCTGGATTTATTTAACCGGATATGGATATGGTTTAACCGCTAAACCGGTTAATTTGTGCACCTTTACTTGTGAGCAATGATTTTTCAATTTGCAAAATGGCATGTGATGGTAATATGGTATTTTGTGGAATGAAGTCTTATTACTGTGAAGACTCAAATGTTCATGTTTAAATTAAAAAAAAAAGTATATACATAATTCTAAATTTTGTCGACCAAGGATTGAAATTCCTTGAAGGTCCAATTGTCACATCAATTGTTTAGATACCATCTTTGATACAAATTTTTGGATGCTGATGCAATGTGGAATTTTAGTATTCTATTCTCAAGAAACTCTTTGAAGCACAGACACTTCTTCTCTATCGACTCAAATTCTTCATTAGTGTAACACCAACACCAGAACTACTTGAAGACCCTACGTCAAAATTTGGAAGTTGTTCCTCATAATCAACTCAAATCCAATAATTAGGCCTAAACCCCGAGTTATACAAGTAATACCTGACTTCATTTTCGGTCCTAATAGGTACACCGTTGCAAACAACACATAGACATCTAATTCCCTCTTCAAATTTAGTCAATTCATGTCGGTTGGCTACCATAATAAACTCTTCAACTCCAATTACAAAATATTGCTTCAAACCCGCTCTTCCCAAATATAGCCTATATTTCACCAAACGAGGATTCAATTGATTCAAATTCATCTCCGCACATTTAAAAAACGTGATAGATTCCCATAACCTCCCTAATAGCCTATCAAGTTAGTGGCATCGATATGATCTTAATGGAGATGATTTGGAGCCAAATATGGGGTCAACGACAGCACAAAACGCTTTTTCATCTAAGTAATGAAGGAAATTATTTCTAAATTCCCAACTTTACCGTTGTTAGTATCGCCTTGCAATTATCTCAATGGAGATGATTTTAAGCAAAATATGATGGTGAGGGACAACACCTCAACCTTTTCCATCAACAACACACAATTTAACAATATAATAATAACGACAACAACAACAATCAATCCTACACAATTTCAATTCACATTTCAGTTCCTAACAACAACATCCACAATCATAAAAACCTAACATTCCTAACACAATAATCCCCAACATCCCTAACAACAATTTAACACAATAACAATATCCCTAACATTCCTGACTCATTTTCAAATTCTAATTTCAGTTCCTAACATTCCTAACACAATAATCCCTAACATACTTTCAATATCAACTCATTAACAACATCCACAACAATAGAAACCTAATATTGTTTCTATTTAGCACTATTTTCAGTTCCTATTTCTAGAAACCGAAATGGAAAGGAGTTAGGATACTTACTTGAAACTGAAATGAAGAGAGGGATAGAGAGAGAGAGAGAGAGAAGCAGCGCAACGACGGTCAAGGACACAATAGTGACGAGGACAGAGGTGCGGTGGTGCTGGCGACATCTCTGGTGGTGGTGGCCAGCAAGTTCGCGGGGAAGAGAGGGAGTGAAAAAAAGAGGAGAAAGAAATAAGTGAGGACTTCTTCACGAAATTTGGGTTTTAATGAAAGTTACCGATGGGCAAGGCCGTCAGAAATAAAATGACTCGGAAAGTCACTTTATTACCGACGGATTTGCTTGTCGATAACTTCAACTGTTAGTATTTTTTTGTAATGCTAGTTAAACATCGAAACAACATGCGTCAGACACCCCTCTACAACGTCGATATAAAAAAACTACTTTTTTTTGCTTGGAAACTTCTTAGACACCGCTTGGACACCTCCTATACACTCCTACCATAATCTCTTTTTTAAAAAAGCATCAACTTCTTACAATTCTTTAAATTGTTATACTTATTCTTAGGATATAAAACATTTTCTCTTCAACAACTAAGACCTATCAACTTTGTTTAAAAGGTGAATAAATGAACTTTAATTCTCAAGTTAGATTTTTGTCATGTTGATCGGATGAGTGTGTATGTTTATTGATTTAGTTATCTCTATAATTTTTTATGTATATGGGGTGTCCTATATCTTCGACGTTAGCGGTGTCTCAATGTCCGGGTGTGTGGTATGTGTCTGAGTCTGTGATTCATAGCTAGAAATTGGTATTTAGTATGCCATTCAAAATTTTCTACCAAACGGTCAGAAGTTTGAGCACCAACTTTCTTATGCAAATAAGAAGCATTAATTTTATAGATATAGATGGTGATTATCTTTATGCAGAAGAAACAAATTATCTCCACTGGAAATAAGTCACATATAAAATGGTGAAGCTAGCAAATAATGTGAATAAGGAAATAAGGAAGTTGTAAATAGTAGATTTATTTATATATGTATTCGGTCCAGGCTCGTTAGGTTTTCACATAGCATAGTCTATTTAAACTCATTAGTGTTTGTACTCGAGGCACGACATTATACGATTAATAAAACGGAACTACAGCTGCTCTGTAGTTGCAGACGTAGGAAAAGATTGGTCGAACTGCGTGACCAATATTGCGTCTCATATTTCATGACATGGTATCAGACTAGGTCTGGGTATTTCAGTTTCGTGTTACCTGTGTCGTCGTTCTCCTGGTCTGTGGTGTGCACGTTTTCCTCTCGTGCGTTTTCCTGTTCATGATTTGCCTCCGTAGTGGCTCTGTTTTCGTTACTATTGTCGTTTCTTGATCTGCTGCTCCTGGTCTTGTGGTCCACTGGCTCTTGGTGATTCTTGCATAACTTTCGGCGATTTCAGTTCTCCTTTCGTGATAGACTACGTTTTGTGATCTGTTTGGTGTTCTTGGTGTGGTTCCTCTCGTGCTCACGTTTCCATCGTCCTGGTTCTGTGAGAATTGTTCGGCGTGCCTTCTGCTTCTGTGCGACTCGCTTCTCTTGGATCTCGCTTATCCTGCTTCGTCTGGTTCTTCCATTTTGGTGTTGGGCACGTGATTTTGCGGTTGTGTTGAATCGTGATTTTCTTCGTGGGTTTTGGGTATTATTGGGTCTTCGGCCTTCGTGGATTTTCTTCGTGGCTTTCGTGGATTTTGCAGTTGTGTTGCATCGTGTTGAATTATCACGTTGGAGATTATTGGGTATTGCATTGTGTTGAATTATCGTGTTGAATTATCACGTTTGGGCAAATTGGGCAAATTCTGATTTGACATCAATTTTTTAATGGCTTCTGACAAGGAACGAGATAATTTTTGTGTACGCTTCACGGGTAAAAACTATGCTTCTTGGGAATTTCAATTTAAGATGTATGTTAAAGGGAAAGGTTTATCGAGTCATATTGATGGGATCTCTAAGGCACCGGAAGATAAAATTGCCTTAAATGCGTGGGAAGTCAAAGATGCTCAGATTATTTCCTGGATCCTCAGTACTATTGATCCTCAGATGATCAATAATTTGCAATCATTTTCAACTGCTCAAGAAATGTGGAATTATTTGAAGCGTATTTACAACCAGGACAATACGGCCAAGCGTTTTCAATTGGAGTTAGAAATCGCCAATTACAAACAAGGTAATTTGTCAATTCAAGAATATTATTCTAGTTTTCTGAATTTATGGACAGAACACTCTGCTATTATCTATGCTGCTGTTTCCAAGCCGTCACTTTCAGCCGTCCAAGATGTTTATGATACTAGTAAACAAGATCAATTCCTCATGAAACTTCGTCCAGAATTTGAGGCTGTTCGAGGTGCTTTGCTGAATAGGAACCCTGTTCCTTCCTTGGATATCTGTGTTGGTGAACTGCTCAGGGAAGAACAACGTCTCCATACTCAAGGAACCATGTCTCATGATCCCGCCCTTTCTGAGCCTGTGACAGTTGCATATGCTGCGCAAACTAGAGGCCGTGATATGCGACAGACTCAATGCTTCTCTTGTAAACAATTTGGACATGTTGCTCGTAGTTGTCATAAGAAATTTTGCAATTACTGCAAGCAGCAGGGTCATATCATCTCTGCATGTCCTACGCATCCTCCACGATCGACTAAGCGTCTGACGCATGCATTCCATGCCACTACTAGCTCTGCAGCTGGTCCTTCCACCACTAGTGCCTCTGATGGTGGTGCTCTACAGCTTGAATTGATTCAACAAGTGGTACTATCTGCTCTTTCTGCCTTGGGAATTACTGGTATGTCTTCTTTCATCTCATGATTACTTGACTCGGGTGCATCGAATCACATGACAGGTTCTTCTAAACTTTTGCACAATTTACGTTCTTATATTGGTAATCAGAAAATTCAAATTGTTGATGGTAGTACCCTTCCTATAACTAATGTTGGTGACATAAATGCTACCTTTCGAAATGTGCTGGTAGCACCTGGGTTTGCCTCAAATTTATTGTCTGCTGGTCAATTAGTGGATGAAGGTTGTGATGTTAATCTTACTCAGGCTGGTTGTCTTGTGCAAGAGCGGGTGTCGGGGAAGGTGATCGCGAAGGGGCTTAAAGTTGGGAGAGTGTTCCCATTCCAGTATATTCCAAATCATTTATCTCTTGCTTGTACTAGTGTTTTGAATGTATGTGAGGATTGACATAGGAAATTGGGTTATCCAAACTCTGTTGTTTTGTCTCACTTATTTAAGACTGGCTTGTTACGTACTAAACCTATGGATTCTAGTGCCTCTATTTCATGTTCTGTTTGCAAATTAGCTAAAAGTAAAACACTTCTCTTTCCGTTTGGTACTCATCGTGCTTCTACTTGTTTTGAGATGATTCATAGTGATGTTTGGAGAATCTCACCTGTCGCTTCTCATGCTCACTATAAATATTTTGTCACATTTATCAATGATTATAATCGTTTTACTTGGATTTATTTTCTTAAACCTAAATCTGAAGTGTTTTCTATGTTTAAGAAATTTCTGATGTATGTTGAAAATCAATTTCAAACCAGTATTAAAATTCTTCGGTCTGATTCTGGTGGTGAGTATATGTCTCATGAGTTTCAGGAGTTCTTACAGCAAAAAGGTGTATTGTCTCAACGATCTTGTCCCAATACCCCTCAGCAAAATGGTGTTGCAGAACGTAAGAATCGTCACTTGTTGGATGTGACACGTACCTTACTTCTCCAGGCTTCTGTTCCATCCAAATTTTGGGTGGAGGCTCTTTCCACAGCTGTTTTTTTGATCAACTGTCTTCCTTCCACGGTGATTGGGTTTGATTCTCCTTACTTTCGTCTTTTTAAAACTCAGTCTGATTACAGTAGCTTACACACTTTTGGGTGTGTATGTTTTGTTCACCTACCATCCACTGAAAGACATAAGCTTGGAGTACAATCTGTCCAATGTGCATTTATGGGGTATAGTCATTCTCATAAGGGTTTTGTGTGTTATGATGTCTCTAACCATCGTTTTCACATTTCTAGGAATGTGACATTTTTTGATAAACAGTTTATGTTTCCTTGCCCTTCTCTTGGTCTGAATGATATTGCTATACTTCCCCAATTTTCTACCCCGCGTTTACCTATAGAACGTTTTAAACTAGGCATTGTATATGTCAGGAAACACAGTGTGCAGGTTCCCACTCCCCCTTCCGACGTTGATCCGCCACCTGATCCGGATCCTGTACCAGTTGCACCACGACGTTCTAGTAGAACGTCCCGAGCACCTGATAGATATTCACCAGACAGATTTGATTCCTCACATACTGCTTTAACTGCTTCTCTCTCTGGCACACCTATTCCTACTTGTTACTCGCAGGCTGTTAAAGATGTGCGTTGGGTAAGTGCCATGAATGAGGAACTTCAGGCCCTTCAAGACAATTTCACTTGGGATATTGTTCCTTGCCCTTCAGATATCAAACCCATAGGCTGTAAATGGGTTTATTCTGTGAAACTGAATTCTGATGGATCTCTCAATCGGTACAAGACTCGATTGGTTGCTTTAGGCAACAAGCAGGAATATGGTATTGATTATGATGAGACATTTGCACCAGTTGCGAAAATGACTACTGTTAGAATGATGCTCTCTATAGCTGCTTCTCGTGGGTGGTCTCTCCATCAAATGGATGTGAAGAATGCATTTCTTCATGGCGATCTGACCGAAGATATTTATATGACTCCCCCTCAGGGCCTATTCTCTTCATCTAAGGGAGTGTGCAAGCTCAAACGCTCTCTATATGGTTTGAAACAGGTGCCTAGAGCATGGTATGAGAAATTCCGTTCCACTCTACTTGGGTTCTCTTTTACTCAAAATCAGTATGATTCGTCTTTGTTCATTCACCGCACATCTACAGGCATTGTTCTGCTCCTTCTTTATGTTGATGATATGATCATTACTAGTTCTGATGCAACATCCATACACGAAGTTAAACAAAAGCTTCAAGCCTCATTTCAAATGAAAGACCTTGGTCTTTTACATTATTTTCTTGGACTTGAGGTTCATTCTACCTCTAAGGGTATATTTCTCCATTAGCATACGTATGCCACAGACCTTATTGCTATGGCTGGCCTCCAATCCGCTAATCCTGTGGATACTCCTCTTGAAGTTAATGTTAAATACCACCGTGACGAGGGTGAACTTTTGACCGATCCTTTATTGTATCGACAGCTCGTGGGTAGTCTTAACTACTTGACCATTACATGACTCGATATTTCGTTTGCCGTTCGGCAAGTAAGTCAGTTCACGCATTCTCCTCGTCATCTTCACTTGGCAGCGGTTCGTCGTATAATTCGCTACTTGAAAGGTACCTCTCAACGGGGCTTATTCTTTCCTACTGGGACCCCTCTTAAGTTGATTGCCTACAGTGATGCTGATTGGGCTGGGTGTCCTGACACTTGCCGCTCTGTCACTGGTTGGTGCATGTTTCTTGGTTCTTCGTTGATCTCATGGAAAACTAAGAAGCAAGCAAGAGTCTCTAAGTCCTCAACTGAATCGGAGTATCGTGCTATGTCTACGGCATGCTCCGAAATACTTTGGCTTCGTGGTCTTTTGGGTGAACTTGGATTTCCTCAAACTGAGCCGACATCTCTCTTTGCTAACAATACAAGCGCCATTGAGATTGTTGCAAATCCGGTTTTTCATGAGTGTACTAAGCATATTGAAGTTGATTGCCATACAATTCGTGAAGCCTATGATAATCATGTTATATGCATCCCCCATATCAATACTCAATTTCAGGTTGCAGATATTTTGACCAAAGTTGTTCCTCCTCCACGCCATCAGTTTCTTGTTAGCAAATTGATGCTCCTTGATGACCCGCATCAATTTGAGGGGGGATGTGAATAAGGAAATAAGGAAGTTGTAAATAGTAGATTTATTTATATATGTATTCGGCCCAGGCCCGTTAGGTTTTCACATAGCATAGTCTATTTAAACTCATTAGTGTTTGTACTCGAGGCACGACATTATACGATTAATAAAACGGAATTACAGCTGCTCTATAGTCGCAGACGTAGGCAAATATTGGCCGAACTGCGTGACCAATATTGCGTCTCATATTTCATGACAAATAATAGCTATTTTGACAGGTTAAAATTTTAATTTTAGCTTTGAGGGATGCTATGCCAGGTAGTTTAAAGAGGTAAAAATGAAAGATCCTCAATTCCTTTTCCAAATATTTTAAAAATGTCAGGAAGGTCATAATAGAGGAATAATAGAAAATTTTGAAATTACGTGTGGAAAATAGAATAGTTGAAATTGACATTTGGGAACTCACACTTTCTCTGACTAGTTTATTTGAGAGAATCTAGACCAACTTTAGTGCACAACTCTTATTTTGTTGATTGGACTAGTTATTTATATAAACTTGTTTTAATGGATACAAATACAATTGCTACTAGTCAGCTGAAATAAGAACCAGAGTCTTAGAGAAGATTTTGTTGTTGGAGAACAAAAATTAGCAATAAAATGTATAAGACATCAATTAGCAGTTCTATTTTTAGTCCAAAAGTTTTGCATCCTAGAATGCTAGTGAACAGGTGAAATTCAAAACTTGACAATGTTTACACATACCAACAAACTTCTGTTATCTTCTATTTTCTCTCACCCTTCAACAACTGGTCCCCAAAATAATTGACTTATTATGTATCTAAATCATAACCTACAGGTTTTCATGCACACTGAAGAATCATAGAGTGAGAATTGGTATGCATATCATTCATACTAGTTTGGTTCAAATTTTTATTTTTATGAGTTCATTTTCTTCATTCCCCTTAGCCTTAGATTTATTTATCATTATGATTGTCATGTGCAGGACACTGCACAAAGGTACCCCGGAATGTAAACATGGAGAAACTTCAACATGGCTATTTATTTCCTGAGGTGCTCTTCAATAATATTTCCATTTCTTTATTGTTTATTTGAACTAAATACTGTTATCAAATGTAGCTTATATGCGCTGAAAGCTATTACTATCCCTATTGCATCAGATTGAAAAACAGGAGCTTATGCACTTAGAGAAGTATCCACATGCAAATATGATAGACCTTGGAATTGGAGATACTACAGAACCTTTACCAACAGTTATAACAGCAAGCATGATTGATGTAAGTTATGAAGGTTCTTTCTGTTGAATCAGTGGAATATGATACATATAAGTATAAATAAGTGACTTAAGAATTAATGTGCACCTCATGGGACAAGAACAAAGAAATTGCATGGATAAGTTTCGCATGAATGTGATTGTATGTATTTAATTATGATCTTTTTGCTTATATATGAGAACACTTGATCGTATAAAGAAAACTCTGTCATGCTTGTTTAACATCTCTCCCCTAGCACAAATGGATATAGGTACACTTTCTAAAAAAACAGAATGCTTTTTCTATTTCATTAGAGCTGGTGCACAAATCAACAGACTTGTACAATTAAATATTAACATTAGTTTTTATTTTTATGTAATTGTTATTAAAATAAACAATTAGTTAGTCTTATTTGGATATGAGAAGTTGGGCCCATAGGACTATCGAAGTGATTTTATTAAAAATCATTATTGTGATTAAACGGGCCCGTTTAATAAAATCACTTATGGGCCCGTTTAATAAAATCACTTATTAAAACAATTAGTTAGTCTCTAAAAATAATGTTAATTTTAACAATAAAAACAGAATGCTTTTTCTAATTTTATTGTTAAATTAGTTTGTTTATTTAGATAGTCCTATGGGCCCGTTTAATCTGGTGCAGAAATTTGGATAGTCCTATGGGCCCGTTTGTTACAGATTAAAAAATAAATGATTTTATTGTTAAATAATTTAGAGATTAGTTTTTAGAGATTTTTAAGAAAATGAGAAGTTGTTTTGTGTTTGTGTAACATACTGAAAATCACTTATTTTAAAAAACTCATTCTTTAAAAAATGATTTTCATGAGAAGCTACTCAAAACAGATTCTCATTTTAAGGATAAAAATGATTTTTTTAAGAAAATAATTTTTCAGAAAAGCTAAAACAAACACAATCAGAATCGCTAAAAATGATTTTTTAATTAAAAAATAATAATTTTTCTCATAAAAAAAGCTGTAACAAACGGGCTCATATCTGAACAAAGTATTAGTCTTGCTGACTATTTCAAAAGAACATGTTTCAGCTAATTCTTGAATCAAGATATCTAATAAACTAGTACTATTGGTCTAAGAGAGAAATGTCTCTTGATTTGATTAAGAAGATGTGCACTGATGTGTTTTGCAGTTTGTGCATGGCCTTTCAACAGGAGAAGGTTATAAAGGATATGGACCTGAGCAAGGTGAAAAGGTATCTTGGAGCATATTTTAGTAAATTAATACATTTTCTCATTAAGACTCCAAAAATAAATTGTCACATAAATATGCAGAAACTTTTTTCTTGAAGGGCTTCTGTATTGAAGTACATGTCATCACTTGAGTCTAACAATTTATCTTTATCCAGTTATTTGGACTTCCATTTTTGTGATATAGTTGATCATTGTAACATATGTCATACAAGTAAAATGTGTATGTTCTGGCAAAACTACATTTGCAGGCCCTGAGGAAGGCAATTGCTGATACATTATACAAAGATCTAGGGATAAAACCTTCAGAGGTTTTTGTTTCAGATGGTGCACAATGTGATATTTCACGTCTCCAGGTATGCCAGCAATACCAGTTCTGCATTCTTCATACTTGGACTCTTTTCTTGTATCACCTCGGTACAGAACTGGAGACTAAGGGATTTTATTTCACTATAATTCACATTCTTGTAGCTTTCTTCTGATTCACTTTTAGTAATAACATACTCATTGACTCATTGTATAGTAAATACCTTTCTTGCTAAGTTTTCATGTTAATTTTAAGTGCTGACATTGATTTTTCTCAACATGTGCAGCTGCTTATGGGTCCTAATCTGAAGATAGCTGTACAGGATCCATCCTTTCCGGTATAGTAATTACTGAGCGATAAATCCATCTATCTAATTAATAACTGATGTATCTGGTCTAATTAGACCAGATACATCATTTATTCAATAAACCTAAAACTGGAACTTTTTCTTATAAATAGGACGAGAGGGAATATCTCTTTACTATAATGTACAACTTATTTCAATGTACTCTAAGAGTGAATGCATGTTTTCAATTGCAATACATCTCTTAACTACATAATGTACAATTTGTTCCAATGTCCTCTGAGATTGAATGCATGTTTTGTTTTTAATCCCACCAAATTCTTTTGAGGCAGGCCTACATAGACTCAAGTGTCATAATAGGTCAGGCTGGCGAGTTTGTAGATAAAGCTGGCAAGTATAAGAACATAGAATACATGACATGTGGGCCTCAAACCAACTTCTTCCCAGATCTGCAAACCACTTCAAGAGCAGATCTTATTTTCTTTTGTTCTCCTAACAATCCCACTGGTCATGCTGCAACAAGGAAGCAATTAGAGCAACTTGTGGATTTTGCCAAAATGAATGGATCAATCATTATCTTTGACTCTGCATATTCTGCATATATCACCGATGATAGTCCTAAATCAATCTTTGAAATTTCTGGAGCCAGAGAGGTATGTCTTGCCTGTTAATGTAGATAAGTCCCAGTGACATTATGTCTTACAAAATCTATTGATGGCTTCTTTTGAAGGCAAACTTACAAATCACTTTCCTAGTGACATTATGTATGGAATTTGCTTTCTTTCTAGCAGGCACTATTTCCACAATGAGAAGCTTGACCTCCTTTCTCTTTTTTCCTGATTATGCTTTCAGGTTGCAATTGAAGTGTCATCCTTCTCTAAATTTGCCGGCTTTACGGGTGTTCGCCTTGGTTGGACAGTGGTCCCAGAAGAACTCTTATATTCAAATGGCTTCCCTGTTGTGCATGATTTCAACCGCATAATGTGCACCTGCTTCAATGGAGCATCCAGGATAGCTCAGGCTGGTGGACTAGCATGCCTTTCCCCAGAGGGTCTCAAGGTAAGGTTCTAGTTCCCAATGTTTTGACATTGGTTAAGATAATTGTTGCCAAATAGTAATGCTCTTCTGAAAATTTTCTCAGGCAGTGCAGTCCCTTGTTGACTACTACATGGAGAATGCAAGAATACTGGTCAATGCTTTGACTTCTCTTGGTTTGACAGTTTATGGTGGTAAAAATGCACCCTATGTTTGGGTCCATATTCCTGGCTCAAATTCATGGGATGCCTTTGCTAAAATTCTTGAGAAGACACACATAATTGCAATTCCAGGAAGTGGTTTTGGTCCCGGTGGTGAAGAGTATATAAGACTTAGTGCTTTTGGGCGGAGAGATTCCATCATTGAAGCCTCAAAGAGACTCAAATACCTTTTCTATCAGGACTAATTCTAATGCTCTACTATTTTCTATACATAAAATAAAACAACTTCTACTCGTAAGAGGACTCCCATATGTACTATTCTTTCTACTTCTGCTTAAGTATTTGTAGTGCAATAAATATGTGCAACTCAATGCTAATGATACTGCTCCCTTCAAAACTGAAAGCCACAGGACAATCGTTTAACAAATGAGAATATTAAGCATTTAAGCTTGCTAATGTTATTTGAGGAATGGATTCTCTCTGTTTTTCTTTAACATCTCTTTATATTCTTCATGTGGCGTTGTTATTGTCAAGACACGTGCGAGACACTATTAAACAAAAGATCCTAGTTTTCTAATTCCTATAACATATAAAAGGATAATTTGAACATCCATTCATTGAAGATAGTATCTGAACATCAGTAAAAGACCAAATACAATTGTATGAGGATATACTCAATGTAAACCATAAAGAAAGGTTTAAAAAGACTATGCTTTTATATACTAACTGTAAAATTTAAAATTGTCTACTTATATGTTAACGTGAAATTACATCTAATGCAGTGGAGAAATAGACCACTTACAATTTGAAATCATCATTAACATCGTGGCTTATCCACAATGATACCAGCCAAGTCAACATGGATATAACGATCTGAAATCAAAACCGTGAGTAGTCTACTAATCAAACTTTAAGGGATTGGCAGCTAATTAGCTCAGCGGATCTACCAATCCTAGAAGCAAAAGCCCTCCATATTTCTGGCTCTGATTCCGCTGATGATTCGGCAAGTTCAATGAATGAGCTATCTGGTGATGACAACAATGATTGGGAGGAATCTAAATTATTTTGCAAGTTCATCTGCAAAACTGTAATGTTGTGATTGGCATCTCTAGCAATCAAGTGAAGTTTTCCAAGTAAACTAGCTAAAAGATAAGGAGCTCCTGATCCAATGACAATGTGAATAGGGACATCTTCTGCAACAATTTTCCAAGTATCACCTTCCTCATCATATACCTTAATCTTTGCCGAGTCGAGAGAATTCGAAGGATCCAGTGCATACAGATCGTTATTTACAGTGACACCCAACTTTGCTCCAGCTTGCCTTGCAGGCCAACCTCCACCCATGCCGATTGGCATTCCACACCAATAATTTGTATCTGGATCATAAACTTCTCCCCCAACATCATAAAAATAAAATGGCCAAGAATGCAAACTCTGAGGAACAAACAACCTACCCCTGTATGAAGTCAATCCTGTTGCAATAGGCTTGAGCAAATCAGCCAGTACATCAGTTGGTAGCACTTGAGCTTTTGCAAAAGGCATGTTTGGTAATTGAGACCACGTGCCTGTGTGCGGATCATATACTTCTGCAGATTGTAAGGGAATCAATCCACGACGACCCCTACAAACTCCTCCAACAACATAAAGCTTCCCATTCAACATACTTGTCTTGCAAAAGGCTCTACCAACTGACATTGGAGTAGCCTCAGTCCAAGAGTTTTTAACAGGATCATACTTCCAAACAGATTTCATAGCTGAACCTTTAGATAATCCTCCTAAAGCATAGATGCAACCACCAACAGCCCCAAGGGAGCAACCGCAGAAAGGCATCTGATCCAAGTCCAACACATTTTTCCTTCTAATCAAGTTCATGATAACCTCCCCAATTTTGATACTTGAACCCAACATGCTCCATACCCAATGGGAAAGTGCAGTCAAACCCTTTTTTGCTTCATCTTCAAAGGAAACATCCGGCATTGGAGGTAGCCTTTGCCATTTTCCCGAAAGAGGGTCTAAGGCATACAATAAAAGCATATCATCATTGACCCTTGTTAATATGTATAGCCACTCCTCTGCTGTTCCAAGTTCTTTTCTCAAACAAAATAGTTCCGGACTCACAAGGGCGGCCTTCCAAGCACGAGAAACCGACTTGAGATTCAAATAACAAATTAGAGGAACTCTAGCTAGAATCTGAGTTGAGATCTCATTCGGAAGGGAAGGAATCAGTCTTGAGTTACTCTCATAAGAGGTTGACAACAACATCTGTACCTGGCAAGCTTCACCCGGCAAAACCTCACTAGGAGTAGGACCACTCCGCTTAGCATCGGTGTTGTTTAGACAGAGTATATTCCCCATTAAAATCACTTTAGATTCAAATCAACCAAAGGGACATCAAGCTTCCAAGATAAACCTGTTCAAGAAGATCGCCATTCTAAATCATTTCTCACCACACAAGAGGAAATTGCATTGATGAATTGGAATAGTAGATTTATGAATAAATAAAAAAATAGGCTGTTTTGAAAACCCAAGGTTCAATTGAAAGCAGCAAGCAATTAAATAGGCTATTTTGAAATATTCGGAAAATTAGGGTTTGAATTTTGAAATCTCCATATCTGAAGATAGGTACATAGAAATTGCAAGTCTGTATATGAAATAAAGAACAATCACTTCATAACAATATAGAGCATACAAATACTACAAGCAAGTTTAGTTCTCAAGAACATAACAATTTGTTAGCAAGGGAATACTCATATCACAAGCCTAATTATCAGTAAGTAGGTAATAAAAAACTGATTAAGCGTGTTTCTTGAAACAAAAGAAGATGAGTGTAATATTGTGAAATACCAAGTACCAACCTGAAAAATTTCTCTTTTATTGCTGAAAACTGATTCGTTGTAGTTAGCTGTTACTGCTCTCGCTGCTACTACTCTGCGCAGCACCTCCTAACTAAAACTTCCCTCTATCTTTTTTCTGTGTTTTTTCAGTATTCTTGATCGAATTGTTTTTCTCTTCTCTAGAATTTTAATTTTGTTCTGCTTTTATAGGTGAAAAACAAAATCAAAGAATCATGTTAACAATCTTTTCTTTCCATTTTCATTATTAGGGTTAGGTGTGAAGACTTACTTGCTCATCAAGGATGAGTTCCACCGCTGAAGGCTGATGCTCCTGCGTTGTGTTTTGTTTTGTAATTTTGCTTATATTTTTATTTTTTCTTTGTAATATATTTTTTTGCTTATCTAAAAAAATATATATATATATATATATATATTTTTTGGATTTTTAAATTTTTTGAATTCTGTTTATTCTTTATTATGATTTTTGGCCATATGGGTAGTTTAAGAAAAACAAAAGTGGACTCAAGGCTAATCAAGAAAAAATACTAAACATGGGCCTCAATAACCAAATTAGCATTTAAACAATGGGTGGCGATTATACCCCCACAAAATATGATAATCTCAAAATATCCCTGACAAATTTCTTCACACGAATTTATCTAATTTAAAGATAAATGTGTATTTGGTTTTTTTCCAAAACGGACTTATCTTTAAATTATATAAATTTGTTTTCAATAAAAATATTTACATAAATCCGTTTTTTATATTTTTGCAAACCGGAATTACCTAACCAACACTTAAATCCTTTTTTTATTTTTGCAAACCGGAATAAGAACTACATAAATCTGTTTTGGTTATTTTACAAAACAGATTTATCTATTTGTTAGATAAATCCGGTTTGAAAAAATTCAAAACAGATCTATCAAATAAATAGGTTGATTCGTTTTGTAAAATAATTAATAAAAGTGATAAATCTGTTAAAAAATCAAAAATAGGAAGTTGTCGTATGGGCCAAAGTTACATGGATCTGCAAAGGTAAAACTGGCTCATACTTCTTACCCACCTCCTCCTACTCACTACACCCCCCTAACCATACGACATTTTTATATGACCCGGTACTACACTACCGTACCTCTTCGTTAATGAAGCACTGTACCAGTCAACAGATCTGCGTGGGTGGGTTCTCATGTGTGTTCCATGTGAGTGTATTTTTGGAATTTTTAAAAAGTGGGAGTGTGTGGCGAGTAAGGGTGCAAGAAGAATGAGCCTTAAAATTTAACCTAGAAACTAGGGAGCATGTTGAATTTTTATCACAATCAAATGGGTGTGGAATCAACAACGTTCCAGTCGGATAATTAACGGCTCCACCATTAATACAGCTAGCTTGCATCTCCTGCGACCATAGTTGACAAAAACTTTCCAGTCGGATAATTAACGGCAGAAAATGACACACCCCATTTGATGATGTATATATAATATTAACAATACTTTGCAACTAGCCAACACGATCAACTATACCTTACTTTAACGTACTTGGATTTAAATAAATGGACACGTTTGCTTCTAAATCCAATGACTATTTTTAACGAGATATTGTATATTTTTTTTATTTAAAAAAAGGTATTATATTTTTTATATTTTAATAATAAATTTCGTATAGTCCGTCTAATTAGCCTTTATAACGGATTATTTATAAAACTTTATGGACATGCTTAAAAAAAGTTTATGGATTAATAGATAAATTTCACATAATTTAGACACAACATATTATTTCTATGTACTTTACGGATTAATTAAACAAGAAAAGTGTAAGTTTAGAAACTACTAATTAAGTTAAAACTTTACTCATAAATTCAATGTGATTAATTAAATTTTCAAACTTTCTTAACTGTTGTGAACTAGTTAAAAATGTCTTGAAGAGAGTAGTAATTATTTTATTATACGTAATGATTCTTAATATTTATTATAGCCTAAATTGCATTTTTGGTCATTTATCTTTTATTAAAGTTTCAGTTTGGTCCTATATGTTTCAAACTTTATTTTGTTTAAATGACACAAAAATAAATTTATATTTAAATGCAGTTGAAAAAAAAATTCTTTTATCTCAAATTTTAAAAGTGACAATTGATAAAAAAGATTAAAAAAGTGACATTGATTTTTCATTTTAATAATTTAGATCAAGACAATTTTTGTTTATTTATAACTAAAAAAATCACTTTTATATAAAAATAATTTATTTATAACAAATTATTTCAATTACTTTTAAAAAGTCTCTTGTTAAAGTTCGCTTTAGGCCTCAAAAAGTGTTGGGTCTGCACTCAAAAATGGTCTTTTATGGTTGATTTGTTTTAGTTAATTTGTCATCCAATTGGTATGATATGTTTCAGTTTGGTCCAAAAACACAAAAGAACCAAATGGAAACATATCATACCAATTGAATGATCAAACTGAAAATATCAAACATAATTACCAATTTGACACGAATTTGAAACATAAAAGACACCAAAGCTAAAAAAAGATAAACAACCAAACTAAAACTTTTGTCAAATATAAAAGACCGAAAATGTAGTTTAACCTATTATAAATAATAACCAGAAAATATTTAAAAACTCATTAATCAATTACATAATGTATCATAATCATAATTAATATATATTATAGTAATTCTCTTGTAACCAAAAAATTATAGCAATTCTCTTCCAAAGCTAAACTATACACCCGTCCCTGTCCACTGCCAACTCCATCTATCTGAACAATAATTGTCTATTTATAAGTATCAATCAGCAATTAACCCTAGCTTTTGTTTCTTGTGACGCGCAATCTCAAGATTAAAAATATAAGCATTCAACTATTGCACTCCACTATTCAACTCAATTATCTTACTCCATCTGTGTGATATTATTACGTGTACTGTTGAGAATATTTACTTAATTATCTCAATTTAATTATTTCTTATCACATATGCACTTAACCTTAAACCACACGGAAAGGGTATATGCATAAATTCAACCCTTTCAAATTTCCATGAACTTGGACAAAAAAGGGACTCCATACAAGTCCTCTACGTGTCACAAACATGTTCCCATGTTAAGTTCTTATTAATTTGGAGAGGAAAAAAAATATTCTTTCATAAACTCTAAGACTTACTCATTAGATATTTTAAATATAAAAATAAGCTAATCAAATATCATTTAGTACTGTCTTTCTTTTCAAGAATCGTGGTTTTAGTATTTTTTTTTATGGTACGACGTGGTTTAAGTACTTAGTACTTAACGATTGTGTAGCCAACATGTTTGATTTTAATGTTACAATATTGGCCATGTTTGCAAGTTGTTTGCTTAGGGGAAAAAAATACGTTATCCTGTTTACATATTCCAGCTATAAAGTTTTGACTCACATGCAGGGTTCGATTGTGTAGCCAAGATTTTTCTTTTATAAACACACACGCACATTAAAATACTTATAAAAAAAAAACACGCACATTAAAATTTAAACAACATAAATAAATTATAAAATTATTTTAAAAAAAACCCTATAAGTCATTAATACACACACAGACAAATATATATATATATATATATATATATATATATAATTCTTGTTATTTGTAAACTTATAATTATGCATGTTCGATTAATATTAACGGTTTGGATTACATCATTAATTATAAATTTTGTAGGATTGTTAATTTTTAATTAAAGATTGCATAAGTCTTTTAAAATCAAAACAGTTAAACTAGCTAACTTAATTAATTTCTTAATTTCTATAAAGTTAGATAATTTTACTTGACAAGAAATAATCTTTTAAAACTCCAAACCGATACACCCTTTTAATATCCTATTCTTAATTCTTAATGTAAAAAAACATTACTTTTTCTTTCACACAATATGTAGGGTCTAACCCTAGTTATTAGCGAATTTCTAGCTAAAAGTCTCTACAATTTGCATGAATGGCCAACGTCAGCGTACGAGAAGGAAAACAAAAGCCAACTCTCCACACTATTGTGTAAATAAAAAAAATATTTGGATAATCAGTTTATGTATAACTTTTTTTCTTTACAAAAATCATAAGCTATAACTTTGTAGCAACTTTTGTTTTTGATAAAAGTCATAAGCTATAACGTTGTAGCTCATAAGATAATTTTTTTGACCAATGCTCATAAATTAATCAACAAGTGTAAATATTTATTTGAGTTTAATTTATATACACATACGATATATAGGCTTTTACAACTACCACCGATCACAAATTATGGCGTGGTTGGTTATCAATTGACTAATTTTTTTAATGATGTGTCAAACTGTAATTGATAGATATTGTAAAATATGTATTCACCTATTATGTATATAAATTAAATCCTATTTATTTTAGTCTCTAGATATATAAAGTGTTAAGTGTCGAGATATATATATATATATATATTATAAGATGGGGAATACCCCAGATTTTATTAAAAACAAAAAAGATGACAGAAGAAAACCTTAGGGAGAGACTAGGCCAAAATCATTGGCAAGAAACGGGCTAAAAGCAAAGGAATATTCTAAGGGTCTGAACATGTTGGAGTTGATTGGAATCGATCATATTGAAGAAGTTATATTGTGGAGTTTTACATGTGCTCATTTTTTATTCTAACGGTTCGTGATATTTCTTCGATTTTGGAGTTTTACATGTGCTCATTTTATTTCTCTATATGTTGTTTTTCCAACAAAATAAACTAGAGACAAATTAAAAGTCCAACTAAGAAACTAGTTAATGTCCTATTGACAAACCAAATGTTCAACTAAGAACTAATATAAAGGATTCAGATCAAAAAGAGGCAAAGACTAAATTTGCCTTGGAACGGGTGTTATAGCAAACACTACTCTAAACCACTTTCCAATTTTGCCGTAATTTCTTCTTTTGAGAGTTAGACATAACCGGCTCGGGAAAATCAATCTAAGCAACTGTTCCTTGGCTATCTGAAGCCACAGGATGAACCTCACCATCTGGCACAACACCCTAAAGGTTTCTTAATATTCTCATTTCAGATGCTACTACCAAATTGAAGTAGCATTGGAGTCTGAGATACTAAGCGAATCCAGCCTGGTTAACACTATTCATCTTTAAAATATAAATCTTGTGGAGTCTCCCAGTCCACTTTCCCTCCAAAACTCCCCCCCCCCCCCCCCCCCCCCCCCCCCCCCCCCCAATTTTTATATTACATTAAAATTTTGAAAAATTTATTTTTTTTTCCGATAATCAGATTGGTGTAAGACGAAAATTAATTTCATGATATATTATGTAAAGTGTGATGCTAGAATTTTTTTGAGGTTCTTTAGAGTCCGAAACAAAATTAGTTGTCAAAAAAATAATAATTTTTCCTCAATAATCAGATTGCTAAAAAATGAAATTTAATTTCATAATAAATTATGTAAATTATGATGCTGGCCAGTGTGTTTTTGTGATGCTTTTTCAAATACTCAAAATTCATTCCTAAATATCGAAAAAAATTTACCTGTTCGAATACACAAAGTTTGTTACTCAGTGACTGGTTTGGTGAAAAAAATAAATTCAAAAAAATATGTAAAGTACAATGTTGAGTAGTGTGTTTCTTATGCTTTATTGTTTCCAAAAAAAATCTACTATTCAAATGTCAAAAAATTGTGACTCAATAACCGATTTAGTGAAAAAATATTTAATTTCATGATAAAATACGTAAAATGTAATGCTAAGCAGCGTATTTTTGGGTACTTTAGTGTTTGAGAAAAAAAAAATTACCGTTCAAGTACTCAGAGTTCATTCCTCAATAACCGATTTAGTGAGAAATAATAATTTCGTGACAAATATGGACACACTCTATTTTAGTTTTTAAGTCCGCAATTGCCTTTATTAAATAAATATTTTTTTAGTTTATACTTACCTTCAATTTAAACAAAGTTTTCTCATGTTGCAATTTAAAAAACAAATTTTACCCAATAACAATTCTATATTAACTAGAGCTTTTACCCCATGCCAATGCCACCTATCTAAGAGAAAGGTCAGCTATAAACCTATAAAACTTGGATATTTTCTCTAGCATGTGAATAGCTGGCCTATAATAAGTTGACACTAACCAGAAAACTCTGTTTTGTTCATAGGATTACAAGATGGGTTGATGAAGATGACGACAAAGTTAAAGCTACAGGGGACAAAAGTTTGCAGTATCATTCTACACCACATTTTAAAACACCACACTTTGAGAGTAGAGTGATGTCGTCTTATATCATTATTTTTCTTGTGTTGAATTTGTAACGAGTAGAGTTTGATTTGTCTTCAGATTGTTTTCTTTGGGGCGAGTAAAGGGTTTGGTAGGGGTTAAATTTTGAAAGCTGTTGATTGGAATCATATTTAAATTTGTAAATTAGTTTGAATGGGTTTGTCATCAAGAAACCCACTTTGGGTCAATCTCAGTAATTGGGAAGTTGATAAAATGTGTCACTTACTAAATGCTTGGCATTTTTAGTACTCTAAAATCACTTTCTTTATGTTTTGAGAAACATTTTATGTTGATGTAGACTCTTTGTGTGAATAAGACTGGGCAATCATACTTAAAGATCAAAATCACTGCTATAATGAATCTTTTTGCTTGAAGGTCCTGCACTTTTTGATTTCACTTATGTATCTCAAGGGCATTTCAATATTCATGTTCCTTGACAACTATTGTTGATCGTCGTTGATGACGTGTTATGCGTAATCAATGACCTTCCATCCAAGTGGAGTATCTTAATCAAAATGCTTATGGTGGAAATTTTAACGGTGCTAGCTTATGCCGATGGTGGTTATGCTAACAACCTAATAGCAACACAACGTGCCTTATATTAAGACCAAGACTACTGAGATTATGAATCTCTTTGGTGTTGATGGTTTGATTGGAACACCTACTAGGAGTGAGGTCGTTTTAACCTATGTTTCAAAGGGTTGCTTCAAAATCCATTGTCCGATGACTGTTGCACGTGTTTGTCTTAGAATAATGCACAATCAGCTGCCTTCAATTTAGATGCTCTACCCTCATCGAGGCTGCCGTCCCATTCATAGGACTAACTCTTCTCATCATGAAGAAGTTGGCCAAAGTGCTCACAATCCTATTATTATGTAATGACTTTTTTTAGTGGCATGTACCTTCAAGACATTTTATCTTTGTTTTGTTTATTTTGCTCTATCTTCAAACCTTTGTTGAAACTTTTATTGCTATGAGAATGTAATATTTAGATATTCTGTGTTGCAACTTCTGTTTTTTTTTGTCCCCCGTGCACGGCACGGGTAACACGTCTAGTATATATAGTCTCCGAATATGTTGAAATTTTAAAAACATCTCCGATGTGTCTTCTGTAATTAGTAATTATATACGGATTGAAAATGCGCTTTTAAGATCTAATAAAAGATATATTGATCAAGGACTGAAATGATAAAACAAAGACAAGTAGGAAGATGTTATGTTATGTAATTTTAACAAATTCAAAAGACTATATATAGTAAATACATCTGGGGCAAAAGGGACTGTTTAACCAAATTCATGCTCGATCAGGTAATTTTTTTTTTTTTGAGGAACGATCAGGTAATTATTAATTAAAACTAAAAACTGATAAAAAAATGTCAAGTTGGTTTTGACCAACAAACGAACAATATTATATAAAAGGTGGTTTCTACATCAATTATTGAAAAAAACTTCGTATAAGCCAAAACCATTAAAGGAACTTATGGAAATAACCCAAAAACTACTTATGAGATAGTTATAAGCTCTTTTCATATATTCATCCAACTACTTTCTAAATTGGTGTTGACCAATGTCAAGCCTATCCAGGTGTCATCGTTAGTCTAATAAGTCTTTGTTATTTTTTTCTGAAAAAAAAAACTCATGATTCTTTTTTTCTTGTGTCAAAAAAAGTGTTTACTTTTTCTTTTTTGCTGAATAATTTTAAGTGTTTAATTAATCATATTACATACATGTTTTCTTTATTTGCGAATACATGTTGTGATTGGAAAATAAGTAAATATATAACACTAACAACATGCATAAAATGTATCTTTTTTTCTTTAATTATAAGTTAAAAGTTTATTGATAGTAGACAATTAAGCTACAAACATTCCCACAACTAAGAGGTTGACAAAATCATCCATGCATTAAACACTACTTGTGGGGAAGAGCACACACCTAAACAAAACAAAACACAAGCATATGCAACCAATTAATACATCAAATGTATCTGAACAGAATAACACTGTTTTTTTTAATATAATTTTGAAAAATATATATATTTTTTCTAATTATTAATGAGATTATTTTGTTAAAACAACTTGGCATTTAAATATTATGGAAGGAAAAAAATGATTTTTTTATAATTATTAATGAAAATTATTTTCTTAAGACAAGTTGGCCCTTAAATATTATGGTTGACTTTAATCAATAAACAGAATTATATGTTGTTTAATTAAAGTCAATTGCCTTAATTACGTATCACATCCTGTACAGATACATCCAAGATATAAATCCAACACTCTCATTTCCAACTCTATATAAAGCATTTTGCTTCCTCATAATAAAACAAGCTCAAGACTCGTAAGTAACACACTACTTGGTATGGCACTTTTCCCCTTGTCTTTTAGATTCAATTATATTCGTTATCCATATTATACGGAGATACCAATATATATATATATATATATATATATATATATATATATATATATTATATATTAATAGAAACTATAAGCTAAAATACTAAACTTTCACATGACAAAATGTGACAAGTTGACTCTATCTCTAGAATAGACTTGCATGCTAACTTACAGATACTAACTTTTGTAAATATGATGATGATTTTGCAGGTTTGTAATTTAAAGGGCTTAAAATGAGTCAGGTTTTTAGTGATGAAGCAGTAGCAAAAGCTATGGAGGAAATAGGAAGTGCACCTTCATCACGTAGACATGGAGGAGTAGGAGAAGGAGGAGGAGATGTTTTGCCATTTGTTCATAAAGTGGCAAGTCCTCCTAAGCAAACACTTTTTCAAGAGATTAAATATTCTTTCAATGAAACTTTCTTCTCAGATGACCCTTTTGGCAAATTTAAGAACCAAACTGGTTCAAGAAAATTTGTTCTAGGCCTTCAATCTGTTTTCCCAATTTTTGAATGGGCTAGAGGTTATAATCTTAAGAGTTTCAAAGGTGATTTGATTTCTGGACTTACCATTGCAAGTCTATGCATACCTCAGGTTAGTATAACTGTATGATTATGATCTTCTCAATAATATTGTGTATATATTTATTTATTCTATAACTCTTTTGATGATCTCCCTTAAAAATAATAATAGGATATTGCATATGCAAAGCTTGCAAATTTGCAACCACAATATGCATTGTGTAAGTATATATCTGGTTTATTTTAAGCAACTTTAGTTTGAGAAAATGTTTTCTATTTTGTTTTAATTCTATTTTTTATGTACAAATTTTTGCAGACACCAGTTTTGTGGCTCCTCTTGTGTATGCTTTTATGGGAAGTTCAAGAGATATTGCAATAGGACCAGTAGCTGTGGTGTCCCTCTTGCTAGGGACTTTGCTTACTGATGAGATCAGTGACTACAGCAATCCTGATTACCTTTATCTTGCATTTACTGCCACTTTCTTTGCTGGACTCACTCAAATGGCACTTGGAGTTCTCAGGTACAATATAATAAATACATTTTTAGACTTTGAATCACTGACACTTCAGGTTGAAGACGTGTCTGGTGTCTAACACGTGTGTCGTGTCAGACATCGATGCTGACACTCCAATTACTTCCATTTTTCAAATTAAAACTGGTGTCTACGTGTCTGTGTCTGTGTCTGTGTCTGTGTTGTGCTCATTGTCTGTGTCTTTGCTTCGCTTTAGATTGATAGTTGGTTCTTATGTTGTGTATGTGTGTGATTTACCTAATTTAAATTATTGCAGGCTTGGTTTCTTGATTGACTTCCTATCTCATGCTGCAATTGTGGGATTCATGGGTGGAGCTGCTATAACAATTGCACTGCAACAGCTTAAAGGTCTTCTTGGCATAAAGAAGTTTACTAAGAAAACTGATATTGTTTCTGTCATGACATCTGTTTTTGATTCTGCTCACCATGGGGTAAGTAAAGTAAACCTTCAATTCTTTTCCTTCATGCATGATTTGGAAACATAATTAAGATTAAGGCTCACAAACATTTGTTTTAATCTATCTTTGTTCTTACAGTGGAATTGGCAGACAATAGTGATTGGACTTTCATTCTTTGCCTTCCTTCTTACAACCAAATATATTGTAAGAATATGGATGCCAACAATTTTCCTTACACTCTCTTCCTTTCTATTTATTTCTTGAACTTTTTATAATTCTTATGTTTGTAATGAACAGGCTAAAAAGAACAAGAAACTTTTTTGGGTGGCCGCGATTTCTCCCATGATATCTGTTATACTCTCCACCTTTTTTGTTTACATAACCAGGGCTGACAAGAAAGGAGTAGCAATTGTAAGTAGCACAAAATTGCTTCAATATATATTTAAAAACACTATTAGGATTTTCTTTATTACGAATCGAAGCTACAAGGGCTGAATCTATACGATAAATAGGACTTAAAAGTATTCATGCTACTATATTTCAGGTGAGACATATTGAGAAGGGTATAAATCCATCATCTGCTAGTAAAATTTTTTTCAGTGGAAAATATCTCACCGCTGGTATTCGGATTGGTTTGGTGTCTGGAATGGTAGCACTCACGGTATGCAAATTTTATTGATCATGAATGAATTCCTCAAATTTCCATTTTTTTTTGGAGACATGTGAGTCAAATTGTTTAAACTTTAGGAAGCTGTGGCCATTGGGAGAACATTTGCTACAATGAAAGACTATTCACTAGATGGTAACAGAGAAATGGTGGCACTTGGAACAATGAACATTATTGGTTCTCTAACATCTTGTTATGTGGCTACAGGTACCAATCATGTTTAATAGAAACCTTGTAATTTTAGTCTTTTTAAGCTATGATTACTGTCATCTTAACGAGTGTTTCCGATCTGTATCCAGGGTCTTTTTCTCGCTCGGCTGTGAACTATATGGCTGGTTGTAAAACTGCTGTATCAAACATTGTTATGGCATTTGTGTTGTTATTAACTCTTGTAGCCATTACACCGTTATTCAAGTACACTCCAAATGCAGTGCTTGCTTCAATTATTATAGCTGCTGTCTTGGGCCTAATAGACATTGAAGCCGTTATTCTTCTCTGGAAGATTGACAAATTTGACTTTCTTGCTTGCATGGGAGCCTTCTTTGGTGTCATCTTCATCAGTGTTGAGATTGGCCTTCTAATCGCGGTAATCAAATTGGAACTTTATTTTAACGAATCGAAGCGATAACAGCTGAATTTCAATGGATTGTGGCAGCAAGGCTACTCTGACACATACAAAATCTTCTCGCGTATTTATGCATATAACCTTGTTAATTTATACATGCAGGTGGCAATATCTTTTGCCAAAATCCTTTTACAAGTAACAAGGCCAAGGACAGCATTACTTGGAAAGCTTCCAGGGACTAATGTCTACAGAAACATTCTGCAATACCCCAAAGCATCACAGATTCCTGGCATGGTTATTGTCAGGGTTGACTCTGCAATTTACTTCTCAAACTCTAACTATATCAAGGACAGAATTTTGAAGTGGATGACTGATGAAGAGGCCATAAGAGCATCATCTGAATTTCCCAGCATAAACTATGTCACTGTCGAAATGTCGCGTAAGGCTTTAAATAAAATCTTTTCATCCCTTTTTTCATAATTAACTTTGATGATTGAATTTACCAACAAAACAACCATATTCTTTCAGCTGTTACTGATATTGACACTAGTGGAATCCATGCCTTCGAAGATTTATTCAAGAGCCTTAAGAAAAGAGAAATCCAGGTAATACACAATCACTTAATTCAACATTTTCTACATTATTAATCATTCAAATTCATCTATAATGTTATTGTGCTTAAATGTTTTCACTCCACTAATAATTTTTTTTCACTCTTTTCATAGCTTCTACTGGCAAATCCGGGGCCAGTTGTAATTGAGAAGCTACATGCATCAAAGTTATCAGATATAATAGGAGAAGATAAAATATTTCTATCAGTGGCTGATGCTGTTGCAACTTTTACTCCAAAGGGTGGAGAAGTTTGAATCAAAGGGTGGATATTGTTCAAGGAGCTCATGGAAACACTGAATCGGCATGTAGATTTGTCTTCTATAGTTTTGTTTGATTATTATTGATTTCTAGTTCCCAGTGATGTAATAATGTATAGTAAAGAAGAGATAAAAGTGATAGAAATGTGTGATATGTTTTGATTATAGCTTGTGTTTGTCTTACTTCGTGGAAGCTAATGCTTATTTTTATGATTTATATATGCTCAATGATTGTAGAAAAAACCAATTGAAAATGAAGGAAACAGAGAATATTGACTTCATGATGTGATGGACTGGTTTATAATGTAGTTAAAAAAACTTCATGATTTGATGGATTGCATTAGAAATTAAAATGGATATTATAAATAAACAAGTTTTGAAAGTGAAGTTTTAATTTATTATACTTGACTGGTAGGTTTATCATACTTGATGACCTACACAAATAAAGAGACTCATCCCTGGCCCCAAGAGTCATACATATATCCCCACTAATATATTTGAAAAGTATAACTTCAGAATTTAATAATGTATGAATCCTAACATGTATAAATATCGATGAGTGGTTCATGCATACAAGAACTAATAATAGTTATCAGCATTTTTGAAGTTGGGCTCAATGACCAAAACTAGAGAGTGAATTGGTTTGTATATTGTGCCTGTGAGTTACTTTGTTGTCCAAAAACTTAGACAATTTAGACTTACCTCATATAAGTTTGATTTAACTTTATTCTATCTCATGTGGAACTTATTATGTGACAACAATGATATCCTATGGTTGCTGGACTAGAAGATTTAAAAGTAAGTGACTTATTGGATACATCTACTGGTGGGTGGAATTCTTCTTTCATTGATCAGATTTTTAACACTCAAGAGGTGTCTTTAATCAAATCTATGCCTCGGTTTCAAGCTACTGAGGAAGACAAGTTGTGTTGGTGGAGAAGCAAAACTGGTTGTTACTCAGTTCGTTCAGCGTATTATGCTCTTATGGAGGACTTTATTGATAACTCACATCTTCGTGTAACAGGTCCATGGATGTTAATATGGAAGTGTTGTGTTCCTCCTAAAGTCAAGTTGTTACTTTGGAGGTTAGCGCGTGGGTGCCTGCCAATCCGCGTTAATCTTCAACGGAGACACGTTAATTGTGATGCACGTTGTCCTTTGTGCGAAAGAGCTGAAACCGAACGACACCTTTTCCTGGATTGTCCGCACACTGCTGCAGTGTGGGCAACTGCTGGGTTGGCGCCGGACGTCACTTCGGTTACGGCTAATGCTGCTGATTTTCGTGATTGTTTTTTTCAATTGTTGCAGGTACTAAATGAGGCAAAAAGAAATACTTTTATGATGCTTCTTTGGTCCTTGTGGCGTTGTCGCAATGAGAAAGTTTGGGAGGGTGTTCTCCAATCACTTGACTGCATAGTGCATGCTGTGACGGATACTCTACATGAGTGGTGTTGGGTGAGACAAAGACAACCTGCTGGAGCTGCTGGCCGTGAGCAACAACGTGGACAGGTTCCGCGCTGGCAGAAACCGGACGATGGTACCCTCAAGTGCAACATCGACGCAATGCTTTTTACTAATGAGAACAAGTTTGGTATTGGAATGTGCATTTGTACGTCTCTACGGGTAACTTTTACAAGAGTAAGACTATGTGGTTTCTGGGGATTCCAACACCACAAGAAGCGGAGGCAATGAGACTTTGGCAAACCTTACTCTGGTTGGAGGCATTGGGGATGACTTCTATTTCCATAGAACTGGATTGTCTTCCGGTTGTAAATGGCTCGATGGCAGACCCTTTACCGAATACCGAGTTTGGTGTGTTATTTTCAAATGTAAGACTTTTTTAATTAATTTTCCAAGCTTTCAGGTTAGCTTTGTTAGGAGACAAGCAAATCTTGTCGCTCATACTCTAGCACGAGAATCAAGATTATATGCTAGCTCCAATGTTTTTGATTTAATTCCATCCTGTATTGAGACTATTTTATATAATGAAATGATCTAAGTTTGTTGCTGTAAAAAAAACAATGATATCCGTATATCCTTATTTTGACGAATTTCTTTCATATACTAAAGAAAAAAATTAGAAGCTTCTATATGGGTGACCTGAAAATTAGGGCCGAGGATAGGGTAACTCACCCCGCCAACAATTTTTGCAAATTTGATGAAGAGAGAGTTTAACCTCTAGCTTTTTCCTTTTGTTTAAAATCAAGGAGAAGAAATATCACAAAACATGAGGACTCCAAGTCGTGCCTTGTGTGGTCCCAATAACTATTGATGTTGATTTTCTTACTCCATTTTTTATTAACTTTGAATGTGTTGAAATTTTAAAAGGGATTGACATATACTAGAACATTTATAGGGATTGTATCTATGTGTGCTAATTTGGAAAAAAAAGAAAATGTATTATCCCAAGTCATTTTGATCTTCTTGGTTTGTATGGATTGTATGTAAAAATCCTTAATAAAGTTTTTAATATACATTTTCTTACTCAATCCATTTTTACAAAGTCTTTTGAAATTAATAATACTTCTAATGTATTTGAAAATTGTTTGTGTCACCGTGAACCATATTGTGTTATTGAAAATGAGAGTCTCCATTTTTGCTCAAGTATTTTTCCAACCTTGAAATGAGAAAGACACTATGTTGCTATTTCAATGTTCAAAGCCAATTAATGAATGTAGATTTGGTTACCTATTCCAAAAAGTATAAGTTGCTCTCTAACTTTTACATTGCATTGATGTTGGGTGCTACTCCAAAAAGTATTGTGTTATTGATTTTTCTCAATTTCCATTTAACAAGTGTATGTTAGTACACTGCTAGAGAAAGCTAAAGGGTAAATATGTTTTTATTCGCTATAAGTTTACGAATTATGATTTTAGTCCTTACAAAATTTTCACTCACTTATAAACCCTAACTTTTCCTTTGTCAGCACTTTTAGTCTCTACCGTTAACCTCAAATTCTTCCAATCCGAATCCTCCATCTTTGAAGTACCACCGTCTCTATGATCAGGCTCCTTCTCAGACATTAGAGCTTTTCTTCACAAGCCACAACCTCAATGATGCTTCATTGCTTTGATGTTTTTGGTGGCTATCAGCCGATCTTGATACAAGTTTGACAGGGAGATCCCGCTTCAGTTGGGGGCACGGGCGAATTTGGGGATCGTCGATACACACCCTTGCGTCGAACCCGATCGATTACACATTTATTATTAATTTTTATTTTAGGAAAAAACTTAGGTACAGTACTATAGATCCTGGTGGGTCCGAGGCTGGTTCGTTGCAGCGGTAAAAATGCTGTTTATGGACACCCGGTTGCCGGGTTCGACCCCTACCGGGTGTCGAACCTTGGTTTTCCCATTTGTGTGTGTGTGTTAAGTCCTGACACTTGTCAGTCCGACCATCAGACCAAAAAAAAAACTATAGGTGCTGATGGTGCTGTACTTCAAAGGAAAAGTAAGAAAACTTTTACCAACCACTTGACAGTTGTTTGGTTTCAAATAAATTTTTTTATTTTAAAATAAAGGGTGTTTGTGTCTAGACCAGTACAACAAGTACCTATGGTACTGCATGCACCTAAGTATTGCTCTTTATTTTATGCATATATATTTGTTTCATATATTTTGTTTATTTTTAATTTTGATATTTTTCGATAGAAAATATTTAATTACTTTTAACTTTATTTTATGGCTTAAATATATTTTTAGTCCCGAAAAATATAGGGTCATTTGGTTTTAATCCCATCAAATTTTTTAAAAGAAGCTCCCTGTAAAATAAAATATTTTCATTTAAATTCTTTTCTTAGTGTTCCGTTTCAAATAAAAGCTGAGTTGGCTAATAGAGATCCAATGTGTTATTTATCTTTCATTTCTAATTATTTTAAATATCAACATGATGCCACCTAAGATATTCACTTAACCCTAAGTCCCCAATCCTTGAACCCTTCTTCTCCTCCTACTTCATAGAAGCAAGTTTATGGCTGCCTATTGTACCAATCTCTGTCAAAAACTCCTTATATGGAGGAGAAGAAGACGGCTTCAAGAATTGGGATGGTTAAGTGAATATCGTAGGTGGCATGCCATGTAGGTTTTAAAATAATTAAATAACACATTGGATCTCTCTGTTAGCCAACTATGTTTTTTTAAATGGAGTACTAACAAAAGGCTAAATAAAAATGTTTGATTTTATAGAGATTTTTTTTTTAAATTACTGAGACTAAAATTGAATCACCATATATTTGCAGGGACTAAAAACATATTTAAGCCTTGTTTTATCATTGTATAATAAATATAATTTTATTTTATTAATTATCATAAATATAAATTTTTAAATTTTTCAATAATGGTAGAAGAGGACCTACAAAGAAAACTCAACTTTGGATGAGAAGGACATAACACAACTCTCCGTTGGGAGGCAAGACCCGCCGGTTGCCATGCCTTATATTGAAAAATCTATTTAATTACTTTTAACTTCATGTAAATGGAAGAATCAAAGTTGTAAAAAATTGACAAGTTCAAGAATGTTAATTATATATATATATATATATATATATATATATATATATATATATGAAGAATATAGAAGCAAGAAAGAAAACTAGTTGTGATTTTTCATGTTGTTTTGTGCCCTCATTCGACTACCCCATGATTCCCTATTTCTATGAGACCTTCTCTTCAATTCAACAACTTGCTCCTGCCACCTACATCTCCAACTCTTACAATTACTAATTACACCCAATTTATTACTACTTCTCAAACTCAACTCATAGTCATATTCTTCTCTAAGCCTGGGATTCGACAGAGTTTTGTAAGCTGCATTGAGCTGTACAAACATCCTCGTAGCTTCTTCTTATAGGAATTAATCTATCTACAAGACATGCTTATAATCATGAATATACTATAGCGGAAAACAAAGACATACAAGCATGCTTCTATATAATCAAGAACAAAGCCATGACTTTGATAACCTTAGGATCTACGACATGTTGATATATCAAGGATTAGATATATACCTGGATCCATAGCAAAGAAGCGGAGAAGGGATCCTTACAAGAAAAGGAGTGAGTGAAACGAGCAACAGTTACTCGTCGGCTTTATGGTTCTTCCTCAACCGGGACTCCTAATGCCTTAGATTCTCTTCAGATGGGGAGAAGAGAGTAAACGTGTGTATAGTGCGGTTAGTCCGGTATATTGGGGACCATAGCCTACTTATAGTGTGACAGTCTATTAGGGTTCCCATTATCCCTCTAATGGGCTATCACTGACATCCACTCATATTGGGCCCATATCAATAATAATTAATTAATTAATTATATAATTAGAAATCCAATATAGCCTTTTACTTATTTTGATCACATATCAATCAAAGCTCCTAATTGATAAATAGCTAATATAATTAATAAAGAATATATGCCCATTATTTATGATATTGGAATAAAATATTCCAACAATCTCCCACTTGGGCAATATATTACACTAATTATATCATAATTCTTTAGGCCGGCATCCGAATGCTATTTATCTTTAGATTTCCCTATACAATCTGGTCCACCTCATATATCAACAATGAGACCACCGCGGCTGTCGTCACTAACGTCTTTTGTGACTGTACCCCGATGACCATCATATTAACATACTCGATGACATAGATCAATATGGATGAGTGGCGTGGAAATTTCATGCAATGTGATCTCATGTCATGCCTATTTCCAACTGGTCCAACTTAAGTCTTTAGTGAGATCAAACTGAAGTTGTTGAAAATGCAAAATTTGTTTTGCATATAATATGATACAAACACATTTAATAATAACAACTTAATTCTGCAGAAAGTCAAAATAACATAAAGTCTGTATCAATGCCAAAATTCTAGAACATAAGGGAAAACAAGAAAAAGACTCCCACTAATCTAAGGCAATCTCAAAACCAATACCCATATGAGCAATGTGCTCGTGGTAAACTTTAGGTGTCAAGCCTTTGGTTAGTGGGTCTGCTAGCATAAAGTTGGTCCCTATATATTCTATCAAAATTTGTTTCTCTTGAACTCTTTCCTTCACAACAAGATACTTGATGTCGATGAATTTCGACTTTGTGGAACTCATGTTGTTGTTAGAGTATAGGACGGCTGCACTATTGTCACAATAAATCTTCAATGGCCTCTTAATGCTTCCAATGATGCTTAGGCCTGAGACAAAATTTCGCAGCCACAAAGCATGATTTGATGCCTCAAAACAGGCCACAAACTCTGCTGCCATGGTTGAAGGAGCCACTAAAGTCTGCTTGGCAGACTTCCAGGAAATAGCCCCTCCAGCCAAAAGGAAAATGTAACCAGATGTGGAATGTCTGCTATCTGGGCATCCCGCAAAATCAGAGTCAGAATACCCAATGACCTCTAAGTTATCTGACTTCCGATAGGTAAGCATGTAGTTTCTTGTTCTCTTCAAGTAGCGCATCACGCGCTTCACCGCTGTCCAATGTTGCATACCAGGATTACTCAAATATCTACCAAGAACTCCCACTATAAATGCTATGTCAGGACGAGTACAAACTTGAGCATACATAAGACTTCCCACAGCCGAAGCATAAGGAACCTTTTGCATCTCTACCTTTTCAAGATCTGTAGCGGGGCACTGATTGAGACTGAACTTGTCTCCTTTAGCCACGGGTGTATCTCCCGGTTTACTATCTTTCATGAAGAATCTATCCAAAACTGTATCGATATAGCTCCTTTGTGACAATCCCAAGATACCCTGAGAGCGATCTCTAAGTATTTGGATACCCAAGACAAAGGAGGCGTCCCCAAGATCTTTCATCTCGAAATTCTTCGTGAGAAATCTCTTAGTTTCGTGCAATAAGCCTATATCATTACTTGCTAATAGGATATCATCGACATATAACACCAAAAAGATTTCTCATGAATTAAATATAGGTAACCATATCTCGAGTAATCGTCTATGAACGTAATAAAGTACCTTTGCCCATTCCAAGAATTTGTAGGGAAAGGACCACAAATATCTGTATGTATTAGTTCTAAGACGTCTTTAGCTCTTTCGGCACCTAAATTCCTTTTGTTCGTTTGTTTGCCCTTAATACACTCTATGCAGACTTGAAAGTCAGACAAATCTAAGGGTCCAAGAATATCCTCCGACACAAGCCTCTGAATTCTCTGTTTAGAGATGTGACCTAAGCACTTATGCCATAAAGTGGCGGAATTCTCATTTAATTTTCGTTTCGTACCATGTGAACTTATTTGCAATATTTGGTTATAGGAATGCTTAACATCAAGCATATAAAGATTATCAATTAAAGACCCGTAACCAATAATATTTGGACCATAAGAGAGACTAGCTTTGGCATCTTTAAATGAACAGTCATAACCAGATTTGTCCAAAACCGAAACTGAAATTAAATTCCGTCTAATTGACGGGCAAACATATGTCTCAAACAAATCCAAATAATAACCAGTCTTTAAAAATAGTCTAAAAGTTCCTACAGCCTCAACTGCAACTTTAGTGCCATCGCCCACATAGATGAATCTTTCAGCATCACTCGGCGGTCGGCTCCACAGGCAACCATGCATGGACATACTAATGTGAGTAGTAGCACCAGAATCTACCCACCAAGTATCTTTAGGTACTGAAACTAAATTAACTTCAGAACAAACAAAAGTGAGAGGTTTACCCTTCTTTACACGCCATGCGGCGTATTTAGGACAATCCTTCTTCATGTGTCCTTCCTTCTTGCAGAAAAAACAAGCTGAGCCCTTATCTTGGTTTTTCTGCTGCTTCTTCTTAGAAGAACCTTCTGCAGTAACATTATTTTTCTTCCTCTTCTTGTGTTGAGAATTTGAAGCCAAATGAGCACTTTCAGTCCTTCCCCTCCGCAGTCTCTCTTCCTCTTGCACACAGTGAGACATAAGCTCATTGAGGGACCATTTGTCCTTCTGAGTGTTATATGTCACCACAAATTGTCCAAATTGTGCAGGAAGAGAGATCAAAACCAAATGCACAATCACATCATCAGGGATGTGCATCTTTAGTGCCTTGAGTTTTGATGCAAGGTTGGACATCTCCATAATGTACTCCCTTACGTTCCCTTTACCATTATACTTCATAGAGGTAAGTTTGGCCAAATGGCTACTTATCTCAGCCTTATCACTTTTTTCAAATGATTTCTCTATTGATTCCAGGAACTTTTTAGCATTCTCATTCTCAGTAATTGAGCCCCGGAAAACTTCCGGAATTGATTTCTTGATGATCATGAGGCACATTCGGTTGGACCGATCCCATTTCTCAATTTTGAGCTCATAAGAGTTCTCCGGAGTGGGAATGGGTCGTTCCTCCCTCAGTGCTTGGTCTAAGTCCATACATCCGAGAACGATTTCAACGGATTCCTTCCAAGACTTGAAATTCATCCCATTCAGCATAGGGATTTGGTTAATTTGAGTAACAAAATTTGGAGAGCTAGCAACAGCAACTAAATAAAAAAAAAAAAGAACAAATAAACATACAATCAACATTAGTAGCACATCAAATTATAAATAATTATTAGATGTGCAAAAATAACTTTAATTGTGAATTTAAAGACCCAAACAAGATACTAAGCGCACCATTAGTCCCCAATCTTTGGATTGCAAAGACTAACTGCAAGCAGTACTCTCAACGCAATGATCAAATATTGGTGATAAGTCCTGTCAAACAATGGTTGCCTTTGGGCACCGCAATTGCTCACATGGATAAATAACTTTATAATCACCACACATTTACCATCACATGCATGTTATTATTCGGCCAAGTTGCGCCTTCCTTTGGGCCGACAACAACTCGCATGAATAATTTCACACTACATCTTTTGTAAATTTAATCAAATTGACCTACGTAACAGAGGTTACTTTGGCAACGTGTTATTTCAACCAACTCAATTAAAATATACTAGACAATTTTATGCTAATAATAAAATATGGGAAAGGGTCTTAATTCACATATATCCTACACATAAGCGTAGAAAAAAAAAACTGAATGTACGGTTATGGCCTCCTAAACGCAAAAGAATAAAATTACAAAAATTACAATTCTTTAGCGAAAAAAAACGGCCTCTCCAAGTGGCGTTCTCTATGGTGTTGTCCCCTTTTGCCTTTCTCGATCAATTACAATATTAAAGTGAAGATAAAATAAATAAAGAGAAAGTCACGGTGCGCAGACCGTATTTAAATTAAAATCACGACACGCAGGTCGGCCCGAAATAAATAAACACATAAACAACACCGAAATACTAAGGCCATAACCATACACCACGCAAATTATTCAATAATGAGAACACCGAAATATTATTGAATATATAAAAAAAAAATCAAATATTAGCGAGATATGATCTTTATTACCATATATGAAGAGATATGGTCATGATACTAAACAAAAAAGCTAATGCGTAATATACGGATCAAATAAAGCAAATAGTGATATGATACAAAATCATGTTGCACATCTGGAACCATAAACAACCATCATCTATAACAATAAATATTATATACAAATAATGGTCACATAGGAAATAATCCATTGAAGGTACAACTTTAACTATACGATTTTGACAAGAAAACAAATAGCAGTTATACCAAGGATGAGTATTATCCAGGTGAAGCATTAGCTCCGGTCAAAAAACTTTAGCGTTAAAAAAAGAAATAATTTTGAACAATCACTCTTAAAAAAAAAGTTGTTCACGTGATACAACTATAGGAAAGAAAAAAAAATCATCTTTCACCGAAATCCCAATAAATCAACATAGAAGAGGGCTCTGATACCACTTGTAGGAATTAATCTATCTACAAGACATGCTTATAATCATGAATATACTATAGCGGAAAACAAAGACATACAAGCATGCTTCTATATAATCAAGAACAAAGTCATGACTTTGATAACCTTAGGATCTACGACATGTTGATATATCAAGGATTAGATATATACCTGGATCCATAGCAAAGAAGCGGAGAAGGGATCCTTACAAGAAAAGGAGTGAGTGAAACGAGCAACAGTTACTCGTCGGCTTTATGGTTCTTCCTCAACCGGGACTCCTAATGCCTTAGATTCTCTTCAGATGGGGAGAAGAGAGTAAACGTGTGTATAGTGCGGTTAGTCCGGTATATTGGGGACCATAGCCTACTTATAGTGTGACAGTCTATTAGGGTTCCCATTATCCCTCTAATGGGCTATCACTGACATCCACTCATATTGGGCCCATATCAATAATAATTAATTAATTAATTATATAATTAGAAATCCAATATAGCCTTTTACTTATTTTGATCACATATCAATCAAAGCTCCTAATTGATAAATAGCTAATATAATTAATAAAGAATATATGCCCATTATTTATGATATTGGAATAAAATATTCCAACACTTCTTTCTTGAAACGATCATTGCACACAACATCAGGATGGTAACGAAGAGCTAATGATCTATAGGCTCTCTTAATATCATCCATGGTTGCACTATTGGGACTCAAAGACAATATCTTGTACAAGTTATTACCGTTGGTGCTGCTCCAATCCTCCTCCACCGGAAGCTTTCTGGTTTTGCATGAAACAGTAAACACGTGCGTACGAGGTGGTCTTTGGTGTTTAGTACTACTTGAGTGTGGAAGGAAATAAAATGGTTTGGAAATGTTAAGGTTTGAGCTTAAGGATAAAACATCCATTTCTTTCTCTAATTGATTTTTTCTCTCTCTATTTTGGACAATGCATGTGGGTATTCATTCAATATGAAATATATAAATCATGATGTTGGAAGTTTAATATTTGTCTAGTGGCAGAAAATGTAATAGGCCAAGCGAATAAACCGATAATGTGATTCTGTTATATGGAAGTGAACAAACAGTAAAATCTAAAGTGAATGGCAGCCATGTTTGAATTGGACAACCATTGTGTCTGTTCCTGGCTTTTACCTGGTCTGCCGGCAGGACCAAAGAGTTCATTTCATGGGGAGGGATATTGAGGCAATGAGTAACACGTTTATTTTATTAGGAAACTAGTAACATACCCGTGCATCCGCACAGGCAGATCGCGTTACGTGGTACGATTAGTACTCAAATTGAAATTCTAATTTTGAAAGTTCAGCGTTAGAAAATTAGAGTTAAAAGGATAGGAGATAGTGATGATAAAAGTGTGATGATGTGTTTGAAAAGATAATATACCCGTGCGGTTAATATTTTTTACCCAAAGCGGTTAATATACCTGTGCATCCGCACAGACCAATCACTTTACTTAACACGAATAGCTCTCAATTCATAATTGTTAATACTTGGCAAACCAAAATATAGTAGAGACTAGTTTTGTTTCTCAAACTGCATATGTACCTTCAAAATTGTTACTCTATTTAGAGTAGTTACTAATAATATTAAAATGAAAATGATGAAATGAAGTTCAAAAATTAATAATGTTAACTTGAAAAACAAAGTTAATAAAACTTCGAATATAACCTTTGAATATAGGTGAAAACATAGACCAACCATTTTAATTCAAAATTTTACGCAGTTGTTTAAACCTAGCTAGAAAGAAGTAGTTTCAATTGGAGGACTTACTTAAGTCAAAACTTAAACAGCCTAGTATATATATTTGGACTTTATGTAGCTGGAGTATTAGATGAATGTAGTTGCTCTATTTCATTCAATATGTTGAGCATCACAGAATTCTCCCAAGTGTTATTACTATCAATCAATATAAGAATCTTTGGGGCTGAAATTAACAGTTGACAAAATTTTCTCTTTATAATTTGATAGTAACACATACTTCTACATAACTTGGTAAATAAGTAATGTTAAACAATTAGATAATTGATTTAACTCGAAATGAAATAATTTGTATAAATTCAAAAATGCTCTAAAAATGAGAAAAATTAACATCTATATTTAAGAGAATAGTTTGATGATTGACATTGGAAGACAAATAGAGAGTGCCTCTTTTAAACTATACCTTTCAACAAAGTTATGCAATTTAAAATGCTAACAAACCTTTGATAAAAAGCTGTGAAAAATATATCAGAAGAAATGTGATGTATTCGTCCAACTTGTTATCAGGTTATAAAAATGAATATGAACTTATGAAGTCATTAAATAAAGGTCACTGCAGTGAGAATAATCAACAAAATAATAGCTAAGTTGCAGACTTTTCCTTTAGTAAAATATTCCAACCAATGAATAAGTTTATAAGCAATTTTTATACATTACCAACCATAAAAACAATAGCAAAAGATAAATTAAATACTTCCATAAATAACTTCTTTTGACAAATATATATCAATTATCCAATCCGAGAATGTTGATCCGTACATCATATAAATGAAAAAATTATATATGTTGAGGATAACTCCCCATTATGTACTCAAAACTTGCACACCCACTTTGTCCCTTCTACCTACTCAAATCCAAATGCGCTTCCTTCTTGGTCGTGGACATCAAAGAAGAAGTCTCCAACTCAGGCTATCCAGGAACACATGGATTTACTGTAGCTTTAAAAAAAATTGAATCATTTTTCTATGATTAAAACAACAATGAGTAAGCATAAAAACAAAATAACTAAATCCAATAATACAATCTAACGATTAAATTCTTATCTTGTCTAATTCACTCTGAGAACTTCTACTTGCTATGTTACAAAATCACTAATATTAAGGGCTAGGAACATGAGGGATATATCTGTAACTATCAAGAACATAAATAAAAGGAAAATCAAGGAATTGAAAATGCCAACCTCACATAAAAGTGAACAATAAGATGCTTGGTTTCTATCTTGTGCAGGAACACCATCAGGTAACAACTCATTTTCCATGGAGCCAAGTAGAAATGCTTCAAGCTTTTCTGTGGAGATATTAGAAAAATGTGATATCAGACATAAAGTTCTAGCCTACTTGAGAAAACATATGAATTGCATCAAGCAAATGCGACCAAACTTCAATACGGTTTCCATAGATTTTTTAATAGGAGGCTATTGAAAGACTAAAACTCTTTCATTTATCGCACTATTTAGTGTAGCTATATTTCAGGCAAGTATATCTTATCGAGATATAAGAATTCATGCAACAAAAGAAAATCAACCTTTTATTCAACCATTTTCGCTTAACAATGATAAGTCATGATTTAGTAGAGTCTTTTTATCTTTGAAGGGAGTAGAAACAGAAGTAAAGAAACTTGCAGGAAGGTTGGAGAAGAAATCTGCAGAATCAATGAATAAAAAAATGCAGAATCAATAAATGAAATATGCATTTACATCTCTCTCATAATAAACTATGAATGAAAAATATGCATATACATAATAAACATTTACATCTTGCAGAATCAATGGATGTAAAATATGCATTGATTGTGCTGAGTCAAAAAAAATCGAGACAATAAAACTTATTAAATTGAGCAACTTTCCAGAATATCATCACCTTATTTAACAGCGCAATCATCAAAAGTGTTAAGCGATTGTTGAGATGTACATAAAGCCAATGATCAATACATAAAAAAGATCCTCGAGGCCAGGCTTTTGCGCCTCAATGTGTGTCCCCTTAATCTGACATCATAAACATGACCTGCATCAAGAAAAAAAATTCACCTTTCCTTTCTTCTGAGTAAATACTACACCTATTACTTAGGTCCAATTATCTAAGATTCATTCTTTGATTGCACAATTTGTATAACAAATAAATGCAAAGACGTCATAGAAGAATTTTTGTTTGGTTTCTCTTAAACAAAAATAGCAGCCTAGCTTATACAGAGCCACAACCCAAACCATTCATAAAAGTGGGTATTTTGAAGCAACTATATCCCTTTAATAGTGCTAAACAACATAACATAAACGTGACTGATAAGGGAGTAAATTTGATAAAAGTTTAGGTTAAAGAGAAGCAGCAAAATTGACTAAAGCGGGTATTTTGAAGCAAATTTCTCACTTAAATTTTACAACTATTTAACTAACAACTACCAAAAAAGGAGGGATGTAGATAGTTCAAATGGGGCTAAAATAACAGGACCGACACTACAAAAAAAACGGCAATTAGCCACGGTTAACCGTGGCTAACAGCCCCTATAACTGTGGCAAACACATTTAACCACGCTTTATTCAACCGTGGAGACATTAACTTAGCCACGGTTATTATTAACTTTGCTACGGTTAAACCGTGGCAAAATCCTCCATTCAAAATTCCAACACTCATATATTAGCCACGCCACGGTTTAACCGTGGCTAACTTATCAATTTAAAAAAAAAATTCCTTACAAAACAAAACTAGTTTGGTAATTTTCCAACAACTTACCATTCTATTGTCCATACCTAACAAGTAGATAAATTATCTAGGTATATCAAAATAAAGACACCAAAGAAGGAACAAAATACTGTATAGCTAATTACTAATGATTAAAGCTAACATCCATTAAGAAGTAACAACGCAATATGGAGTATCAAGTAACAATTATATAGATACCAAAAGAGCCCAACTACAATAGAACAAGCAATTATAAGTTCTAATACATATTCTAAATAACTACGACTAAGATGAGGATGAACCTATAAGTTGAACATAGATAACTCATCTCCGAATTTATGTTGCAAGAAGTTTTGAAGATTTGCCAATTGAGTTTTTGCTTGTGTATGCTCCTTAGTGGTTTTGGCATGTTGTTCCTTGGTTTCTTCATTTCGAGTTAGCTTTTCTTCCAAATCTTCTACATGCTTTGTTAGGTTTTCAACATTCACTTGGCTAGAGTTTCCAACTTGGATTAAAACAGTGAATATTGTCAATACCCAGAGCTAAAACACATACTCGACCTGAGTAACCAGCACAATGTAGTACGAAGATTTACTTACATTTGTGGCTGAAGTCTTATGCAGCACGAAGTCAGTAGGCTATTTATACATGCTGTCTTCAGTATTATACTATTTTAACAGTAACCAATAAATGATTTATCTATGAAGGAAATCTAGTCTTGGGCATCTAAAACAACTTTAAAAATGAAATACCATTTTATTGCTAATTGGTTTATTTCATCAAGGTCAAGTGTATGAAGAAACAAGATGCACAATTAAGAAAAGCTAGTACAAGACATCTAAACTAAAACATCATTCAAAAATTTAATCCATCAAAGTAACAATAACCAATTAATGGTATAAGATATACTTACGGCCTTTGCTTTTGTTTCTCCAGTCACATAATTTCCATCCTTCTTTAGTAGAGTTGACAATTTAACCTCACTTCGACATAAAGGCCTTCTTAATTTTAGCTCCTAACATCATAAATAAAATACAACCAATTATCATATATTAAAACTTACTTTACTATATGATAGAAATTCCTTAAAACAACACAGCATTCCTTAAAACATCATTCCTTAAAGCTTATTTAAAGTATCTACTTGTAAATTAAGGCATTTATTTTTAACAAAAAAGACAAATATCATTCAAGGCAAGGTATAAAACTATAAATTGATCATCATGAATAAATTGTTTCCAACCCCTGCTCTAAGCTTCATTGATAGTGTGACACTCACTTTTGAGCAAGGTGATCATAAAATTGAGCAAGGACCTAGAAGCATGTAGCGCGAATTTATTTAATCAAAATTATTGTCAAATCTGAAGTTCCTATAATATCCTTATGCTACCCCCTTTAAAGGAAAATCTTAAATTATAGGGAAAGAGTTTTTGAAATTTAGGGAGGAAGAAACAAGGTATATGCAAAGATCATAATACCATGCATTACTCAATTCAATACATACTGAATAGCAAAAAGGGCGGCAGTACACGCTGTCCAACATTTAAAAAGAAAGTTCCAGATTGTTGAATGTCCAAAAAGAAGGATAATATTGCCCTTGAACCTGTACATGGTCCTCTCTTGGTAATTAGGAAGCTAAATACTGAGTTCTTTAGAAAGAAAGAAATACTGTCATACTGGTGAGCCTTACTATAAGTATTATTACACAATATGGCAATGTAAGAATGGAATTTGCTTTGAATGCTGGAAAGTAGAAATTGTAGAAAAGTTTCAGATTATAAGAAAAGGAGAACTATAGTAAACAGCCTTCTGAAATGCATTTGCAAATCAGAGGGAAGCAACCTATAAGAAAAACTACAATTTCAACTTAAAAATCAAGTTGAAAACAGGTAAAAAAAAAAGAGCATGAGGTCAAAGAGTCATTTCAGTAACCAAACACAGTAACAAAATTCTTTGATCAGCAAAACAAAATCTATTTCAAATTATAAACATTTAAAATCAAATTGACTCGTATTCAACATGTAACCAAAGCACAACCACAAACTTTAATTTCAGAATCAAAAGAGCGGAAGAAAATTGGAACCTGAAAGGGCGGAATCCTCAAAGGCGATACTCGTAACTGGAGAAACTGATGAAATCGCCGTATTTGAAGTAGACCTTGACGAGGACCACACCTTCGTCATGGTTACAACTGAAATTGATGAAATCACCGCGAGCAACAAAGACCACGGTCGTAACAACCAAAAGATGGTGCTTGCAACGACGAATGCAGCGAACAAGAAAACGCAGAGAAACAATGATAAAATTAAAGAAAGAAGAAAAACATCAAGAAAGAGGGAAAATAAGAGAGGAACTGATCAACGATGATCAAGAAAGGAGGAAAATAGAGGAATTACCTGGTGATCGATTTCACCTTGAGAGGAATTGACGAGAGAACTGATTATACCTTCAATGTGCTTGATTTTACCTTGAGAGGAACAGACGAGAGAGAGGAACCAATCGATTTCACTTTGAAAGGAACTGAAAGAGAGAGGGAGGAACCAATTAATTTCACCATGAATGTACTCAATTTCATCTTGAGAAGGAGACTAGGTTTTCAATTTGATGCTCCAGCGTTGAAAGGAACTCATCGATTTGAAGGCTTGAGAGTTTAGAGGAACCTAATCAATTTGGAGGCTTGAGGGTGAGGGTGTGGTTTTGATTTTCACAGAATTAAGGAGCTAGGGTGTGAATTGAAGAAATCAGAGGCAACATGATTTTTTTTTTTAAATTAAAGAGCGTCATTTGCTTAGCCACGAGTGTAGCGTAGCTCGCATGTGATTTACCCACAATTAAAATAACCGTGCATATATTAGTGTGGCAAAACACCTTATTTTTGGTAGTGTGATAAGGGAGTAACCTTATGTTATTCATACAACTTGACTTGAAAAAAGTATAGGAACAGAAATCCAGAATCCACACATAAACAAGAGGAATAGGAGAGCAGATACGCAGATAAATGAAAATCATATAAAGGCCTTCTGGTAGTAGAAGTAAAAGGTGGAGCTCATTACAAATACTTACGTGATCATTGAAGAGTGGTTAAACAAAACAAAAATAGTGCTATGTAAATCACTTGAAATGTGTCCAAAACATTGGAGAATCAGTTGCACATACAGAAGGATCTAACAGCAGGGTGTTATCACAAAATATATGTTGTAGATGAGGGTCACTTTTCATCCACATGAAACCATCTGGAATTCATTAAAAAAATTGTTGAATAATATCTAAGATTTGATCTAAAATCTAGAAGGAAAAAAAAAAGTAAACCATGTTACACAAAACACACATTATGAATTAAAATGAGTTTGATGGGGAAAATAACAGGGAATGACAAACACAATCATCAGACATCATATTTCTTGAAAATCAAAATGGCAAAACCAAAGAGAGTTGCCAATAATTACATGTGAAAGACAATACTACTTCTGTGCATTCTGCAGTGTTAAAAAACTACTCCAATCAATGTTAAAAATGAAACCTAATAATTAATATACAAACAAACCCAGCAGCTTCAAAGAAAAGTGTAAAGAAATGGAAAGTGTGCTACCTTCAAAAACTTCTTCCTCTAAATCTAAATAACAACACCACCAACTCCAAAATCTGTGTTAATATCCAAGAGAGAGGGAAACTCATCATGTCAGAATAGTAGTAAGGGAAGAAGAGAGGGATAGCTCGGAAAAAATGCTTGAAAAGTTAAATCCACCCGTTAAAATTCCAGACTCCAACCATTATTTGTAGTCATAGTGCAACAATAACATAACATTTTTAGGTCACAAATTTCACTATAATGCCTTCTCTTTACATGAAAAATCAACGGAGGCAGCCATTATCAGACTTGAAAGTATGTAATGTAATAAGGTTGAATTTCATCTCATAAGCTCATTACATTGGAATATTGTAAAAAGAATCGCTGCTGAAATTCTACGCAACCAATCAAAGGATAGTTATCACCTTTTATCATGAACAAAACAAATGAAGCTAGCCTCGATTTGTAGGTAACTTAAGAACAAACAGAACCTGTTCATTGCACCGATTTATAGAGATTCAACAATGTCAATAAGGAAATGAGCCTTAAACAGATAAACACATTGTATTACACTCTAGTAAAATTCATAAAATGCAAATTTTAACTCTAGGTTCCTGCACAAATTTATAAAATGTAACTCCATAATAGTAATAATAATAAGATGTATATGTAAGTATACATTTCATCAAGCACCATGTGTGCATACTAAAACTAAAACAACAGATTAAATAAATATTAAAGAGAAGAAGTAAAAGAAAGGAAATATACAATCAAATGAATGAAGTTGAGAAGAAGTAGATATAATAAGAACCCTATTACAGCATGACTTTGGAATTAAAAAATTTAAAACTAAAAAGATAGAAAAAACCTGAGTATGTAGATCCAAAGCCTTCAAATCCAAAGTTTTCACATAATCTCCCAATTCCTCCTCTCTACCAAAAGAAAAATCAAAAACAAAAAAAAAATCAAGAATCAGAAAAGATGAGAGATTTAGAGAGAGGGAGGGAGATATACAGTGGTTAACCTCTTGTAGCCCTAAGTTTCATCTCTCTCCCTCAGCATTTTTCGTTTTATCTCTCTCTCTCTCTCCTTCGTTGCCCTTCCCTTTCTTCTTCGTCTCTTCTTCTCAGCTTTTCATTTGGTGTCGATTTAAAAAAAATTGCTGCCCAAATGGTTTTCTCCTTTTGCTGAGTAGGAAAAGATGAAAGTTTGAGATATAGGGTCTTTGAATCAGATATGGTTTTGAATCAGATGGTCAAAAATTTCAGATTTAGGGTTTTCAAAATTATTCAACAGCCTCTTTGAATCAGATATGGTTTTGTAGAGGATGTTGAGAGCATCTTGATGATTAGTAGGGTATTATTAATGGCTGCTTGTGGTGGCTGAAAAATGGATCAGAAATGGGAAGAGAGGGAGAGAAGAAGACGAAGAGAGGGGAGAGAAAGGAGAAGAAGGTTGGTCAGAAATTCAAAGTGCCCTTCAAATGGCAAATGTATCCTTTCCCATTATTATTAAGTAAAGTAGAGGTGTCAATTAGAAGTGGAGGTTAGTATTAATAATTTAAGTGCAAGGGAATATAAGCCAAGTGCAAGGGAGGAATTGGTATTGGATTTGGAAGCTTAAAATCCCAGCTAATATGCAATTTTTCTTATGGCAATTCTGTCATTACTCTTTGCCAACTAGGTGTGTCTTGCATGAGAGGCATATCATTTCGTCAGCCACCTGTGCGAGCTGTGGACTATATGATGAAACATACATGCATTGCTTCTTCACGTGTGATCTTGTTCATGATATTTGGAGAGGGTGTGGTGTTCAAATAGACATTCTCCCTTCTACTGAGGACTTTGATCCTCTTGAGTGGGCTCATGATATGGTTATCAAGAATGGTACTTTCTTTATTTTTGTTCTCTGGAAGTGTTGGTGCATGAGGAATAAATTGGTGTTTGATGGTGAGAAGGTTCCAACTGTGATTGTAGTTGGGCAAATTTGGGGTCTGTATCATGATACCTTGCATGCCTTTAACGGAAATGGGGATAGCAATTTAAAAACAAGTTTGCTGAAAGAGGTGGTTTGGCCTAAGCCTGATGCTGGCTGGGTTGTTTTGAATGTTGACGGGAGTGCAATTACCAATCCTGGCATGGCAGGCTTCGGTGGGTTGCTTCGTGATCATGATGGTGTCTTCATCCGTGGATTCCATGGATCAATTGGGAACTCTAACATCTTGCATGCTGAGCTTATGGCCTTGTTTCATGGTATTAAGATGTGCTGGGAATTGGGCTATAAGAAGATAAAGTGTTATACAGATTCCTTGCAAACTATCAATTTAGTATTGCATGCTCAAAGTAAGTACCATCGGTATGGTAATGAAGTGGCTCTTATTAGGTCTTGGATGAAGAGAAGTTGGGAAATGCAACTTCAACATTGCTACCGTGAGGCAAATTTTTGTGCAGATTTCTTTGCGAAGATTGGTGCTAGGAGTAACATTCCTCTTGTCATTGTGGCTAACGCCCCAATTGAGATGCATCATCTTCTTCAAGCTGATGCTATTGGCACCTCCTTTTTGAGGGGTTGAGTTTGTTTTTTCTTTTATTATCTTTTGTAACCAAAAAAAAGTATTAATAATTTAAGTGTTATTTATTTAATTAAATAGATATTAAATTAGATTAAATAAATAGACTTCGCCTCTCCTTTTATTCATGTTCCTGTGGGCTGTGGCTTACATATTTGCTTAATTTATGTAATCTTTTATCTATACTTTTTTTCTTGACAAAATCTTTTATTTATACTTAAGAATTATTGTTAATGTATATATAGTCAATAGTCAATAGTCAATAGTCAATCAATTGTTATTAAAACATCTAACCAATTGATGGATTTGCATTCCTAGCTTGCTCTAAGTAATGGTTGTTGGTACGAAACGAGAAATATACAAAGGACTGATGATAAGTTGGATCATTCAGTTTTTTTGGTATAAACTGTGTATTCTCTGCGCGCAACTGCAGATATTAATCCATCGAGCTAGGTTCTATAATGGGCGGCAAAGAGTTGGATCATTGAATTGATACTAAATGAGATGGTGTGCCCTATATTAAGTCGTCAATACACACTCAAAATCAATCATGTAGAGGTGTCTGTTGAAATCACTTCTCAAAATTCGTTTTTTCGAATTTTTAGTAAATCATACATTGAATAAAAATATCAAAAACGGAAAAACTTGTTTGATTAACTTGTTTTGCCAAACCGTTAGCAAAAGTATTACGTCTTTTCTAGCAAAACCATTTTGCAAAACAAGTAATAGTTGTTGTAACAATCTCCTATCCTAAAAGTTGTGTACATTCCACTTTTAAAACGCACATTTTCCTCCCTTTTTTTTTGACAATAACCATTTTCCTCTCTTAACAATCACAATATAATACATTTTAATTTTTGTTTTAACTTCCCATTAAGTTTAAAATAACATACTTTAAACAATATTAATTATTTTAATTATGTTGAATAACCTTTCCCAAACAAGTCACTCTTCTATCATTGTGTATTAACAAACAAACTCCACAACATACATTTTATTTGATTCAAAATTAAATTCCCCATTAGCTATCGCGCCTCAAAATAAGATATCACTCTAACCAAATGCACCTCATCACAGAGAATCGAATCAGATTGTTGGCCTTCTTTGATTTTCCTCTTTCGACACTCCTACCATAGAGCAGGTAATGCGCTATACCCCTTCATAAATTCCTCTGAGTAGATACCCAACTAATTTTTATTCTCTACCAAACATATTTTTCAACCCTACACTAGTAGAACAGACGCGAAATAGACCCCTCGTGCTCGAAGCACAAAGGGTAACAAGAAGCATTTGGACTGCTCAAAAATCGTCTAGTTAACCGCATATCTTGGTGGAAGTTTCCCTAACAAGAGCCTCCACTCAAAAACACTCACCTTCGAGGGGATTGATCCCTTCCATAGATCTGTTAACGCAGACTTAAGAGTCAAATAAGAATTAATATTCTAATAGTTTGACAGAATGAACTTGTAATAGGAGTTCATAGTGAATGAATTAACTTTATCTACATTCCAATTCCATCTATCATCTTTATCTAAGCATGGGTGAACCTCCTTTGAGAGTAACTTAACTCTTGTGAAAGTTCAGTACTAACCCTAATACTAGCTCAAAGCTTCTAAAAATGGTCTTAAGACTCCAAAGATTCTCCTAGGTTTATTTCCCCCATCAGGATGGTATCCTCCACAAATTGTAAAAGAGAGTGATGTTGGTTGTTGGTTACCTCTCAGCTACTCACTAGACACTCCTAAATCCTGTGAAAACGAAGGTTTGGAACGTGAAGTTTAGATCTGTACCTGTTAAAATGCAACGTGAAGGGGAGGGGGGTTGGAAGCGCGTTTCACGTGAGGGTATTTTTAGAGTATTGGAGAGTTGGGGTTGTCCAATGAGTAGTTGGGGAGTTGTAGGAATATGAGCCATAATTAAATGAGACGGAATCAGATTATGGGAAGTCCCATTTTGTATGGATTTAGTATGATTTGGGTCTCTCCGACCCAATCTCTCGGTGTTGTTCGCCTTTGGGTGTGTGGTTTGGGCCTCGCCCACTAATACAAATCATTGCATTCTTGAAAAAAATGAGACAATATTAATGGGTGACTACTGACTATAAACTTCAGGTGACTGCTAACAACTCACTTTCATTTTTCAAATTCCAATTAATGCGAACTATCTTGAATTGTACAAGCATATGAAATTTGTTTATACTCATATTTAGAAGGACTTGCAATTATGCATATAGTTGTTACACTAGAAACTTATCAGTCAGACATCCTATAAATTAAAATTGCACTCACCATTCAGTTTGTAGATTCAAGAGATAATAAAAGAGAATTGTTAGATGGTATAAAAAAAGAAACGTAAGAAAAGTAAGAATAACAAAACAAGGTATTTGGCGTGTAGTGTTAGTTGGTGCCTACAATTTAGCTTCCAATGATAAAACTTTGTAGTATGTGTGAAGGAAAGAAGTATCATTTTATTCTGCCAAATTAAACTAGTTTTCTTAAATTAAACAGCTATAGTCAAAGCATTGGAACCATTCACGCGGATATCCAATAATTTTGCAAAAGAAAGTAGTTGAAAACGTATAATGAGAAAATAGAAAAAGTCAATTACTAATTTATTCTCTGAAAATATAAAACTATATCATTTTCGTCTACAATATCAATATTTCAAACTAAATCTTGAAATTACAAAACATTAACAGGTTTAATACTCGGGTATTGTTAAGTCATTCTATAAAGTTTTCATTAATCAAATGATATGTCAGTAAAATATGTTAAGATTAACATGTTATTGTAATGTCAACCTAAGTGAGTAATTTCAAGAATACATTAATTAGCTATAAAAAATTCAAGCAAGAGACAGACATACATGATTAACATTTTGAAATTTTTAAGGATCATTTTAGAATCAAATGAGAAACAAGTCCAATTGGTAATAAGTCACTCTCATCTGTAAGGCCTAGTCCAATTGGCAAAACCGAGTCATAAGTAAACAAATGAATAGGTACGAGTCACAAAATGAAATTTTATCTAACCTGAAGTCATTCATAGAATGAGAATAGTTCTAATAGTAATACTCAGAAGTCAGAAAACAAGCATCAAAATAGTTCTTTATGTCATAAACTCCTTAGTCTCGAAATGGAACTAGATATGGCTCAAAGACCAGAAAATACAGATAAAATGCAAACAAGAAGGGATCCAGCTGAAATGGGGAGCAATGCCGGTGCGGCGTGCGATGGAGATGGTGCTACTGATGGCTCATTCGCAGCAGGGTTCACAGGTGCTTCAGCAGATGTAGGAGAAGTTTTTGGAGTGAGGCTTCCACCTAGGAAAAAATAATTATAATTATTCAAATTAGAATAATCAATTGTGAGTAAGAATCTAAATCCAAATATAAATGATTCAAGACCTTTCATACACACAAATAAACTATAAGTAATTCAATTCTGCCCAATCAAGTTAAAAGAATGTAAGAGAAACAAATATGTACAATGGTTAGCAGCCAGAAGCATAAGAAACAAAACATACATCAAAATTTGATACGATCTATGAAGCCTAGACTCTGATACACACACCTGACACGACACAGAGACACTGCTAACTTGTAAAGTAACACTGGCACCGATACTTATATAATTATTTATTTATTATAACTTAATAAAATATGAACATTATCTATAAAATATTCAAGTTGAACAATATTTTCTTAACAAAAAAAAGAACGGAATATGATAGTTTTTCACATTCATTTTCCATCTACTATACCAAAAAGTTAAAAATAATGTAATCAAATTTAATATTTTTAAGCCCTTCAATGACCTGACTACTTCGGCACATCTTTAGCCTTCATAGAAGTGTCTCAGAAGTGTCTAGATGTGTCAAAGCAAAGAAAAAAAAGATTTTTTTTGGACACTGGGCGTCGGACACCAAAACACGTCTAATCTCAGAGGTTGTCCGTGCTTCATAAGATACTATACTTATAATATTGGGCCATACCAATTAAGCATATGATATGGTATAATATGACCCTATTTTCAATTTGGGACAAAACTCAACACATTTGTGAAAACCAAGATTTGTACATGGAATAAAGTAATCAGATATAAACCATGACTCAATCATTCAACACAAAAACAAATCAAATAAAAAATATGTTACATAAGAAACAAACAAACCAGGAGCAGCAGCAGGTGCTTCAGACACTGCAAAACAAGAATAACCCATTACATTATTAACACAAATCTAGACTTCCAAAAAAAAAAAATCTTCAACAGAACCTTAAAAAAATCAAAATTTTATAATAAAAAAATAGTACAATAACCTGATCTATGTTGTTATGTTATAATATAGAGATAAATAAATAAAAAAATATGAAAGAGGGATAAAAAATGAAAACTAACATCCACATTTGGAGAGAGAAGGAGCAGAGAGTTTGCAAGCATCAGGAAGAGTCAAAGCCTTTGTAACATTCAAAACAACACCCAATTGAGAACTGCTTTGGAAAGCCTCACAGAGACAAGAAGGTGCATTTTTGAGAACACTTTTCAAACCAGAACAACATTGCCCTTCAGGTTTTGTTATGGTGCTACCGTTTGTAACAAAAGATAAGCAATCGGCCATAGTGATAACGAGGGATGAACAATCAACGGAATTGGATGGTGTTGGAGCATTGTGTGATGTTGCACCATGGGTTACATCAACGGCACAGATTGCAACAAGAAGAAGAGAGAGAATGAGTGAAATGTTTGATGATGCCATGATCGAAAAAATATGAGAGAATGTGTGTGGTTTTGTTGGGGAGTTATGTTGCGTTAAATAGTGTAGTGGAGTGAAGAAATGAAGAAGAGGTTTCGATTTTTAAGGTTGAATTTTAAAAGCGTTGTGTAAAATAAAAAAATAAAAAAATAAAAAGAGGAATTTTAGGACATAAGATAAGAAGAAGAGAAATAGTCAGTCAATGAGTGTGTCGCTGACTGTATACAGTTTTCTTATTTTTAATGAGGAAGGTAGTAGTGAACTGTTAACAGTTATGTGGGAGGTGGTGGAATTACTTTTATTCTAAAAAATAGATAAATTTTAATTACAATAAATTTTAATTAGGTAGAAACTTTAAAGAAAAGATATGGTGATTAATGAATATTAAAAATCGCTCTTTGAGAAAAAAATAGTTGATATAATTTTTTTGACAGTAAATACATAATATATATATATATATTAGGAGTTTTTAATATTGGCCGTGTTTTCGTTACAATTTTATGTCTTTATAAAAAATATAATATATTTATATATATATATATAAAAATTGTTTAAGAATATAATATATATATATATATATATATAAAATATATATATATTAAGAAATATATATATATATATAATATAATACTGTATTAAGAATATAATATATAGAATATATTGTATTAAGAATATCGTATTTAAAAAATATAACATTAAGAAATATATATTAAGAAATATTTTATAATATATATATATATATATATATATATTAAGAGTTTTTAATATTGGCCATGTTTTCGTTACAATTTTATGTCTTTATAAAAAATATAATATATTTATATATATATATATAGAGAGAGAGAGAGAGAGAGAATTTTTCAAAGAATGTATATATTTTTTTGATAAATTAAATGATGTAGAATTTTTTTTAACTAGGTAGAATATATTCTTAAACAATATCTTTTTTGACTGAATATTCTTAAAGAATCAAAAATATGAAATAGTTATTATATAAATATAAAATATTCACATATAGTTTGTCAAACAAATAGTACACATTAAAAGTTTTTTTTGGCAATCATACACATTAAAAGTTAATCCAGAGTCTTCCTTTTTTTGACCGGAAAAATAGCATAGCCTTCTAGACTTTTTCTTTATCTTTATATAAAATATTTTTTTATTTTTTATTATGAATTACGTGTTAAAATAAAAATCAACTTTAAAGTTTACTCCTTCCATACTTAAAAAATAAATCCAAAGCAATCTGCAAATAGCCTTCAAATTCCATGATTATAATTAAATATTGCCAATTCTCATAGTAACCAAATATTCTCACCTAGTCTCTTCGTATTTTTATATTTCATTCACTCTTTTTTATTAACTTTTTTCTATTCATTTTATTATAAATGAAAACAAAGACAACTGAACTCTACCAACGAGGGTTGGTTTGAGTGGTAATCGGAGAGGAATTTTGGAGGAGCTCAAAAAATAACGTAAGAGAGGAGGGGTTTACGGGATTTAGGGGATAATTTTTCTCCTTATCACCAAAAATTACATTATTAGTCGTATGCCCTCCCCTCCAAACTCCCAAAGGTTGTAGGTGATTCCTGGGTGAATTAAAACGTAAGTAAAATTCCCTTTGTAAGTACTCAAAAGCCCAAAAGACTGCAATAATCCCTGCATTATAAATAGATGAAAGTTCATTGGAAAAAATTGCACTCGTTCAGTGTCATGATAAATTTTCAAAAAAAAGGTTGTATGTACACATAAAATATACATATAAATAGATAGAGAACAAAAAAATAAACGAGAAAGAGCTATCTAGTTTGAACTAAAGACACTATAACAGTTACATCATCAAGCTTGCCACCTGCATAACCCACATAGCCCACAGCCTGGGCTGCATCACCAAAAGGACTTCTAGTGGTTCTTGATCTTCCAACCTCTTGTGCTCTTATGGCCAAGAATTCTGCTATGTCCTGCAAGACATCCCATACACATTAGCATGAACTTAACTAACAAGTGGTTTGGAGTCTTCAGAGCGGTGAAATTGAAATTGAGTATTGACACCACTATTTTGCTAAGCCAACAAGTTAATACTAGGTTGTGTTTGCTTTCATAGATGATATTTTGAAAAATGTTCGCTACAGTGTTTTTCAACAATATAATATTGTTTTTCCAAAAAAAATAAGATGATAATTTTAGTTAATATAATGCGGAGAAGAAAATGATTAACTAGAGAATTTCTTCACCATTCATCATTACATGAAAGCATTAGAAAGATAGAAAGACTCCAAAATTTAAAGGCATAAAGGCAATCAACCTGAGGTCTCAAGCTCGCTTGTAGTAACTTTGATACACTTGATGCTATTTCTTGCTCATAAAGATTGTCAAAAAGGCCATTTGTGGCGAATACAATCACATCACCATTGTTTAGATCGATCTTGTACTCCTGAAACACATTTCAATTTGAGTTGCTATCATATTAAAACAAATTTATCCAAATTGATCTTGTAGGTTTAATGAATATTTTTCAAGAACAGCTTTTTATTTTAAAAAATTTAAAAATAAAAAACTTGTTTTATTACTTTCTTTTCAAAAACCGCTTTCAATTTTATTGCTTTTAATGTAAAACAATTTATACATGTTTCTGCTTTCTATATCTAAAATAGTTCTTCAAAATCATTTTACAAAACAATTTTGAAAAACAAAAAACCAAAACTACATCAAACAAGTAATCTAAAATCCTCCAATGCCACTTCTAAAGTTTTGGTACACACTGTTCACATGAAGTATATACCCAAAAAATTTGTGGCTATAGGAAAAGGTAAACGATAATTTTCGAAATATTTCTCACAGCCGGTGAAAATGACAAGAAGTTACGAGGTAGATTACATACCTCAATGATATCTGAGTGATCATCATCTTTAACTATCTGTAACGGAAAACTGAATTCATGAAACATGGCATTTGATTTTTTGAACATGGAACCATCTCTTAAAATGAGGAATCCAGTGTTCCCAACATTGGCTGCATGGAGGGTCTGCAAATAAATTGATATAGATGATTCATATCCTTGGAAAGTGTGTTGCATAAGGATTATATCTAGACATTTCTAATCACTGAGCACAAGACAACCCAAAACTAAAGACCCCAAATGTCATTGCAACCTATTCTGTACTAGTACTAGTAGCTGCCGTTGCAGTTCCATTAGTAGCTGCTCTCCCTCATTAATCTGCAACTTCTTATGAATGACTTGAAGGTCAAATAGATACGTGCAAATTCAAAACTATTAAGGAGCTAGACTTTTTCTTTCATTTATAACAGCATTTTACTACAAGAATGAGTGGCTAGTAACCAGAATATTTAATCGCAAATACAGTTTTGCTTCTCATCTAATGAGCTGCATTCCTCACATATGCATTATTTACTATGAAAATGGGAGAGAATTTCATTTTCCCAAATACCAGTTACAAATATGAACTTAATATCCTAATCAAAAAGATACAATACAACACAGTATCTTGTATTCCTACAGAGGCATATAACATATGAAAGAGCGCTGATACATAAAATAGTATAGTTAGCTCAAATCACAGTAGCAACACTCAAAGTTATTTGTGACATACTGACACATGATACTATAAGGTGGTTGAAAATGCAGTATCAATTGAATGTTGATGAGAACAAGGGCAAAGAAGGAAAGAAACAGATATTTGGCAAGGTTTACACTAGGAAGGGCAGAAAGGGCAATTATGCTAAGTAGTGGGAGGAATCTCATAACCAACTTTGCTGAGTTGGCATGTGAGAGAACATTCCATCTCGTAGGATTGCTCACACTTGTGTGATGCATGGAATAAAAGTAGGGCATCATGCCATTTGTTGCTTAGGCTGGTTTTTACCTATTGGCTGGGCTGGGAATTGGGAGTACAGTATCACTCTGATACTTTGTCCTATTTCCCTCTTTTATCACTTGTTATTGTTCACTGAATTCTATACAATACAAGTACCATATTCCCAGTATTATTCACTGTTCCATTGATTCTGTTATTCTCTTTTATTATTGTACTTGATACTCATCAGAATAACTCAGACTTCACTCAATCTAGCACTGCTATCATTTTTGAGTTATCCACGTACTTTGTTCTAATTTAAACTGTTTAGCAGAAGCAGCTCAGCATTTACCTGTCCATCAAAATAAGCGACCAAAATGGATGATGATCCTGGAGTTTGTGTTTCAGTAACACTTCTGGCAAGAACTTCTGCAGGTTTTATTGTTGAAATGTTTTCACAATTTGACACAATACTTTCACAATTTTCCATGAGTTCCCTGATATACAGTCCAGTATTAATCCCTGCATAATTTTCTCAGGTGTATAAGTATAGCTTGAAACCGGAAAAGATTAAAGATCAGAGCTTTGATAGAGGCAACTGGAAAAGGTACTCTATATTCAACAAAAGGAAGTATTATTTTCAAATTAGTAAAAGAAAGTTCATAAATTAAACATAATTTCAATTTTCACGAAATGGCCTTTGGGGATTAAGTTGGACTACAAAAGTTTTTAGTAAACTAGCATTCAATGAAGAAATTCTGTATCAGATGCATTTGTTTCAGCAGACACACAGAAGGGGAAGCGGAGAAGATACATTAGATGCTTCCCAGAATTCCAAATATTGTAGAAAGGATACCTTCAAGTGACCACTGACCAACTCCATCAGCTACAGCTAGCCAGTTTTGGCGAGAAATAAAATAAGCATCTTCTCGCACTGTCAGTGCCTGAAAGTTGTTATTCATAGGCTTATTTACCAGGTACCATTCAAGATTGAAGCTACACAACACCTCAAATACTAGGTACATGTTCATACATAAACCTGTCAAACTTTTAGGTAAAAGAATTTGCATATTGCAGGTTACATTGCTTTTATACCCGGCAAATAATGCATTTGGGAGATTTAACTGCTAACCCACAGATGCCAAATCATAAAGCTGAGGGAAAAAAAGGTTTTCACTCCCCTTCAAGTGTCATTATACCTTCCTATAAATTTATTTAACAATTTCATCTACTTCTGTTGACTGGATACACACAAGTTCTCCCAGAAATTTTGGGTATTATTTTTTGTCACTTGAACGCGTTAAACATATCGATGAGACCAAAAGAGAAACAAGAACAATTACAATATGAGCGAGCTCTTAATAGAAGAACTTTATTAGTTAGAAGAGGGGAAAATAACAAATTCACGATAATGATTAATTATTTACAGAAAAGTAAACCTGCATTATGCCCTGGCAAAATTTAGAAAATAAAACTTGAATGACTCGATATTTTCCAAAATTTCATTTAAATGTGGTACTAAAATCAAGGTACTAAGTTATATGTATGCTTAGCGTGACTTCACTTTCATCCATATTGACTGAGTAAAAGACGTCAACATATTAATGTCTGGAAGGTACCTTAGAGGGATGAGCCAAGCAAGCAGCACCAGAAACAAGGAAAAGTTCTGTTCTAGAAGCTTTTTCCCTGTGCACATGCAAGTAACCAGAAAGAAAACCATGAAAAAGAATCATTTCCAAATTCCAAGAAGTTTGTCAAGCACCAAACTCGACATAGTTGCATATATCATAGTTTCAGCCTTTTGCTTTCAGCTTAATAAGAAGACCATGAGAAATCACTGTTTTTCATTCCTTAAGATAGCAATTTTTACTTGCAGTATATACAACTATTATAAAACTTTCCTCGCTTTGAAAATCTTCACTGTTTTGTTACCAAATTCAGTATCTAGAATGTGCTCAGAAACATTTCTTTTCAAGGAAAAAAGGTTGGAGTCTTTATCAGAAGAAATGCATTTAACTAACCACGTACTGAAGACCATCAGAAGAAAGAGTGAACACAACTATACAGAAAAGAGAAGATAGTTAGCATACCCATGACCAGCCACCTCAACTGAATCTGTCTCTGGCACAGTAATATTTGATGGGTTTTCATAATCACTTGTTTCGGTGTTTCCCGCATCTATTTTGTTTTCCAAACCTGGGGACGGAACCAAGTCCTGTAACTAAACACAAAATTGAAACAGAAAACATATTAGAAACGTCAATGCATGAAAGAAGACTGTAAATGTTAACCTTTGTAAGGGAAGGGAATAAGACTAACCATTGCTGACTTTTCGATTTTACTGGCATCAAATGAGCCATCCACGACGCGGTGAGTATTTTCCTCATCATTAGCATGTAGCTCAGACTCAAAAGGAGTGGACACTGGAGCCACTGATTCAATTAAGCCAGCATCAACTCGACCAGTTAGGTCCTCTATAGCACTATTATCAACTTGTTTAGACTTTAAAGGAGTGGATACCGGCACCAGTTCACTTAACACAGCATCATCCCCGGCAGTCACGCGGCTTGTTGCTCCATTAGCAGACTGTTCAGACTCTAAGAGAGTGGATACCGGCCCCAATTCATTTATTTCAGCATCAGCACTACCAGTCAGGTCTTCTGTTGCACTATTATCAACTTGCTCAAACTCTAAAGGTGTGGATACTGGTACTGATTCACTTACGTCTGCACCAACACTGCCAGTCAGGTTGTCTGTTGTACAATTATCAACTTGTTCAGACTCTAAAGTAGACACAAGCACCAATTCACGTATTTCAGCACCAGCACTTTCAGTCAGGTTGTCTGCTGCACTACAATCAACTTGTGCAGACTCTAAAGAAGTGGATAATTCACTGGTGTAAGCATCAGCACTGCCAGTCAGGTTGTCTTCTGCCCTTCGATTAACTTGTTCAGACTCTAGAGAAGTGGATACCGACACCAATTCACTTGTTTCAGCATCAGCACTGCCAGTAATGTTGTTTGTTGCACCATAATCAACTTGTTCAGTCTCTAAACAAGTGGATACTAGCACAAGTTCACTTATGTCAGCATCAGAATTACCAGCAAGGTTGTCTGTTGCACTATTATTAACTTGCTCAGATTCTAAAGATGTAGATACTGGCACCAATTCACTTATCTCGGCATCAACACTACCAGTCAGGCTGTCCGTTGTACAATTATCAACTTGTTCAGACTCTAAAGAAGTGGATACCTGCACTGACTCACTTGTCTCAGAATCAGTATTGCCAGTCAGGTTGTCCGTTGTACCATTGTCAACTTGCTCAGACTCTAAGGAAGTGGATACCTGCACCATTTCACTTGTTTCGGCATCACCATTGCCAGTCAGGTTGTTTGTTGCTATATCAACAGAATTTTCAGACTCTAGAGATTTGGATACTGGCACCAATTCACTTGAGTTAGCATCAACAGCACCTGTCAAACTGGTTGCAGCTCTATCCTCACCACGAACCTTGTCAACTGTAGAGAGATGAGCAACTTCAATGTTAGCCTTCTACCTGACAAACAGAAAAATAGCTATCAAAAGCTTTAATGGACAATGCTGACTGGGAAAACACCACATAAGCCAAAATATCACCTTCTTTCTCTTCAACTTCCTCATAACCAGAAGCACCATTACTAAGATCAGAAAGCACAACTGAGTCTTGAGAAACTGTTGAAACAACAACTTCTTCGCGACTATCAACTTGAGAATCTTCCTCAGACACACTCTCAGCAGCAACATCTTCACCTAAAATTCCATGTTGACCATCACCATCCTCTACAAAATCCAACTTCAGATGTCTATCATTTTTCTGTGAATCATTTATTACTCGTTTCTCAAGGTCACTATCAAGAACAGCACTTTCCTCTTCAGTCACAAGAAGCTGAGAATTTTGATCAGCAACACCAATCACAATTGAAGATGATTCAATTTCCTCCCCTAATTTACGATCATCCTCATTTCTCAACTTTTCAACACCTTCCCTCAGCAAAGGTTTAACACCTCCTTCCTCAACTTCCTCAACAACCTTCCTAACGAGTTTCTGTTGGTCTAATTCACCTATATTTTCTCTAATCTCGCTAGCCTTTCCAAATTTGAAAATAAAACTACCATCTGAACACTCTGCCAAAATAAACAAAAGCTCAAGTATATCAAACAAATCAAAAATATCAACTAGAAAGAAAACACTAAGAAATTAAACCCTAATAACAAAAATGGGAAAAAGTTAGAGTATTGAGAGTAAAAGCAACATACGAGTTGAAGAGATGATGTGAATATCTTCATCTTCTTCAGGAACAGAGCTTGAAGATGAAGTGGAATTGGAAACCACATGGATATGGTGGTTGGAGTTGATAGTGGACCATCTTCTTGGAAGTGAGATTGGAGCAGAAAATTGGAGTCTCACGGAACGTTTTGGAGGAAGATTGGGGAATGGAAGCCAGAAACAATGGAAGCTTCTGGAGACGAAAAGATCGGCCATTTGATAAAGTTAATGCATGATTATGAGTTTGATTCTGTGTTTAAGAGATTTGAACTGTGAATGTGTGTGTAAGTAGTTTGAGTGAGAATGAAGATTGAACTATTGAAGACGACGATCCTGAAAAGAAAGACCACGTGAAAAAAAGCAGCAATTTTACTAAACGTTCTCCACCGTACACGTCAATCTCTAAATCCATATATGGATATTTTTTTAATTTTACTAATTACTACTTCTGTCCCATTTTATAAGTTGTTTTAGCAAAATGAATTTGTCTCAAATTAATTGTTGTTTTACATTTTCAATAAAGTATCTAACATGTTTTTCCACTATTGCCCTTATTAATCATTACAACTTTTTACATTTATTCACGTTTATCTATGTAGAGAGATAAAGGGTTAAATGGTAATTTAGACAACACTTTTTATAAAATCTAGACTACTAATGATTTTTCTTAATATTTTCAATAACCTTAAACTGCATATAAAATGAGACGGAGGTAGTACTAATTGTGAATTAGAATAAAAATGATAATGTTTTATTCGCTGTTTTAAAATACTTTTCAATAATGTTATTGTATCGAGGTGTCCGGATCGCCGACTTGGGACCAAGGATTGAGGAAGAGCCACTAAGAACTGAGGAGGCGAGGAGGGTCTTATTAGGGCTGAACTAGACAACCCAAAGAACTAAAGGAATGTCGAGCTACCACTGAAGAGGGCCTTTGTAAGCTTGTGCCGCCGGAGATCATACAAGTCTGGATGTGTCTTACTAAAAGACAAAAAAGGGCTATGTGGCAAGTAATCATTCCCTCGTACCAAGAGTAATGGGTATTCCACTACTCTTAAAATAATATGAGAACAATTATCTTATATTATTTGTGGTGATATAAAAGCGCGCTTTAAAATAATATTAAAAAAAGTCTTCTTGTCAAAAAAAAATAAAAATTAAAAAAAGCCTTATAAAGGTTTGATAAGTTTGGGAAATTTTAAAAAGTAAAAAAAGAACATATTATATGAAATACCACAATTATTTCAAAATATTAGATTCATAATAAATTGTAAATCCTTAATTTAGTTTTTTTAATTGAAGTTTACCGGCCACATTATAAATTGAAGTTTACCGGCCACAATTATTTCAAAATATTAGATTCATAATAAATTGTAAATCCTTAATTTAGTCTGGATGTGTCCGATTAGAAGACAAAAAAGGGCTATGTGACAATTTATAATTTCCCAAACTAATGTAAATCCTTAATTTAGAAGTACATCAAGTCATAGAGTTAAAGAGACAAACTGACGTTCCTTATTGTTGATAGTGTGCGGTATTTATTTGTCATTTCATCTAGACCAACAAAAAAAGACGAACTCATTATAACAAATTAAGGGGATATTGAAAATCTTAGGTTGTGTTTAACAAGGTTGATCCGCTAGCTTATAGCAAACCAACTCGTTGTAACTTTTTGCACTACAAACTTTAAGCATTTTTTCACTAGCTTATAGCATTTTTTGAAACGTTGCTTGAAGTAGCGTAGCGTTTCATTTTTTCTCACAATTTTACCCTAATTACTTTACGTAAATTTCTCATTTATCCTTCATTGAATACATTTATCTCATTTTTAAACATTAATTACAAATGTCAATCTACGTAATTTTATATTTATATTCAACCGTTAGTTTTACCAATGACTTTAAATTCGATCCGCTAACTTATCCACTATCAGTTCATTTGTTGTAAGCTAGTTTATCCGCTATTCACATTCTACTATTTTTTTTTGTCAAACAAAGCTCTAAATGACAGCCAATGTCATGGTCGTTCCAAACCATCCTATGAGCAACCTGATATGCAGATTCCACTACCTCGTTAAAACCTCCACCACTAGTTGACCAAAAAAACACCTGTCACTACCTCCCTAGAAGATCCTAGAATTCACTAGCAATCCTACGTGCCATCACCGAGAGTTGCTCTTGGATCTTGGAGTTTTTTGGCTTATGAGTTGTTGTCATTGGAATAATTTGATATTTTTTTAAGTTTAACTGTTTTGTAAATTCTTGAGTTATTTGAGAATTTTTAAATAAGTTTCTAATCTAAAAAAATTTGAAGGCAAGTCCCTGAACTTGTCAATTTTATATCATTGGTCCTTGTATGTAAAACTTTAAGTAATTTAAAGTTTAGTTCAGGAATTAAGGGATTCGATTATAAATTGTTTAAATATTTCAAAACCTAATTAAAAATTATTTAAAAATTCAAGGTAATATTTTAATTTAATTTAAAAAAGGACACATAAATGTACTTCATAAATGCTAAAAACCTAAATAAATATCGGGTGGTAAAATTGATTATATTATTTTACCAAAAAAGTGGTAATATCATCAATTAGTTAATTTTAATATATAGCATTTTGTTTACTCTATAAATTTTGTTTACAAGTATTTTTGTGAGGTGAAGAAGCATTCTATGGCCGGACATCTCTTGCTTTATTAAATTGGTTTTGTTTGGATCTGCTGGCTTAAAATCCAATCCAATTTATCTATCTAAACAACAACATCGACAATAGCAAATGATAGAAAGACCATAGTGGAGTGGAATAGGTTTCCACGTGGTTGGTAGCCAAAATAAGATGAGGATGGAGATCTAGTTCCCATTGGTCCGAAATCTATCCACGATACCTTAAGATTTCTTCTTCAGATTTCATTGTCCTACTTGGCATCCTACGAAAACCCCTTTAGATTTTCTCCCACCCCATATCCACTCACACACACACATAAAAAAAAGTCCCCCAAGTCAAGTAGAACAATTGCAAAGTAAACTTCAGAGACAGCCTAGCCTCTATTTTCTCACAAAAGAAAGTTTTATAGAGAGAAGATGGCAGCTGCAACATCAAGTGCTGTGTTAAATGGACTTGGATCTTCCTTCTTAGGTGGAGGAAGCAGGAGCCAAACCCTTTTGGCTACTGCTATTGGAGGCAAAGTTGGTTCTGTGTCTTCTGTTAGTCCTAAAAGACTTATTGTAGCTGCTGCTGCTGCACCAAAGAAATCATGGATCCCTGCTGTTAAAGGTGGTGGCAATCTCGTCGACCCAGAATGGCTTGATGGATCGTAAGTCCTCCCATCTACTAAATTTCTCTCTTTTTCCTTTTGGAGGAGCTAAAAGATAATTTTGAGTTGTACTATGTTTAATGTTTTCCCTTCTTGATTTGCAGGCTACCAGGTGACTTTGGTTTTGACCCATTGGGACTAGGAAAGGACCCAGCATTTCTGAAATGGTACAGAGAAGCTGAGCTGATTCATGGAAGGTGGGCAATGGCTGCAGTTTTAGGCATATTTGTTGGTCAAGCATGGAGTGGAGTTCCATGGTTTGAGGCTGGTGCTGATCCTAATGCAATTGCTCCTTTCTCATTTGGTACTCTTTTGGGTACCCAGTTGATTCTCATGGGATGGGTAGAGAGCAAAAGATGGGTGGATTTCTTCAACCCAGATTCACAGTCAGTTGAATGGGCTACTCCATGGTCAAAAACCGCCGAGAACTTCGCCAATGCCACCGGCGAACAAGGCTACCCGGGGGGAAAGTTCTTTGACCCTCTGGGCTTAGCTGGCAGCCTTAGTGATGGGGTTTACATTCCAGACAGGGATAAATTAGACAGACTGAAATTAGCTGAGATAAAGCATGCCAGGCTTGCTATGTTGGCTATGCTTATTTTCTACTTTGAGGCTGGACAAGGAAAGACACCCCTTGGTGCTCTTGGCTTGTAAACAAAAATAATTGATGTAGATAAATGAATTGAGAGGCTTGACATTTGCTAATGAACCTTTGTCCTGTGTGTTTTACCCCATGACAAATTCAAATTCTATCTTGTTTCTGTTTTTTTTGATGTAGTCATCATATATATACTAGCAGATCCATGCTCAATAGGATAAAGATAAATTGGATTTGCACAAATAAATACTCTGAAAGCAAATCTGAATAAGAGAACATAAGGTCAAATATCGATTTGTTTATCTATGAAAGACAATCTTGCACTAATTTACCAAAGCAAAAACATGAAGAACTAAATATTCTGAGAGTATTAATTGAACAAATACATTAAAGTTCACAAAATTCTGCATTCAAAAGCAGAAGCATTTAACTAAAAGATGTAGCTAAATCAACTCATTCCCAGTTGGAAGGAATATGCTATACATATTTGTTATTAGCTCCCCATAGCCATCAAAAACTCACCCTCACATACAACTTCACCTCCAACATATGCCTTGCCTTCCATCTTGGCTATTCCAAATCGCTTTTGCAGCTTGGTAAGTGTCATCCTCATAACTAAGGTGTCCCCTGCAATCACAGGCTTACGGAATCGCACTTTGTCTATTCCAGCAAAGAAGAAGTTTTCGCGAGAACCCCCCACTTCAGGTTGCAACATAACCAAACCACCAACTTGTGCCATTGCCTGCACCAAAATACCTCAAATTAATGTCCTCCTTTAAAGCAGATTATCAGTTAACTTAGAAAATTACAGACACTACAAACACTGGTTGTTTAACTCAATTGTGAAGGTCTCTAGGGAAGTTGGAATCTATGTTGTATGGTAAATGAGCTGTACCATCTAACAAGGAATCCAAGGCTACACCATATCTGTGTGACCTTTTTTTTGTGACAATGGCTTAGTGGGACCCACCCACAGCCAGGAAAGCGGACTCATGGGATCAATCCCGTCGTGCTGCGGCAAACGCACATACACATGTCCCTAGTGCTCTAACAAACAGAGCCACACTAATTTAATTTTTGACAGAAGCCATGAATATGTGAGTGTGATAGGAAGATGCAGAGACACATAACAAATCTTAAGTTGCATATCTTAGTCAGGTAGACATTAGCTCTTGACAAATCCCAGGATCTAGGACTGACGACAAGTCTGCTTCTTGACAAATGAAGGGCCTAGAAATACTACAAGCCTATTATTGTAGAGCTGCTTCTCAACAAAATCTTCTTTTTCATAGGGAAAAAGGGGCTTCCATCACAAATTTAAAAGCTACAAAAACAAGCCAGGAAACTGTCCTCTAGATGGCTCAACATATCTTTTATGTACAATTTATGTCAACTTGTGTATTATACGGAACAAATCGACACGGGAAAAGTTTTGCATTTACCATATACATTACTAGAAGCACGAGAATACTAGCAAGGGAACACAAACAATAACAGTGGGATTATAATATTCACATGAATTCATTTTGTAGAAGCTACTAAGTACTAAGCATGGACAAATGCACTTGTTGAAGTTATATGATTTTAGATAAGGAAGGAGGGAAGAGAAAAAATAAACACGGCAAGAACTAAAATAACTCTGAATGCACCAACATTTAGAAGCCATCAGCATGATTCAAGATGAGAGGATGGTATGAATCACAGCTGCTTCATCAATAACCTGGAATAGCAAGAGTCAAACTAAATCTGGGATAGCTAAGGCCAAACTGCATTGATCAAACTTCATTTGGGATAGCTAGAGGTTCCTAGAAGGAGTCAAGCTAATCTAAAGTTTCTGAGCATGTTCGGATTCATGGTTAAGAGGGTTGTAATTGATTTTGCCTCCAATCAAATGTCATTTGAGTAAAAATCGTGTTTTTTGAATCAAAATTTTGCCTACAAAGACACGTGGTTAACTAGAACTGATAAAAAGTAGCTTGATTGTTAAGTTGAAAAGTTTACAGTTTTTGCTTGGACTTGCTTTAGAGTAAAAACTTCAAAATAAAAATCACTTCACTTTCAGACTCAAATTTAACCAAATCAATTTTATAAACTCATTTATTGGAAACACCTAGCCCAACATTCATAGAGAAAAGTTGTAGAAGCAACAAACAGAAATATCGCTACTGATAAAGAGAGAACTTGAGAGAGAAAGGGTGGTCGGAATTCATGCACAATTGATGACAAAAAAAACATGGAGACAATCGCATTACTATTCTAGTAGAGTTCCAGACATCAAGAAACTCCGAAGCAGCACAATGATGGGATGGGTCAAGGAAGATAATACCGTTAAGATATCATGTTGCAGTTGAAGAATTAAAAAATGATCTGAAAGTCACACCAGTACGATGTTCGGTCCAATTTTCAAATATAGCTACTCACACTGCCTGCCACAATCCAACCAAGTGAGGTTTCTGGTAAATTCCATTTGACACACCGGCTGACTCCACCAAACGGGTCAATTTAACCGCCGGTTTCCAAAAAAAATCTATGGGGGCGGGAAGGAAAAAACTACACAAACAAATCCCACTTCCCTTTTCTATTCTTTTTCTTTCCTGCTTCAATCTTCACCATATTTATATTTATAAACTATATATCATCTGCAACTTTAATCCTATCTCCAAACATAACATATCCTTATTTAAACGTATACCTCTCATCCTCTCATATGATTTTTTTTCATCAATTATCTCACTACTATTTCATTAGGAAGTTTCATTTTAGACAGTTTTCAAATTCTGGGTACTCTTCCTTTTTTTCCCGTCAATTAAAAAGTCTAACCAAACTAGTTTTGGGTACTGTATCCAGTGGGCTAGCTATTTGATAATCTCATTAGCTGCTTCTTTTTTTTGTGTGACTAAAAGTGTTCAAATAAAAAGGACTGAATCTTATATATTGAGTATCCGTTGGGAGATTTGGTTCGGGTTTGAAGGGAAGAAAATCAAGTTATCAAATTAGTGGCAAATGGAAATTGAGCAAAGTGGAGAGAGAGTTGGAGTTGGACATGTTAACAAGGTTGATTATATGAAAAGGGTCATTGCAAAGAGGAAACCTTACAGAAGGGTACTGAAGAGGAAAATTTCAAGTGTTCCAATCCCAAGGGCACTTCAGGAACTACTTCATCCATGCAAACAAACATTCAAAAGCCCTGACGGTTCCTTTACCACGACATATTCACAAACTTGGTCACATCCTTGGTATGAATAGGATCATCATATATCTACTTTTTTAGATTAATTTTATATTAATCATTTGCATATAGAGGGAGGAAAAGAAACACTTATAATAGTAAAGTAATATTGATACTGATGTAAATAACATGTAAACCAATATTAAGAGAGAATATCAAAAAGTCTAAGTTACTGAAAGATACAACCCCAATATTATGAGATTCTTATATTCTAACAGTAGTATATGTTGAAAAGCATCTTCAGTAGCTTCTTTAAAGTCATACTAAATGTTTAACCTTCGTGTTTCGGCAAATTGATAGGTTTTCTCATTTGTTCCCTACTATGAAGCTAATTGTCAATGCAAGTAATCACACCAAAATGTATAAACTTAAGTGTAAGCTAACCCATTCTCTGTTGCCTGGTATGGCTAGGCCTAAAATCTTTTAAATAAATGGAATTCCACTAATGGAATAAATAAAACACTCTTCACCTACACAAAGTGAAGGATAGTACCTGCAAGTATGATATACAACATAGTTGAAAGAATAGATGTGTGATTTAGCATATGCAAGAATTGCTCAAAGTTTAGATTTCAATGAAGCTTACCATAGTGCACAGCACAGCATAGGCATCATAAAACGGAAAAGGGGATATAAAAAAGGTGTAAGAGAGTGTTTGGTTAGTGTAATTACCTCAATCATGAGAACACCAGGCATGATGGGTCTTTCTGGAAAATGACCAGGAAAAAAGTTGTCATTTATTGTGACATTCTTAATGGCTACAGCAGAAACTCCAGGATTGTATTCAACAACTCTATCCACCAGTAGAAAAGGAAACCTGTGTGGTAAAATCTCACGAATCTGATTAATGTCCATTACAGTTGGGAATGCGGGGTGCCCTGCAATGCATCCATCCATCAATCCACAAAACATCATAATCAAAAAGAAAAAGCAGAAAATTAATAAATGAAGAGAGAAAAGAAAAACACATACTGAGTTCAATGGGGATATCATGTTGAGGTTTAGCGGCATCTGAGGAGCAAAAGATTTTCTTCAATTGAGTGGATCTAGAGCTGCTGGGGAATTTGACAAGTGGGAATTTTGTTTGATGAGAGGAAATGGGTTTCGATTTGGAAATGGAGGAAATGGGAGAGAGCAATGTGTTGGAGAGACCAGTGGCTGCCATTGATTGATGTTGGGAACTCAGAAAGTACTCTCCTTTCTACTCTCTCTCGCTCTCTCTCTCTCTTTATTGATTAGAGAATGTTAAAATGAAAAGGTACATATAATAATAAAAGGCGACATAAACAAGGGTAAGGAAAACCTTCTGAGTTCCGTTTGGGCGGATCCTCCAACGTTGTAATTGTTTACTGCACACTTTATTGTTTGTTCAACTGTAAAAACCACGGAACGGATTGGGTGACTTCAGCGTATGAAAGGTACCCTCTCTTTCACCGTTTGTCAGCCGCTTGATCAATCACGTGACCCAGACTATGCCACGTGGCATTTGACTTAAAAAATCATGTAGCAGAGAAGAAATCGCGTACAACCGCTCCTCTGCCGCTTCCACCGTCGTCGACCTCCGCAGCTGTTACTGTCACCATCGCTTCCCGTCGGTGGTGTCAGAATCGCTCCCCGTGGTCGCCGATTTCTATCAATTTAGTTTGACGGAACCTGATTTTGCTTTGATTTTATTTTAAGGACTACAGAACCTGGTTTGTGTTGAGTTCTGGGAAAGGTTTTCCACATGTCACGTTTTATTAATTTTTAAAACACAAGATTGATCTAATGGTTAACAAATGATGAAAGAGAGGGTGCCATTAAAAATAATATTTTTTAATTTAAGATCCAAGGCAGTATACATTGGGACACGGGTTCTACAAGGAGCTCTCGGATTCGATTCTCACAGTAGACAAATTCGGTGTTAGCCAGTACGAAATTTGATCACATGAGTAGAGATTGGTATTTCGTTGAAAGCGTTAGGACACTCCGTGGGTAGCTAGCAATGGTCCAAACCAAAAAAATCTTGTCATTAAGAGGGACAATTATTTTAGTAATTGGTAATAAATTTGTGGGAAAAAAAGTTTGCACCACGGTAATGATAAATTTGTTTCTGATTTGGTGGCAGGGACGGAGCTATGTACACCCTTCCCATGGCTCCAGCCCCCTGTTTGGATGTTAATCTTTTTGCACTAGTTAGATAGTAATGAAAAAGTGGCATGATATATGTGAGCCGGTGCAAGTGGCCTACGGGCCTAGTGTTGTTTTTTAGCTTTTAGCCTTCAATACCAACTTGAATTATTGATATAATGAATTAATTAGATCTAGAATAGCTTGAGAATATTTACTGAATAGGAAAATTGTAAAAAAAAAAAAAACACTCCTGATTGATAAATAGAAGAGAATGGATAATCCACAAATAAATTTTTAGAAAAATCAATAACTAAAAGACTAAAAATAATTGATGGAAGACAACATTTATCATTTCCTAACAATTAAAAATACCGATTTAATTGAGAGAAAGTCTACTAAAATTGACTAAAACTACTTTAATAATCACACTTCTTGTTACTACAGCTGCTACAATGCAAATCTTTTTCAGCTATGAATATAATCAAGATTAATTTAGATTTTCATTTTCTTATCTCGCCCCCGCAGCTTTCCGATCCTGGCTCCGTCCCTGTTTGGTGGATAGGGATTCTAACAAATGGAAATCCTCCTATTAATGATACCTTTAATAAAGCTGAAGCAAAGTCTATCCTTAAAATCCCTAGGTCTACTACAGCCTTAGGAGGGGACCAAATGGTGTGGGACTTGAGTAGGAATGGTGTGTACTCTATTCAATCCGCTTACTATATATGCTATGGAGAACCTTGCAAACACATCTCACCTTTGTGTTCAAGGTAATTGGAAGGCAATCTGGTCTCTTAAAATTCCCAATACACTACAATAAAATCGCTGGTTTGCGACGGCATTTTTCGTGGCAAATGGACCAAATTTCGTCGCAAAATAACATTTCCGACGGAATTTGCGACGGACAAAAACACTCATCGCAAATAGTTTGCCACGGAATTTTCTGTCTCAAAGTCGTCGCAAATATCCGTGGCAAATCCATCGCAAATATAAAAAAAAATTAAAAAAAATTAAATCATACTTTAAATTCTTCAACCTATTCCGCCCAAAATATTACATTCAGTTTTTATAATAGCAAAAGGAAAAGTTTAGTAATATAAAGAGTTGTAACTTACTTTACAATAACTCTTGAAAAGAATTAAGAATTATTAACTATCTATCTAATAACCTATTGCATAAACATGTTAGCTAATACAGAATACTAATTGAGAAAAGAAACTAAATAAGTACTGAAAGGTACTCCAGCAGCCTTCTCCCACAACAATCGCTTCAACTTAGCCAACTCAACGGGGTCTATTGGTATATCTGACTGAGAGAACAGCCGCTGAAACTCCTCCTATCAAATGCACAAGTTATAATCATACTCAAAATAAAAGAGACATTTTATCAGGCACATTCATAATAACATAGATAGAAATGTCTTTAACAATATAGCCCTGCAAATTCAATACAAACACACCAACTACAAGTTCTATAAACTAAGTGAGACCAATTATAACTGATTCAACAACTTCCAAACACACCAATTCAATTCACGTAAACTAACTTATATTTCCAGTTCACATAACGAACTATAAGCTAAATAAACTAAGTGAGACCAATTATAACCAATTCAACAACTTCCAAACACACCAATTCAATTCACATAAACTAACTTATATTTCCAATTCACACAACTATAAGTTAAATAAACTAAGTGAGACCAATTATAACCAATTCAAACACTTCCAAACACACCAATTCAATTTACATAAACTAACTTATATTTCCAATTCACATAACGAACTACTAAGTTAAATAAACTAAGTGAAACCAATTATAACAAATTCAACAACTTCCAATCTCTCTGAATAAGGAAAATATAATTAATTATATTGACATAAGGAAAATATAAGTTTAAAAATATACCAATCTCTCTGAATATACCATTCTGCACTTTTAAAATTCTCGCCAGGTTATAACTCAAGTCTCAAGCCAGCAATTAAATCAACACAACAGGGGGACTTTGTGAAATAAAGGAAATAAAATGGAAGATGGTAAAAACATAGAACTCAAACCTAAATCTACTATCAAGAAACACCAAACCAATAAGCAATAGCTGGGAATATCTATGTAAAAAATATTAAATCAGACTGAAATTACGAATAGAAGTGAGAAAGCAGAAGCAGTGAGGCCATGAGGCCATTCCATAGCTCATCTCCTCAGACTAGACCACTCCTACAAGTTCAACAACAATAAAAATGAAATTTGAAAAGGAACTGAAGTGTTCCATATTTTCCTATCCTTGCAAAACATCAATAACAAAAAACTAAAAAATTAATATCAGCACTAACCTGGACTGACCGAGAGAGTAAGACTAACAGAATCTAGGCTTCTCTGTGGACTGATGCTGCAACAAATTCGAAGAGAAAAGGGTTAGGGTTTCGTTCAAAAAACATTGGGACATTTAGGGTTTTTTTAATCAATGAAATTAGGGACAAATTAAAGAAGATAATAGAAATTACCTACAAGTGGGGAAGAGATGCAGCAGCGGCGGAATACGGCGGAGATGCGACGGTGAAACGGTGGAGAAACAGTGGAGGTGAAATGGTGGAGGCGCAAGGAGAGGGAGAGTGGAAGAGGGAGAACGAGAAACTGTCTGTGGCCGTGGAGCACGATTAGCGATGGAGGAGGGCGGAGGAGGGTAGACGTCGATGGAGGAGGGCAGAGGAGGGTGGAGGTCGGAGGAGGAGAGTGAGGGAGAGCTTAACGTTCTGATTTTTTTAAGGGAGAGAACGTTCTGATGTTTGCCCAAATGAGAGGGTTCGCGAGTGTCTTAATTGGGTTATTGGGTTGCGACGGGCTTGTGACGGCATCTCCGTCGCAAATTTGCGGCCGTTTTCCAAGTCTGGGCAAACTCTAGCGGGAATTTCGCACTCTTACTTTTAACACCTGCCGTCGCAAATTCGTGGCAAACTTCTGACGGAATAAGCTCCGTCACAAATGTTGGTAGCTAAAAGAGACTTTTCTTGTAGTGAAAATTAAGATCTTAATATGGTGTATTATATGAGGATGTTTGCCTACGCGAAGTAGATTGCGACACAAGGGTGTGCAATGCCCTCCAAACTGCCCTATGTGTAATGATATGCTCCGAAAAATGAGTGGCAATTATTCTTTGGTTTCGAAAAGGCTCAACAAGTATGGGAAGCTGCGGGTTTTTGGGAGGTGATCCAATCTGATTTTGAGCAAGCAGAGAGTGCAAATGAATTATTTTTTCACCTGCTGGAATCGTTAGACAATGATCCCAAAGACTGATTTTGCAGCTGTCATATGGTGTTTGTGGGGTCACAAGAATGACAATATGTGGAAAAGTTAGTTCGAAAAAAGTTTCTACTTTTTTTCGCATTTTTCTTATGATATGTCCACATGGCCTTCTTATCATTTAGGTTCATTAATGAATGAATAATTTCTAATACAGGAAGAAAAAAAACATACCAATATGAATCAAAACAGGGAGAAAAAAAAATTTATATCACATTTCCGAGTATGGTTTATGTTACTAAGCAATATGCTTAGTAACTATTACTAAAGGGTGGGATGGTAAAATGAAATATAATAGAATAGAATAGGAGAAAAAAACTGAATATCCAATCCCATATTTTCCTTCATAATTATAGGGATCCATTATTAGTAATTAAAATTTAAACCCAAAACCAGCGTACAGTGCTTCTTCGTTTCTGCGTGAAGGTTTCTTCGTGAAGAAAAAAGCTTTTCTGCGTGAAGAAAAAAGCCCAGGTTTTTGCTACCTCTCTCAGGTTTTTTCGTTACCTAGATACTTACCCAGAAAACGCAATCGGTTTGTCTACCCAGAAACAATAGGCATGGAGGTTGGTGCTTTGCGTTTTTGTTTTTTTCATGGTTGAGCTATTACTAAAGTTTTCGTTTTTTCATGGCTGAACTTGCGTTTTTTCCCTCTTTTTTTCTCTCCGTGTTTTATCACTCAGAACGCTGAAAAACGAGATCGACAACGAGTTCGAAGACGCAACCGTCGTCTCTAACCACTTCGCAATCTGAAAAAGGTTAGTGTTTTGTGCTTCAAATATTGTATGTAACTGATAAAAGATTATTGGATAGGGGTTTTCTGTTTTTACGCACTAAGAATTTGTAGGTAACGGCACCTAACCAACGTTGTTGAATATTGCGGTTAGTGATTGGTTAACCAAAATATAGTAGTCATGTGGTTAGTGATTGATTAACCAAAAATACCGTATTCATGTGATTGATTAACAGGGGTGATAAATTGATTTGAATGTATAACTAATTATTTTAGAGTTATACTAAAATTCAAATTGAGTCCAAAACAAGAGTATAGTTTGTGCATATTATTAGGATTGCTTCTTAAGTTATTTGATTAAGTTATTTGATTACGTTATTTGATTGTGACTTTAAATCTTGAATTGCATTTAATTGTCTTTTGTTGTTGACTTTGTTACAAAGCAAGCAGTTACAGTGCATCCATAGTTTATGGGCTTTTTCGCTTAATCTGTAGTACGCATTCAACTTATGTAATTTGGATTCCAATATTTGTGTTTGAATTTGATGTGCCATTAGAACATTATTTCACATCATAATTTCATTGTATATTAAAAACTCATTATAATATTTAAATTTGTTTGATTACTAAGTGAATTTTTTAACTCACTCATACATAGAACAGGTAATAAATGGTCGTAGACCGATTCAGTTGGACTATTCTGTTCATGGTCGTAGGGCATCTTCCTAGAGTGATGCATGCATCATCAGCCTCATCCCATTCAAGTTTGGTATCCTGAAATAGAATAGATGGTCATAGTCCTAGAATGATTCAGTTGTCTTATTTTTCACGCGGCCGCTTCATGGTTGTGGCTAGAAAGCAACTAACTTATACTAAGTTCATACGCGGTTAGGTAAAAACTATCCGTGTTGTGTAATTATAAGGCTAGAAAGCAATTGATAAATGTTATATAAATTTGTGATTATTATTGCTTTCTATTTATCAAAAACGGTACATCTCCTCTCCAGTTTTTAAACATTTATTGCTTTCTATTAATTGCTTATTCTGGTTCCTTTTATTTCCAGTGAAGATGGCAAAAAGGAGGTTGCGAGTGTGGACAAAAGGCTTATTGTGGACAAAAGGCTGCTGAAAAAAGACACAGAAAATAGGCTAATTAGAAAATTTGTTGCAAAATACAAATGGACATGTGTTTTTTTTTTTTATCATTCTTTCCACGAATTTTTTAGCATCTGACCTATTGTCAATGATTATAGGCATGTCAATGATACCAGGCCGTTGCCCTTTTACAGTTTTAAACTTTCAAAATATTTCATTAAATAAAAAAGAGAAAAGGCAAAACAGACTGCAAGTAAATTTACACTTCACTGGCAAATGCCAACACAGACTTTTCAAAATAAAGAAAATAAAACACCTTATAACTTATTATATTGTGTGCTATTTAATTGATAGCAGAACATATCTTTCGAATTTCACCATCAGTACCAATCTTCAATCCAATATTGCTCATCTTCACCATAGCCCTTCCAAATTCCACATTAAATCTTAATCCAAGAAAGCCTCTTAAGCCTAAGAATCTTTGTACAAAGGTCTTTGTAGAAGCATCATTCCACAGTGCTTGATCAGATTGAAGAATTCCACGCCCACTTCTTAGGTTAGCATAGTAAGATGAGTCAAAGTTGCTTTCACTACCAGTATCCAATGCAACTCGGTTTGTAGCACCACTGTTTTGGGGACAAAGTGCTTGTAGTTGGGGAAGAAATGAAGCTGGGATTGAAGGGTCAGGTCCATTTCCACTGAAGTTATACAATCTGTTGCTGAAAAACTGACAAGCAGTTGTACCAATTGTATGTCCACCTATATATATTCATCAAAATAAATATATCTGTTAATTATCTGAACTGAGCTGTAAAACAATCAGATTACTATATATAATATTAGGACGTGTTATTTAAGGTTGCTTACCAACAAGGGTGACAAGATCTTGAGTGGTAAGGCCCTTTGCTGCAAATTTTTGTTTCTGCACATCAACAGAATCACTAGGGGCTGGCAAGTTATTGACATCTGAAGCCTGTGACACACGCCCATCTCTCCGTCCAGTAGGTACTTGCCAACTCAATCCACCACTCTGCGATGCAATGCATATAATATATTAATTTGAATGAACATAATTAGTTATGTTATATTTAGAGTGTCAATTTTTGCTTAGCGCAATGGGCCAAACTGATGGCTCAGTATTTGGGATTGGACTCGCTAGTTAGAGGCCCAGAGAAAGATTGTACAGTATTGGCTCAGCGCAGATAGCTCATGGGCCACACTTGACCCACATTTTTTATACTTTTCTGAATGCTTTTTGTTTTTGTGATTTTCTTTGTTAAAATTTGGATTGGGTCGGGCCGACCTGCTGATCCTGTGTTTTAGGCTCGACTACAAAAACACAGTCTAGTCCAACCTGCTTTTGTGTTTTGGCTCAAGCGTTTTCACAACTCTAAGTATAGTGATTCAACTAGCTATTACCTGTTATAAAGATCTTTATAAATTATATGTAGTTACTTTGCAATATATATATAGTTAATTACCTGAACAACTGAATCACGGGCAGCAAGGGCAAGAATATCAGCACAAGAAACAACACCAGGACAAGCAGCTTCGAGCTGTGTTTTTGCATCATCAATAACCTCATAACCTCTTACACCGAGGTTAGGGAAAGCTGTTCTCTCAGTACCAGTGCCAGCAATGAGAACAGATGCATCACAACCTTGCACAAAGCAATCATGGAAATGCATCCTAAGTAACCCAGGTGCCAAAGTAGGATCAGATTGAACATGAGATGCAACAGTGGACTTCACAATAGATTCAGCTCTTGGACATGTTTGAGAGTAGAATCCTACACGTGTACCTTGGCCATGCACATGCACTACGTTCACAATAATAGCCAAAACAAGCAAAACAAACACAACCTTGTCCATTTTAACTTTATAATATATATGCAGTATTGCCTAGCTATATGAATGATATATAGTACTATTTGTTAGAGTTTAGCTCAATTAATTCTGTGGAATAGAATGGCATAAGGTGGAGGTATTTATTTATATGAAAAGGTTAAGAGTTTTAAGGTCAAATATGGAGAAAAAGTAAGCAAATGCGGCTAGTACAGACTAGCAAGTGGGATGCAAGTTATTAAAAATAATTGGTGGAGCTAGCTGGCTAGGAATGAGTAGTGCCTCCATCAACCTTGTCTTGTACTGGTGGTGGTGAGCTTTTGAATCCGCGTGAGGGTTTAGCTATAGAGATATGATTGATTAAGTGCATTTTTGTCAACTCAAGTGCGGTTTACATTTTTCTTATACTCGTGATCTCTACAGTACACACATACAACGTTAAAATAATAAGTTGAAAATGTCTAATGTCAAATCAAAGGGCACTTGTCATGGTACCATGCAAAGTTATTACGACTGGTATCTTGTCGCCAACGTGCTTCAGTGCTGAAGAACATCTCCGCGTTGAATTTCTACTTCGCAGGCTGGGTTCACTTAATTTACGGATTTTCTTTTTTAATACTTTTGGGTTATCGTAAACAACAATCATTTTCTGAATATAATGATATTAATTCAATCTTTGTATGCCTTCTTTTTTTTATTAATTATTTGGACAAAATCATGAAGGTCCTACTAAATCATTTGTATCTCTCTCCTTTCGTTTTTGGTTAATGTGGTGATAGAGATTGACAAATTTAAGCTAATAATTAAGAAATTATTGTTGAAAAAGTGTCTTGGTACGTTGTTATTATATATCTATGTAATCTTAATTTGTTGTATATTACCGACATGAAAATAATACAAGTTATTGATGTCAGTTTTTTTTTGTCTAATTTTTTTCGGTTAAATTTTTTTGATCTAAGCTAGGTTAAGTTGATTTCATTGTACATGGGACAAAGCCCAAACCAAACTCACCACAATAGAATGACCCGGCCCAATAAGGCACAGAACCGGTCCATAGACCAACTTGCGGGGAGATAGAAACATGGAATCTCACATCCAGAGAAAACAAACAACAAAACCCCTAATTTAGCAAAAAACTAGTATTTTACCCGTGTATAGGCACGGGTGATACTGTATTTATTATAATTTGCTATGAAATTATAAATACTTTGCTAGTAGTATCGCTTTTTTTTGACAATCGGTAGTGATTAAATTAATTGGGTTTAGTAGTTTTGAGTAGATTAAAGTAAATAACAAATTCTACATAATTTAATATTAAGTTTATTTAATTACTGAATTTTGAGAAAAAATTAATTAATTTTTTTTAAAAAAAAAAATTGACGGCGAGCGTCAGCGCGGCAGACAACTTTTGTTACTTTTTGGCGCTCCCGTTAGCGTTGTCATTGCTGCTCCCGTGCAGCTCACGAAAAAAGTGGATGAGATTTAACTATTTCTTTTTTTAGGAAAAATATTTTTGGATTTTTTTCTAACGGTATAGCTTTTTTTGACGATTGGTAGTGGTCAAATTAATTGGGTTTAGTAGTTTGAGTAGATTATAGTAAATAGTAAATTAATATTAATTTATGTAATTATTGATTTTTAAAATATAAAAAAAATTGGTAGTGGATTGTTTGATTATGTTGATAGTAGAGAAAAGTGAAAAGAGTGAGAGAGATAGAGGAAAAATAAAAGATGATGTGAGAGTGAGATCCACTAATAATAAAAGTGAGTGAAAGAAAGAAAAATTAAAAAGAAATAATTTGAAATAACATATTTATCCTATTGATATAACTAATGGAAGGAGGGCATAATAGTAGTAACTTTGGTGGAGTGTTGGTATCCACTTTTTATATAGTAGATCATAAATTCCTCCCACTCCGATCTGCAACATAAGACCCCATCAAACTACGAAGCAACACCATCAACTCGCGATCTCTGTCCCACCCATGGAGGCACAATCATAGCGGAGAGTCCCTTCAAGAGCACCAAGCGGATAGATCGACCAACTGTGAGGCAATGTGTAACACCCAAAACTTAATCTAATAGGTTAGGAATAAATTCCAAATATGATTAGGATTTAAAAACCTTAACCCCATAAACCCTAAGGGGCCATTTTTCAACACAAGGAAAAATGTAAAACAGCCCCAAATGATCACATGCGTTTCGCGCCTAGTTTTAGGTGTGTACCATAGCATGCAACAAGTGTGGACCATATCATGTGTATATCTCCCTACATAGCCAACTGAAGATAAAAAGAGGAGTTCATAAGTTGAAAAATGAGATTTGAAAGAAGAGAGAGAACTCGTGGAAGAGAGGTAGAGGGAGAGCATGAAGAGTTGAAACCATATATTTCTTCTTCCCCAACCACAAATCTTTCCATAAACCTTTAACCCCAACATACTTGTTCCTTCTCCTCCCATTTTAGTTTTATACCATCATTCATCTCATTTTTTCCCATAAACCAGAAACTAATTCCCCTAGAAAACCAGCCAATCATATTTAAAAACTACACTTCCTTATTCTCACGAAAAAGTGGTTGAATGTTCAAGTTCTTTGGAGATTCAAGGTTAAAAGTTCAAAAGAAGTTGGAGGAAGCTAAAGGATTGAAGCTGAGGGCTACATTTTTGGGTTTAATTTTGCAGTGGAGTAGTTGTAGTCAAAACCAATATGAATAAAAGTGTTTAGCTTGCTAATCCTTTTTCCACCAGGTGAATGCGGAACTGGGGAATTGGGTTGCAATATGAACCTCATTAATGGGGTTGCAATATGAAACTCACTTCGTCCAACCCCCTAGCTACTCACTGGACACCCCCAATCCTTAAATATTCACAAAATACTCTCACGTGAAAAACCCTTCACGCTACATTTTAATTAGTTCGGAGCACGGTCGTCCGAACCGGTTCGGACATGGTGCCACCGAACCAGTTCGGTAATTGTTCCACCAACCTCAAAGTGACCTAGAGAATCCATTATGTCTTTCACGCTCCAAATCATTAGAATCCATTATTCTTGTACAAATTGATTATCACGAAACACCTGCACAACTCAAAGCCAAAACATAAACATCATCAACAAAATCATTGTTGGAACAAGTTCATTCAGTGTTCCTCACATTCACTCAATTATCACGAAGAAATTTTACCAAGAAGAGAGTGTTCTTGGTTACAAGGTTGGTTAGTCGAAAAGATGTAGCCGTAGTCAAGAAAGCAAAATAACAGAAAAACTGATATTGTGGTGTATGATCAATATTTTTGATTACCACCATCACTTGTATTTATAGACTCACTTTTACAACTGTACACGAGGAGTTCACTAATACACGTGGACTGATGACATGAACAACACTAAAACAAATTACATGAGAAACACTTAACTAACTATATTTACTTAGTGAGTAAAACTAGTTATTCGACCAACTTGGTTTGCATACAACAGTTCGACCAACTTGGATTGCGTCCAACAGTTCGACTATCTTGGGTTCGACCAACTTGGATTCGACAATTCGACCAACTTGGATTACATTCAACACACCACCTAATTCAAGTTGTTCACATTTGTCAAGCCCATCTTATTTCTCAAATCTTCAAATCTGTTAGCCTTTAACGGCTCAGTTAGCATATCAGCTAAATTGTCATCAGTGCTGTAGTACTCAAGTCTGAGTTTTCCCTTTGTTACTTGGTCTCTTAAGAAATGAAACTTGGTCTCGATGTGTTTGCTTCTTCCATGAGATATGGGGTGCTTTGCAAGGTCTATTGCAGACTTGTTATCGACCTTCAATCTCATTCCATCATTGTCAGTCTGATTGAGCTTCAGCTCATTCAGCAACATAGCAAGCCAATTTGCTTGACAGGCTGCCATAGCTGCAGCAATGTACTCAGCTTCACACGATGATAAAGCCACCACACTCTCCTTCTTTGAGCACCAGGATATTGGTGACTCACCACACATGAACACGTATGCAGCAGTGCTCTTTCTATCCCTTTTGTCTCCACACCAATCTGAGTCAGAGAAGCCATACACTTCTTGATCAGATCTACCAATTCTTCTAGGATAGAACACTCCAAGTCCTGCTGTTCCTTTGACATATCTAAGTATCCTCTTGGCAGCAACCAGATGTGAAACTCTAGGTTGCTCCATGAATCTGCTTATCAGTCCCACTGCATAAGAGATATCAGGTCTTGTGTGACACAAGTACCTCAAGGAACCCACTAATTGTTTGTACAAGGTTGGATCAACCTTCTTTTCTTCGCTGTCAGTGACCAATTTCACTGCATTGTCTGTTGGGGTGGCTGAAGAGTTGCAATCCATCATTTTGAACCTTTTTAGCACATCACTTGTGTATTTCTTCTGATGTAGAAGTACACCTTTATCAGAATGAACAATTTCCATACCAAGAAAGTATGCAAGTCTTCCCAAATCTGACATTTCAAACTCTGTCATCATACTTCTTTTAAACCTTTCCATCTCAGTTTCACTTGTACCTGTTAGAAGCATATCATCAACATATAGGCAAATCACCATACAATTCTCTACATCTGTTCCTTTCACATAGATGCCATGTTCATTTACACATTTTACAAAATCTTGCTTCAAGAGAAATGAATCAATTCTCTTGTTCCACGCTCTTGGAGCCTGTTTTAGTCCATAGAGGGCCTTTCTCAACTTGTACACTTTATTCTCCTTTCCTTTTATTCCAAAACCTGGTGGCTGCTTTATGTATACCTCCTCCTCAAGGTATCCATTCAGAAAAGCTGATTTAACATCCATTTGGTACATAGACCAATTTCTAAAGCTGGCAACAGCTATGATCAGTCGAATAGTCTCTATTCTTGCCACAGGGGCAAAAACTTCATTGTAGTCACAACCATGTTTTTGCAAAAAACCTCTTGCAACTAGTCTTGCCTTATACCTTCCAATTTCTCCATTTGGCTTCATTTTTGTCTTGAACACCCACTTGACATCTATTACTTTCTTCTGCTTAGGCAAATCTACCAACACCCAAGTGTCATTTTTCTCAATTGACTTGATTTCTTCTATCATAGCTTGCTTCCAATTTGCTTCACTTAATGCCTGCTCTACTGTCACAGGCTCACAATTTGCCAAAAATGCTTCTTCCAATAATTCACCTTCAGTGCCAATTGCATTGTCAGGGAACAATTGGTATTCATTCAATCTTTGTGGGGGCTGTCTATTCCTTCTAGGTCTCACTTCTTCATTTACCATTTCATTTGCAGCATCTTGCATCATCTCATTTTCATCATTTACTGCTATAGTCACTGGATTCTCATTCACAGCCTCAAGCAACACAGTAGTAGTGCTACTCCTCTTTGTAGAGTCATTCCACTGCCAGCCTTTCGATTCTTCAAAGATTACATCTTTGCTAATCACAACTTTCTGCCTATTAGGGTCATACAACTTGTATGTACCAGTCGAATGATAGCCTAATAGGACCATTAGTTGAGCTTTGTCATCCAATTTCTTCCTCAATTGGTCAGGCACATGCCTGAAGCACAAAGAGCCAAACACCCTCAAGTGCTTGACACTTGGTCTCTCACCAGACCATGCTTGCTCAGGAGTCATCTTGTCGAGCCTTTTGGTTGGACATCTATTGAGTATATACACTGCAGTGGTGGCTGCTTCTCCCCAGAAATGGTTTGGCATTTGTCTACTTTTCAACATGCTTCTTACCATGTTAAGCACAGTCCTGTTCTTTCTTTCTGCTGTGCCATTATGCTGTGGTGTATATGGTGCTGTGATTTCATGTTTGATCCCTTCATGCTTGCAGAAATTTTCAAATTCAGTGGAGGTATACTCCCCACCACCATCAGTTCTAAGTCTACTGATACAACAACCACTTTCCTTTGCAATCATGATTTTGAAGGCTTTAAAAACTTCAAATACATCACTCTTCTTACTTAGCAAATAGATCCACATTTTTCTAGTGAATTCATCAATGAATGAAACGAAATAACTGTTACCTCCTAGAGTCTTCACATCAAAAGGACCACATACATCTGAGTGTACAGCTTCCAGCCTTCTTGATGCTTTGATCTTCATTTCAGCATTGTAAGAGCTCCTTGCTTGCTTCGATTCACAACATTGCTCACACACCTCAGTTGGAAGCCTTATATCAGGCAAGCCATGCACCATTCTTTGAGTGTTCAAATTCTTTAAGTCCCTGAAGTTTAAGTGACCATATCTTTCATGCCACCTCCACACTTCATCACTAGTGACTGCCTTCAAACATTCATCTTGGACTACACTCATGCCAACCTTGAATGTCCTCTTCTTATTTAATGTTGCCTTCAACAATAGCTTCTTCTTTGGATTGAACAGCCTTAATTCCATATCTTCCATTTGCATTGAGTATCCCTTTTCTAAGAGTTGACCCAAACTGATCAAATTGCTCTTCATTGAGGGAACAAACAAGACATCTGTGATGAGACACACCTTCCCATCATCTCTCTTGATTTTAACAATGCCAATTCCTTCTGCTCTTATCACTCTGTCATCACCAAATCTTATAGTTTTCTTTACTGATTCATCTAGTTTGATGAACCAGCCTTTGTTGCCAGTCATGTGACTTGAACAACCTGTATCAAGATACCACAAATCATCACTGCTACCACCTATCTCAGTCATCAATACTATCTCATCAGCGTCACCTCCTGCTAGCTGAGCCTCTTCCTGCTTGTTATCAGTTCTGCATTCGACTTCGACAGCATCTTTTCCAGCCATCAAGACTACCTCATCAGTTCTGCATTCAACTTCGACAGCATCCCTTTTAGCCATCAAGACTACCTCATCAGTTATGCATTCGACTTCGACAGCATCTTTTTCAGCCATCAAGACTACCTCATCAGTTCTGCATTCGACTTCGACAGCATCTGTTTCAGCCATCAAGACTACCTCATCATCAGAATCAGAATCACCTCTGGCCAATTGAGCCTCTTCTTGAGGGTTCTTTTGCTTGCATTCATCTGCATAATGACCAAACTTATCACAGTTATAGCACTGCACCTCTTTCTTGCTATAATTCTTCTTCTCCTTATTCTTCCAGGCTTCTTTTCTCCTTTGATAATCATTCTGCTTCTGATCACCTTTCTTGCTTGAACCCTCACCAGCTCCCTTATTCCATTTTCCCTTCCCTTTCTTGTTTTTCCAATTGTTACCCCAATTTCCTTTCTTGTTTTGAGATTGAGCCAACAACACTTGCTCACTAGGTTTTTCATTAGGTTTGGCACCCATCCTAGCCCTAATCCTAGTCTCATTTGCTTCAAGAATTCCTTGTAATTCAGCAACTTTTAAGGTACTCAGATCCTTAGATTGTTCAATTGAGGTCACTACATAATCAAATTGGGAAGTTAAGGTTCGCAATACCTTGTCAATCTTTCTTCGATCAGTGACATTCTTGCCATTTGTGCGCATCTGATTTGTGATCACTGTTAGGCGATTGAAGTACTCAGCAATCGTCTCCTTCTCGCTCATTTGAAGTAATTCATACTCCCTGCGTAACGTTTGTAGCCTCACTTGCTTCAACGATGCATCACCAGAATAGGCTGAAGCCAACGCATCCCAGGCTTCCTTTGCAGTCTCATACCCTGCGATTCTCTCAAACGCGTCAGAATTCACGCATTGGTGAATCAAGAACAGCGCTTTGCTGTCCTTCTTTTGTTGATCACGTAACTCATCTCCAATTGCATTTTCTACAATGCCATTCTTCACAATGTCAAGAACTTCCTGATACCGGAACACCACCTTCATCTGCACAATCCATTTGTCATAATTCTTCGAATCAAGAACTGGAAGTTTCGCCGGAAGTTGATCACTGCCGGAGTTTTGATTTGCCATGTCTACGCCGCAAGATCACGAACTCTCACTCTGGATACCAGTTGTTGGAACAAGTTCACTCAGTGTTCCTCACATTCACTCAATTATCACGAAGGAATTTTACCAAGAAGAGAGTGTTCTTGGTTACAAGGTTGGTTAGTCGAAAAGATGTAGCCGTAGTCAAGAAAGCAAAATAACAGAAAAACTGATATTGTGGTGTATGATCAATATTTTTGATTACCACCATCACTTGTATTTATAGACTCACTTTTACAACTGTACATACACGAGGAGTTCACTAATACACGTGGACTGATGACATGAACAACACTAAAACAAATTACATGAGAAACACTTAACTAACTATATTTACTTAGTGAGTAAAACTAGTTATTCGACCAACTTGGTTTGCATACAACAGTTCGACCAACTTGGATTGCGTCCAACAGTTCGACTATCTTGGATTCGACCAACTTGGATTCGACAATTCGACCAACTTGGATTACATTCAACAAAATATGAAACTCACTTCGTCCAACCCCCTAGCTACTCACTGGACACCCCCAATCCTTAAATATTCACAAAATACTCTCACGTGAAAAACCCCTCACGCTACATTTTAATTAGTTCGGAGCACGGTCGTCCGAACCGGTTCGGACATGGTGCCACCAAACCAGTTCGGTAATTGTTCCACCAACCTCAAAGTGACCTAGAGAATCCATTATGTCTTTCACGCTCCAAATCATTAGAATCCATTATTCTTGTACAAATTGATTATCACGAAACACCTGCACAACTCACGAAACATAAACATCATCAACAAAATCATCACACCCAGCCCTCACTCTTTTCCACCAAATAAATAAACAAATAAAATCTACATATAGATTCCCCTTCGTATTCTTAACAATTATCTACAACTCACTATCAAAAATCACTTTTTAAACCTTATGCTAAGTAATACCTTTTTTTTTTTAAACATGACATCAACCAGTTTTGTTTTTCCATGGTCAACCTGAGCAACAATGGCAATATTTCTAATGTCAGCTCTTCTCATCAATTTCTTCTAACATAGCTAAAAAGAATATTTATAGTAGAAGTGTGTGAATTAACAGTTACGGGCTCTGCGACTTCGGAAACTTAGTATAGCCTCAAGCTTATTACTTCATAGTTATATGACTACATAGGCTCAAACATTTACATTTGAACTTAATCTCTCTCGCTTTTGAAGCAACATTGAATAAAATTATGAGTATTAAAAATTAGGAATATGAGTTTTGTATATCAAATGAATAAAACTAAGTATTTCATTTCAATTATGATGTTTGTTTGTTGGTTGGTATTTTCTAAGTTTGATTTGCTTTTTGATTTCCTAAGTATCTCATAGTGCCTAAAATTTTCCTCATGATGTTGGAACTAAGTGGGATGAAGTAGAGAGAAGTGGAATTGCAAAACAGATGAAAACAGAATTGCTATCATGAAAAAATGTTAATGATAATTGATTAGTATAGGTATAGAAGTGTTCACAGATGCTTTAGAAAGCTAACAAAAAAGATCAATATTTATAAATGAACATTGTTTTACATATTCACTTATTCTTTAAGTTCTTTTTAGTTTCATTCCCCACTATGTTTGTGTATATATTTAGATTCAATTGTTTGATTGTGATCAAACTCAATATGAATGAATTAAAGAATGGTAGAGACTAGAGGTGTGCTTAGGTTGGGATTACATAACAAAATAATATTTTAAGAGTTCTTACGGTGATAAATGAGAGCTAATCATTATAACCGTTAGATTAAAATCAACGATTGTGATTACCTCCTTAATTATAAGATGTTGTGTGGTTGTTTCGTTTTCCGGTGCATCCTTTTCTAAAATTTCACAAAACATGGAAGCTCTAAGATCCGGTCTCTTTATTTTCCAGTGCATCCTTTTCTCAAATTTCACAAATTTTGATAGAATGAGATTTAAGAAACTCTATATTGTAAAAAGAACCCTAATGTCTCCAAGGTTTACGTAACTCAATTGTTTGAGTTAAGAGATTTGAAGGAAACAGAGGATATCCAGAATTCAAGCACCGACTACTAACACAATTTACTAACAACTTACATTTATCTATATAATAAATATAACGATAACTTATTCTTTTTCTTAAATAACTAGCGTCGCAAAATTTAGTAATGAAGTTAGAGACGAAGTTCATACTTTCCATCCCTAATTTATTCTCTCTAAATATTTTGTTTTTTAGTAGTGTTTAGCTATGAAAATTGTTTATTGGTCAACGTGTCGTACAAGTCACAATGTGAAGAGCTTGGATTCTTTTCCAATGTGATGAAGCTTGGGCAGATGCACCACATGAGGGTGGAGTGGGTCAAAGGGGTTCCTACCGAGGGCCACTAGGAGCTGCATTCTTGAAGAGTCGAAATACATTAGGACTTTACATCATCTATATGGACAGACATGATTAGTACCAAAGTTCGATCATTGGTGAATTAATAAATTAGGGTCAGACTTTACTTAACTTACTAAACTTCATATTAGTCAGAGCCTCTTTCCTCTGAACATTGAAGCAGGGTCGAAGAACTCTAAGCCAAAAAAAAAAATTGAAGTAATTAAAATTTTGTAGGGTCATGTGAAGTTAATAAAGTGTATGGTGTGAATAACAATTGCCTAATATTGGCCGTCCTGACTGAAAGTTGCTAGAATAATCCACCTTCAAAAATCATTAACAGCTTTACTCGACATGTCCTAGGTTGTTAAACTATGCAAATCTCTTGATATTCTCGAGAGAATATTAAATATTAATAGCTAGATACCCTTGTTATTGTCTTCAACTAAGAATTACTTAGGTGCATTGGAGAAATGTGTCTGATATCATTTTCACTAGCAAATACTTCCATGCTGCCCATATCTGCAGCACTACTTTCAATCTCCTTCAACTTATTACTTTTTCAGTTCTTGCTATAGCTTAAGAAGACCCCCTTAGAGAAATATGTCCACTTCCAAAATAATATTGCTAAAAACAACAACAATTTCAATATGTTAATATTACTAATTTTCAACGTGGTTCTTCTACTAGCAATAATATTGCTATTGATTCTTTACTATAACACATCCAAAAAGCTGAACAGGATAGTGAAAGGGAAGGTTCCTTCATTTTCTGATGAACAAGAGAAAGATGTAGAGAGCAGTAATATTGAGAAGAGGATAGAGATAGGGGAAGGGACAACAATGACAGTAGTAGAAGAGAGAAAGGATTTGATATTCTTTAATGATAAGTTAAAGTTTCAAATGGGAGAACTTCTTAAAGCTTCTGCTGAGGCATTGGGTCATGGAATCATAGGGAATAGTTATAAGGCTATGCTACATAATGGACCTACTATAGTTGTAAAACGGCTAAGAGATTTGAAACCACTCACTAAGGAGGAATTTGGAAAAACAGTTCAACTTATTGCTGATTTGAAACACCCAAATTTGTTGCCTTTGCTTGCTTATTACCATTCCAGAGATGAGAAGCTGATGCTCTATAGATATGCACAGAATGGAAACCTTTTCTCCCGACTTCATGGTAATTTACATCTACTTAGTACTTTTTTTATTTTTTTACCAAGTTTATACATTAGTGTATATAATACCATCTGTAAAAAGCAGCAAACAGATAATCAACATCGTTGGTCCAGTGACTTATACCCTGAGACACAGGGAGTCGACCTAGTGCTCCCGAGTTCGATTCTCGCAGTGAACAAACTCAGTGTTGGTCAGTGCGAAATTTGATCCTAAGCAGGAGCGGAGATTAGTCTTTCGTTGAAAGTATTCCCGGGTTCGGACCATTGTTGGCTACCCACCAGTCAATGTTATGGTCCCAAACAAAGTTTTAAATTGCAGTCAATTGCATTCATGACTCTTGATATTGCGGAGAATCGCATGCAAATGTGACTAATATGTCTCAATAATGGTTGTCGCGGTTGCTAAAACATCAAAAACCTTGATGTCACAAACCAGATCACAGCCATAGACCTTTTCTCAAAATCATCGGTTACAAACTATTTTTTGTCTGATAAAAATTAATTGGTAGTCAAACTGTGCATTAATCACTTTGTCTTGTGGCCTAAAAACTGTGACATTTCAGATGGAAGAGATGGAAACCGTGTTCCATTCAGTTGGAATTCAAGATTATCAGTGGCGCGAGGCGTGGCTCGAGCAATAGAGTACCTGCACATGAACAGCAGGTTCCCTCACATAGTACCTCATGGAAATTTGAGATCATCAAACGTACTCTTTGACGAAAACGATGCAGTTCTTGTTTCTGACTTCAGCCTAGCAACCTTAATAGCACAACCAATTGCAGCTCAACATATGGTAGTTTACAAATCACCAGAATATGGATATTCAAGAAAGGTTACAGTGCAATCAGATGTATGGAGCTATGGATCACTTCTCATAGAACTTTTAACAGGAAAAGTATCAGTTTGTGCAGCTCCACAAGGGACCAGCGGTGTAGACCTTTGTAGCTGGGTTCATAGAGCTGTGAGAGAAGAATGGACAGCTGAGATATTTGATAAAGAAATATCTAACCAAAAGAGTGCTCTTCCTGGGATGCTGAGGTTGTTGCAGATAGCAATGCGTTGCATTGAGAGGTTCCCAGAGAAACGTCCTGAGATGAAAGAGGTAGTGAGAGAAGTGGAGAAAATACAGGAACAAGCTCCTATGATGTCTGAAGATGAGGATGATATGTCTTGTGATAGGTCTTTGACTGATGATTCCTTTTCAACCAGTACCTCGGGGATTATTGGAGATGATAGATAGATAGATATGATGATCAAAGCTTAATTTGACATTTAGACCTACAAGATATTGTTCTGTTTTTGTTTTTCCATCAAGCTAAGGTACAGTGCTCTAAGAGAATAAAGGCACATACTTTTTTTATGCATGCATGTCTGTTTCTCTCTCAGACATGAGAAGAATACCTGATCAAATGCAGCTCCTGTATTTGCATCATTTTTTTCCAGAATTTTGTTAAAAAAATAATGGGCAGACACCCATACACCTCTAGGACAACATGAGAGAGAAATGATAGATTTGATGTGTGAGTGATTGAGAAAAATGAGAGAAAGAGAGATGTTTGGATGAGTGTTTGATATTAGGAGATGTTCAAATATCAAACCATTTTTTGTTATATTCCACTTAAACATGGGGAGGTGGGTTGGCTAAAATTTTGATATTTAATTGATAGAACAAAATAGTGTCCTCAATCCATGCTAATAGAATGAGGACTAAATATCCAATTAACCCCTGAAATTGAAGTAACTTACCAACTTAGTCCTCTTGCATTACTAATACTCCAAAATGATGCATAAAATTGAAAAATGTTAACTAGTTTCGTCTCTCCATTAGTATTTAGTTACAAGGACTATAATGACAATGAATTAGTAATAGTAAAGATGTATTTCAAACTAAGTAGATAATGTCGGTGATCTATTAGCTAACTGATTCTGACCAAGATACAAACCTGATTAATGTTTTACAATTTCATAAATCATTTCAGAAAATTGATGATAGGAAGACATATTTTGAGAGGAGAAAACCTAGGTGCGGTACTTTTTGTTTTCCAATCACACAAGACTTAGAAAATAATTAAAAGATAACAAATAACATAAATAACTAATCAACATAACATAGTGTGATTCAAAAACAACATGAACCACATCTATAGAATCACACCTACGTTTTCCCCATTTTGAACTAACTTATGAGTAAGTATGGTGAAAGTTTTTCTATTAGAACACAAACATTATTTTTAATGGGAATGTACACTCTCCTATTTAATAGTTTTCTACTGAAGTCGGATTCCCTTCAGTCAAAAACTGCACATCTCTCCTCACATCATGTAAATAACTTGCAATAAAATTCATTCCCCGGAAAAGCAAGCACAATCGAATAATGTTGGTCTCAAATAATTTGATGACTGACCACCAGCTGCGTAAGATTATTGTGCACTTTCGCATGAAAATAATTATGAACTGAACATTCCTCTGCATCATCATATATGCTCATGATCAGCACAAATGTACATCAGTATCACGGTATAAATGTACATCAGTGTCACGGCAACAGATGCAAAAATGGATCAGAAATTAACTAACAATGGGATCCAAGTAAGCCCGAAATAATTACACAATCATCTTATACCATGGCATGAAAAGTATAAATTATACAACATATGTACCAACTTTGGTTTCACTTTTACTCCCCTAAAAACTTGTTTTCTACTCTGGTAGAAGAATCTTCCTGACAGACCTATTTCTCAGCCTGTACTAGTGGGTTGATAACTGATTCATGTATCTGTCAATTAAACCAGACAATGATGCTAGGACCAGAAATTTGCATTCTACTTCATTGAAATGTGTCAAGATTCATGAAAGCATACCGTGGTACTGAATTTGAATGGCGAAGTATCGTTAGGAAGCGGCAATGATGGATCTGAAGGCCTGTGAAACAGTAACTGTGCTATAGACCGATCGATAGGATTTGTGTTGGTTTCCAAATCCATCAACCCCGTAAATCTGAATGAAGCCATGTGTTATCAAAAAGATTAATTCATAAACACGATATTTAAAAATATCCAAAAAACTTTGTTTAAGAATATTTTTGGAAACACTACAAATGCTGGAAACAATGTTACGCCATTATTCAAATTTTGATGTCTCTATATAATGGATACCTTGTAAAATAAACGGTTTATCATAAACCTGAAGTGATGAAAGCGAGCAATACCTGCTTGCATCCTGTGACACAGTGGCTTTGCATGCTTCATCATCATCTCCAATGCAACCATTTGGGTTTGAATTATCATGTCTTTGCTCAGCACTCTTGGCCAAGCGGTATAAACTGTCCCTTATGCACAGTTTGGTTCTAATATCCAACTGTAATCAAGCAACTTTTTAGTGTGTACCAAAGTAATTATAATTAACAAAGTGATTAATTTCAGTAATAAGTCAGATATAGGTCATAACCATAGCTCTGTTTGGTTTATGAGTTTTCACTTTCCATTTTCACTTATAATTACAAAATTGCTACCGTGTTTTCTATTTTCAAATTTTGCATAGGAACACTTGTTTTCATCGTTTTCCACACAAAACTTCTAAAAAGTCACTTTCACAATTATAAGTGAAGATAAGAAAAGAGTTTTCACAAGCCATCACAACTTGGGATCTTCAGTTTTTTTTCTTTTCTTTAAAAAAGGAAGAAGCTCTACAGATTTTGTAATATAGACTTTGTCTCCTTAATCTGCAACATACCTACTTAGAATAAATTACAAAATGCATACGGGTCCAATGTAATAGCTACTAGTCTACTGCCTCTCAATAAAGAATGTAACTAAAAATATCTAGATATTTTTAGTTCTTCATTTACAGCCTTATCTCAAATTCTTGAAAATTTAGATTTAAGTAAAAAGAATAATTTATTTCTACTGTTTGAATTCCGAATAAACTTTTGTCTCACTCTTTGAATAACTTTTTTTTATGATAAATCACTCCTTGAATAACTTATGCAAACAACTTCAGCATCTTTCCTTGATATCTTCCCCCATTAACAAACTTTTCCATTTTTATTCATATTGAAAATAGAATAAAATATAAAAAAATTATAGAGGCCCATATATACCCTCCCACAATTTTTTTAAGGATATCCAAATCATTGCTTTAATCATTCTTTTATCATCACGAGACTTTTCGTACATTTTTTTGTAACCCACACATTCATCAGGACATCAGTAATCACCTTAAATAGGTAGTTATTATTAAACATCACATTAGAGTAAGGATCCGTAGCTTACTCAATGCCTAATATTCAGCTCTGTCAAAGTGTGACTAACCCTCCTAAAAGCTTAAGCAATTAGAAACATGGATGGCAATGCCAACCTATGAGGCATTAATTTACATGCTTGTTTCCCTCCAGAACTATGAATAAGTAATCAAAATCAAAGCTCACTTTACTAGACAGGTTTAGAGTGCAATGTTGAGGTGATCATACTCATTCCTCTTAAGATTAATTAATAAGAACAAACAGGGTCAAACTCGAACGTTACAAAAGATTCTGATACCTGATCCAACACTAGTCGCAGGTGGCAAAAGCTAGTCGCTTCAAGCGAGGTTTGGTCCAGAGCCGAGCACATGGATGAGCTTTCTTGCACAGTTGATGAGTCTATTTCTGATGAAAACCCATTACTAACCCCTCTAACTTCACTATGACCTTCATTTTCAAATTGAAGAGCTAACTGCTGAGAAGAACATGGACTGTGAAATGTTATTTCATTTGGCATTTTTTCATTTTTGAAACTCCTACTTAAGAGGTGCCGATCGTTTGTTTTCAAGGCAGCAGGCTGCAAACAATGGATATGAGAACTCTCCATTTTTGACGTATAAGATGGTTCTTTAAGAGAAGGAGACAGATTTCCACCGTGCTCAGATCTTGGTCCAGACAATGTCGGAAAGAGGGAAGTGTAGTTTGGAGCATGGCTAAAGTCTGGGTGACTTGTAGGAATTTGTGACTGTATGCAACCTGAAGAACCAAAACCCGTGTTCATCTTATGCTTCTGGATGCTATCAACAGAAGTAACTCCACTGGAAGAGGCTCGAAAGGACTGATTTATATCTGCATATTGCTCCGGAGAAGTAAAAGGATGAATAGAATTGCCATTTTCTAGGTAACCATTTTTCCGCCTTCCTGCTGATGGCTTTGGATGCTTTTTCTGCAATTATAATACAATGAAACTGTCGGTAACATGCAAATTAAGAGATAATTTATTTCAGATTATAGGTTCACCCTAATAAAGTACACCAGGCACTCAAACTACCCACTCTTGCTATCAAACTTTCACTGGAAAGTGGAAACCGACAAACCCAATAAATTAGTCTCCAAAAGCATTCGGTCTGGACATTTTGAGTACTACATAAAGGTCAAGCACGATTTCCCATCAACAAAATGAAAACAGTGAAACATGAAAAAGCATAATTCACAGCAAGTAGAAGACGTAGTAACTAGATTACCCTTAATGCACACTCAGTACAGTTACAAGAATGATCGGGATAAAAGTTTATAGGTCATGAATATATCATGAAACTATCTAATGAAAACTATGTAGTATGTACTAAAAGTATTTCAATATCTGTTGAATTGAGGAATGCTAGCAACGCACTCTCTAACACTCATTTCCCAACTAATACTCTCTTATTGGTTGAAATTCAAATGGATCCCACTAAACCATGTAGGTTCCATGTAAAAAATTTCATAAAAGAAATGGAGGACTCCATTTGGAGAGAGATAGACACAACATTGATGGTGGGCCATAGCATTAATTATTATGATGAATTTAATTCTAGGCCCCACCATCAATGTTGTATCTATCACCAAATGGAGCCCTCCATTTCTTTTGAGAAATGGAGAGGATCCCGATTCGTAAAAAATATACTGTCTTGTGGCTTTGAGAGGGCCATTATGTTGAAGTTGTATGTGCCCCCTCGTGTGTTTTCCACTAAGAATCTACATCGAATTATAGCTTTATAATTTGAAATTTAAGAATTCAGAACCCAAGTTTGAAAACAAAAAAGGTCACCGACCTTTTCTTTGGGTACCAAGCCATCTTTATTACTAGACTTCATGTCTGATTCACTTATCATTGATAATGAAGCAGGGTCACCGTTGTTATCCACATCCATTTGAGATCTTGTCTCTTTATCACCAAGAGATGACTTTTTGTTGGAATCATTCATTGGAAGACATTCAATATTTTCCTTGGAATCCATATTATAATCTGATATATTTTTCAATGGACTCATTTCTTCACATGAAAACTTCAAGCCAGACTTTAATGCATCGTTGGAACATTCAGCGCCATGTGGAGAAGAGAGCCAGCCGAACTCCTCTTCATTATTGAGACTCCCCATTCCATAAGTTAAATCACAACTTCTGCAATTTAAAAGTGATATTTAGATATTTATATGATGATTGCAATGATTGATTCGTTTATCAGACAAAGGGGGAAATGAGGAAATTTCTGTCAAATTGGATAATTTCTTACAACATCCTGTAAACATCTTCAAAATTTCCTATATCAAGCCACCCATCATTATCAAGAAAACTAAGCTCATTGTCAGCTTGAGATACGTGATTGATTGGATACTGACACATGCTTTCATCTTCCACCACGCACTTGCCTTCCAAGATGGTATCATCTGCACAACGCTCGCTCCCACCAGAATCTATATTGCTGCTCTTGAAACAGTGGTCAGACATGCCTGTATCATCCGAAGTTAGCCTTCTTTCTTCTTTGTATGAGTCACTATCACATAAAGAAAATACACTTTCAGGTGTGTGATACCACGAATCCTTTTCTGGCATTTGTCCTCTCTGAGTCATATTTTGCAAGTACAACTCCTCGTTACCCAGAGTACCACAGCCACTCACATAATCACTACTCCTTATACCATGTAATTTATGAAGTAATTTCTTACAGTCATCACCCTGCATTACAAACTGATTCTTGTGTTTGTTACCAGAATGGGGGACTGTAAGATCATCATTCTCATCAAATTCATCCCACGCGCTATCTTCAAACTGTGACACAAAGACATATATAGATATTAAGCAACTTACTTATACCTGGCATGACATAAAGTAACAAATCCATAAAAACATGGCATCAAACCCAATAGAGAGAAATAGCAAAAAAAAAAAAACACCAGACTGATAAGTTTGTTAAATCTCATACCAAAAAAACCCACCACCCTTCAGTAGTAAAAAGGAAATAAGAAATAATGATACAAGTACAGCCCAGAAATTCTTCATTTTTCATTAAAAAAGGGGAGGGGTAATTAGACCCTGTAAAAGGGTTTTGGAATAACCTTGTGGTCAAAAATCAACCTCAGAAAACATGAACCACGTCATTCCAATATTTAAACTGAACCTCAAGGAAGTACTCAGGCCTGACTGGATAAATGGGATTATTACAAGAATCAAACCATGCAAGAAAGGACAAAAGTGGAGCTGTTGCAAGCAAAGAGTAGAAGGAAAGGTACACAAATTTAAGTTTCAAATTTACCATTTAACAAGTACGGTATATACTTCACATTAACAAAAACATCAGCTACACCCACCACCAATCAACAACAAGCTTTTCGCGGGTAGTGTTTCTGGAGACTTATTAATAATTACCAAGCCACTTCTTCAACCTTAGCACTCTTGAACTTGGAGTGCACAACAGCCCGCTTATAATAAGATTATGCTACAGACCAAAAGGACATTTGCATATAAAGGTGAAACTCAATCAGAAATAACATTAGAACAGAAATGAAAACGTCTAATGAAGATCATATAGTGATATCACAAGTAATATTACAGAATGATTTACATTATATGAGTAACGAATATAGATGTTCCAATTATCTCAAAGATCTGCCACCAAGCATTAGCAATAGTACAGCATATTTGTAATTTTCTCCAGCTCACACAAACTGCTCAATGTTTACTTCATTGTTTTAGAACGATGTACAAACAAATGATTACTAAGGAAACAATACCAAAGATATGACATCACAGGGATACCAATGAAAGGAAACTCATTTTAATGAATTTATTTACAGGAACAAAAAGAAATAGTGTCTAATTATGCTGAAAATCTTTAACCAATGTGATTTCTCAAAGATAGGTTATCTAAAAGAAGATAGGGAAACCTATTGGTTGATGCAGAAATCAGCACTTATGCTGGGTAAAGACAAGTGTCCCCAGATTGAACCATCATATTATAAATAAATGAGCAATGCAGTAATAATATGCTAATTGACTTTAGTCAGAAGAAAAGTGTAGCTAGTGTGCATCTTATACCCTGCATGAATTGGAAGAAGATTGGCAATTGTATGAAAAAATTGTTGGTTTGAGACAATTTCCAACCATATTAAAAAGTTGGGGATAAAACATTCATGCATGAATTGGAAGAAGATTGGCAATTGTATGAAAGCAGAGTCCAAAGGCGACTCAAGAAAAATGTCATCATACTTTGAGATCTTATAAAGACAGGAATTAGAGCCAGCTACGTCATGTTAAGATCGGAATTTGAAATGAAGACAATTAATACAAGCCATGGACCATGGTGCTATATAAGCATATTGTGGCAAAGGAATGTCATATTTCAAATACCGGAGTTGAATTTAAGAACAATATTTTATACCTCAAACATGCAGATGTTTGACATTCCTCTCTGGTTTTTTATCGATGCTTACTAGAAAAACCTGTCAACAAATATGCTTGTCAATCACAGAATACACCACTCAAAAAACATATGTGATTTACTAATTTGAAAAAGCAACTAATGAATAAAACAATTTAGAGTAGACCATGAAGAAATCACATGCTTTGTTCTATGGCAATTATATCATGTGTCAGACGTTACTATGGGAACACTTATAACTCATACATGATCTTAGTATATATCGCATCGCTGCGGGCGGGTGTTAAAAGATTTTCAGTATCTAATCACTTAAAACACTGTCTAAACCAATCAGCAGCACTCACATATCTATTATGTTCAGAAATTAAGACTAGCATTGACCAATGATACTAACGGTAACGAATTCTTATTAGTTAGGTTAACAGTATAGTTGACTTGTTATGAGTCTAGAGGGCCATTAGCATCCCCCCTCTCCTCATTGGCAATATACAAACAAACATCTGTGTCCGTCAGCAATTACCTATAGCAATCCCACAATCTCTATTGACCAGTGTCAACTTGCCAAATTTGAAAATTTTGTATGTAAAGGTAATTTGTCAGATGGTTTTGATAAATCTACTGCTATCTTTTCTGTCCAAGAATCCATCAGCAATTACCATACCAATGCCACAATCTCTATTAACTAGTGTCATCTTGCCAAATTTAAAAATTTTGAATATAGAAGTAATTTGTGAAATGGTTCAGATAAATCTGATACTATCTCCTCGGTCCAACGTCCAAGAAATACAAAGTTGTCACTACCACTACAATTTAGGGTCTGTTTGAGAGTATGGACGTGAAGGAGAGGCTTATTTGCTCACTGTGGGACTCTAACACTCATGCTAATCAAAGACTGTGGTGTTCTTCTAAACTTTAAGCATAGGGCTTAGCCCTTAAATATGACAAATCTCAAGCGATTAAAATTTCAGCTTCCTTAGTAACTTTTACTATAATTTATCTAGTAGGATACAGTACACCAGAATAAATTTTCACTATAGTAAACATGAGCGACACACACAAAACTGAAGATCCAGAATACTGGAAGTTCATTTTAACCGTTTCCTTACTATCCATATACTGCACCAACCGTATTGCTATATCATCGTCGAATTAAAAATGCCTAACACCAACAAACAATTTTGAAAAATGAAAAATAGAATAAAAAAATACAGCAATTAAATATGAACTCAACTACTAGCTTATTACAATAGCAAAGCAATAACAATAAAAGCAAATCACAAAGACGAGGACGAAGAAGACGGTGAAGCTCAGTTGAAGATGTCTTTCTTCTTCAGCCTAAGTTTACATATTCATAAACTAAAAAGGAGAAATCAGCATGAAGAGAAGAACCAAGTAATCAACTAAACTTAGCATAGAAAACTGACCTGAGGATCGAATTTTGGAGGAAAATCACGGAAGAAGGAATCGGAAGAGAAAACCAAAAAAGGAAGAGATTAAAAATTGGGGTTAAGAGTGGGGATTCCTTTTCGTTCGAGACCTTTCTGTCCTATCCCACTTCAACTTGCCTCCATAATTTTCTTCATTTTTCTAATGAATATATATTTATTTTTAATTTTTAATTTGTGCGAGCGATATCGTGCAGGAACCGACACGTGGCAGCGAAATCATATCAAATATTGTTCGTGGTTGAGAAGTGGTGGTGCCTAAAAGAGACAATCAGTTACTCTACTTCTATTGGTCCTCTTGTGCAACTTGACACGTGCCTCAGCAGCCTATGTAATGAGATGGAAGCAGCCGCACGTGCCTTTTCTCCAAACAAACCACTCTCCATCTCCAGTCTCCTCCATACTCCATGGTGTTTTTTATCTGGAAAATGCTAATGTTACTAGAGTTTTTCTTTGGGTGAAGACTAATGTATAATATGTAGAAGCATCAAGCAGGTAACTTATAAATTATCTCTTTTAAAACAAAAAGCTTACAATGTGAATTGTAATTATTCGCTCTTTTATAGATTGTTAATCAAATGCTAATTGGTGAAATGGTCTATTTTTATGCCTTCTTTCCTTTTTTGCAACTTTGCAAGAGTTATTCATAAAAAATAGCAATGCTTTTTCATTAGTTTACTTACTCTATAGATTCTTGAGCTATTAGAATTTTTAAATAAGTCCCTATACAATACAGTTAGTCAACAATTAGTCAATGATGAAGTGGTATTGATCACCTATAAATAGTAGGTCCTTCAACCAATTAATAACTTGTAAATATGTCACTAAGTTAATTTAAACATATATAAATTTGTCATTAGAATAATATTCAAAAACAAAGAGATAAGCTCATGTCACAATTAATCTAAAATATAACTATCAACTATTTGATAGATTATTTTTTTGAAGATATTAAAAAAATAAAATTTTCTTTATCGAAAAGCTTAAAATAAATATACAATCAGAATCCGTCAAAAAAAGATATTAAAAAAATAAAATTTTCTTTTTCGAAAAGCTTAAAATAAATATACAATCAGAAAAAGTGTTTTTTTTCTAGTCCAGGGTATCCACCGCCGAACGCAGCGACTAATCCCCTCGCTGGATTGGAGACACCTCGAAGGGTGGGACAACTGGCCCAGAGATTTAAAGTTGCTCCATGCCCAAGGCGAGGATCGAACCCTCGACACTTGGTTAAGAGAGGATGAGCCCCAACCGCTCAACCACACCCCTGGGTTCCAATCAGAAAAAGTGTTACTCTTATAAATAAAAGTAAAAAGTATTAAATAAATATTATTCAAACTTAATGAAGTGTTACAGTTTATTTTGATTGTATTTTTGTTTTAAGGTTTCGTAAAAAAAATTATTTTTAATATCTTTAAAATATAATAATATACCACCCAAGAGCACTTGGATGAGATGGTAGGGCCGTAGGGGTCTCTTCCAGTTTAACCAAGGTCTTGTGTTCGAATCAAGCCTTGGGCATGCAGCAGTGTTAAATCTCTTGAGGGATTAGTCTCTATAGTTGCACGTAAAGGATACCCGATTTATACTAAAATATAATAATATATCAAACTATTATAGTTTATCGTCAAAAAAAAAAACCGTTGTTAGTTATATTTTGACTTAGTTGCAAATCGAATATATCTTTGCTTTATTTAGAATATATCTTTGTTTTTTATGATTGGAATAATCAAAACTTTTTTTTTATTACCAAAAAAAATCAAATCTTTTTTTATTTTGACAAAGTCATTGTGCGTTTAGTTTTGAAAAAGATCAGGCTTTTATTAAGGAGTAAGAGTTTGTTTATTTTACGGAGACTCAATTATTTATTTATTTTTTTTAAAAAAAAGGCTCAATTATTTCAAAAAAGCACCAAACTTAATATTTTACGTTTTGCTCCCACTATCTGTGTACTTTAAAGAATTAATTAAGAAGATAACTTGTGATTCAAAATACAATTATTTGCTATTTTAAAATTTAAAAAGACTTTCATGTTTTGGTTGGATAAATTATATTGATATATAAATTGTGATATTCATCGATTTACTAGACATTACTAAACATATTATTGAACTTGTATTTTTAAAGGACTTTTTTTTGGGAAAGGATGAGAAAAAACGAACAAAAAAAACAGAAAAATTAAAGAGCTATAACTTTTAAGGAAAAACATGATTAATTTGATTTTGAAGGACTTGTTATTGAACATATGGACGACTATAACTTTTAAGGAAAAACATGATTAATTTGATTTTGAAAACATGGATTTGACAATTCTTTTGAAAATAATGTATGCATGCATAATTATAAAGAGCTTAGTGAACATTTTAGTCCCAGCATGATTGTATGACACTATACACTTTACATTCCCAGCAAATAAGAATATCATAATTAACAGGATGATGATAAAATCCAACAAGTTGTGATCATATAAAACAACAAAATAGTACATTCAAATTGTCTAGAATTTAAATGAGAGCAAAATTGTCTGCTTCTTGTTTTTCTCTCTATTTTCAAAAATAGCTGAGCAGATGGCTAAGCAATTCTAAAACAGATTGACTCTTTTTAATGGTTATTAGCACATCCAAAGTCACAGTTAAATAAACAACATACAACACAACCGCAGTGATACAACACAACCGCAGTGACCCCAAAATGGTTTTTAAAGTAGAATACTTCTTGCTAAGGGAGAGAGAGAATACATCATTTCTTCAAAAGCTTCTGCGAGAAAATCTTCTTGGAATATGGGCTATTTCGTGAAATTGCCTTGTGGGACTCAACTGCTTCAACCAGTTTATTATGCGCACGGCCCTAGTTCAGAAGTATAAGGCAAACGTAAGAAAAGAAAAAGAAACAAAAATACCAAGCAGATCATGAAAATTGTATGCACTTCTTACAGATATGAAGCAGCAAAGTGAATGAATATATAAGTGATGATGTTACAAACCTCTGAGAGTCGAAGAGCTGACTGAATAACATAATTTGCATGTGGATCTTGAAGCAACTGTTCAAATTGAGGAGCTGAGACCAATTCGTTAATTATGCTATTCCGAGCCCCATCATTGAATACAGTAAGACATTTTTCAACCACATGACTGCTGAACTTCTGCATTGACATGAGCACATAATTATCTTCAAATTGTGAAGTTATAGTTTCTCTGGCAGATGGAATCCCCAAGTCCAAGATGAACTGAACAACATAATTCCTGCAGAAAACAAAAGAGAAACAATAAATCAAATGATGGAAAAAAAAAAAAGGAACCGAAGTTTAACTCATAATTTCTAAATATGAGAGAGAAATTTTGATACATAATTATCGCTCCAATAAAAAAGATCACTGTACCACTATATGGTTTAAGGAAGTCCATAATAGAATAAGACAATTGATAATAATGGATTTGGCCAAGCTAAAATGAACAACTTATGATGATAGTAAAAGGTTTTGTTCCCCTAGTCATGGGCTGTCCAGTAAAATGGGTTAAAAAATTTCCCTGCCATTTACCAGGGACAATTCGTTACAGCTGAAATTCTTTCATATAAAAAAAAATATCAAGCAGAAGCGCATAATTACCCGAATTGATCTTGAGCAAGCAGAAGCGCATGAGCAGAGATTTCTGCAACCAGTCTTTCTCTATGCTTTCCACGTGAATGCTCAATGCATCTTTGTAGAACACAGCATCCATGTTGATGGGTTGCAATCTCAACACAATACATTGCAGCAGCATCAAATATGAACTGCTCAAAGCAAAGGACAGGGCAAATGTAACTCTTTCTGCAACAAACTATCAATTTTTGCACACATATATTCTACATGGTTTCACTAAACTACAATCTTGTGGAGTAATGAAATTACATTTATGATAAGTGACCTTCCTATGTCAGTTGGAAATTCGCATGGCTAACCAATAGACTAAGAAGGCATCTGAAAGGCTTAGATCCATACAGTTTACTTAAGAGTTTTACATGTGTAATAGGGATATCTATGCCTACGACTCTTCTAGTGAGACATGTCTTTGTCCTTTAACTAGGGAATATGACCACAATAGAGTCAACTTAAACTATGATTCCTCACTGTGTAACGTACACCTAGCCTTGAACTTGCAAATATGACTACAATAGAGTCCACTTAAAAACCAAAAATTACAAGTTACTCAGACTCTAGATCATCACAAACTAATCAATCATTTATTGTTGTTGGTCTCAGGACTCTGCTCTTGAAAATGTTAATGCAACTTATAAATCATAACTACTGAACTACATTAATTTTACAATGGAAGTATAGGTCACGTGGAATCAACTTTATTAAAGCTTTTAAACTACACATTACGCGTCTGGAGTTGTAAATTTAAAAACATCATGAAGAAGCGCGGAAAGAGCAATTACCTCACTGCAACTTCATTTTACAAGAAGGATAAAATACAGACAGACATTACAATCAATTATACATATTACTATCAGAAGAAAAAAAATAGAAATTGATGAAACTAACAATAAGTGAGAAAATTTTAGACAATTTGACATGGCGATGTGCAATGTATCAATTAATATCATAGCCTCATAGGATCAATCTCTTCTGTGCAAAGTGAGAGTAAACTGTGACCATAAAAAAGAAATCACTTCATGTGCACAGATACCATGTCATCTGTTCATAATATCAAGTATAAGAAAAGAATTTCCATCTATCATACTGAACTTGGCAATATACATGTCTGTATAATCATAGTCTGACCATATGCTTCTGTCAAAAAGTAACATTTTTTCATACAGGATGGTAACTGAAAGATGAGTCCACAATTGTTTTTTCATTAGATAGACATTATTTATGTAGGAAATATAGAACAACTTTTTTAAAAAATAATTGAGGAAGAGGAAACTATCATTAATAAAAGTGACGGGAATGGTCATTTTTGCAATCATCCCGAGAGGATTTGAACCCCATCCCTTGAGGTTACAAGGTCATGTTCTCACCATTGAGTTGACACCGTGCCTGGGGAAATATAGTACAACTTCTTGATAGAGCAAATCAATAAAAGGCTTGAGCAATTTAGCCAAGCTGTTGCACTTACCGGTCAATAAAAATGCTCATGCTTATTGGTGACAAATATACAAACAGATTCACAGACTACTATAAATAATCAATAATCAATAATATGTATATGAAAAAAATTAGACAGAACGATGCAATAAAATTGAGATAAGTGCTTAGAACATCACTGTACTGAACTGTATGTGTTAGACAAATAGCAAGATGAACTTTGAGATAATAACGAAACTGGGGGGCGGGTTGAAATGTCTTTTCATGCATTGATCCAACACCAACAGTTCATAAAAACAGAAAAAAGAGTGACTTGAGCACCACTCAAACATAACTACATCGTGTACAACATTATTATCCTTACTATAATAAATACTTGAGAAAGGTAGAAGCCATACCATGTTATCTTCTTCGCTTAGGTATTCCAAACAATGCTGAACCACATGATTTCCATTAAGGTCTTTTATGAGAGCCAAGAATCCAGGTTCAAGAGCTGATACAACTAATGAAATTTGCTCCCTAGTGTGAAGAGTCTCAATCAGTTTCTGAACCACACGAGTCCTAAGAGAAGGAAAAGAAAAGTGAGATCAAATTCAACATTATACAAGCAAGCAATATAATATTTCAATAACTGCGTAAATTGTATGCCTACCCATGACTGTTTAAAGATATTTTGACAAGCTGTCCCGGCTTCTCGGTAACCATGAGTATGATCTGCATCATCTGTTGTTCACTGCAGACAGCCAACAACTTCTGCATAAGGTAGTTTCCAAAAGGATTCATCATAAGTTCAACCACATGAGGAATGATCTCGTTAAATATCAATCGAACATCTTCCCGTACACCCTCATCAAACTTTCTCTGCAGGAGCCTACAGCCATGCTGGTCTTTGGCCATTAAATACATGGACCCTCTAACTTCCAACAGGGAACTAAACTTTGGTGGCAAAGTTAATGAACAACCCATTCTAGGACTCTTTGGATTTTCATTATTTCTCACAACCGGGTTCCTAATGTTTAGCTCTGACCTCTGCTGATGCTTAGCAAATGTAGTTTCACGCGTGGCACTCTGACACCTTGATCGATTCGGATTCAGACCCCTGCCGCCAAAAACATAATTTAGACCTCCTTCACCTTGTAAGATGAAGCTCCCCTCCCTTGTAATAGCATCCAAATTTACTTGAGGGATTCTAGCATTTGAAGGAGGCATTGCATTAGGCAGAGGAAGACCACACTGCATGAAATCTTGCATACTGGAAGGCCTATAATTAGGACGAGGCGAATAGTTCGGAAACCTTGACATTCCCCTCTCTTCCATTAAATTCATTCCATATTTCTGTTCATAGAGTGAAGCATCAGCAATTGGATTTCTTCTCAAGGGAGCAATATTCTCACTTCCTCTACAACAATAGTTATTCATCATCTCCCTTCCATGCCTTGGAGCATCCATTGAAACGCCATAGTCATACAACTGAGAAAATCTAGGCTCCTGCCTCCTAGAACAAGACGGCGATCCATAGAAATTAGGCATCTCGTAATCCCGCGGCAATGCCGAATTCATTTCGGCACATTGACTCCTAGTACAAGAAGGTGATCCATAGAAATTATGCACCTCATAATTTCGGGGCAATGCCGGACCCGGATTCATTCCGGCACATTGACTGATAGGACTCCCAATAAACCCCACAGGATCAGAATCCAACAAACCTCTCTTGTAGCTGTTATACTTATAATAATCCCCCAAATGGTTGTTGTGAGCATTGATTGGAATTTGATTGTTTTCACTGAAAGCAGAGAAATTGCTGAAAGGAAGAGCATTATCATGAAGATTCTCTGCTTGTTGTTGTTGTTGATGATGATGATGATGATCATTGCCAATGTACATTTTACTCAAATCAGCAGATAGGGTAAGATCATCATAAAATCTCCTCTCAGGTTGATTCCACATCAATTCAGGCATCCAGAAGCTGTTGTTGATTGGATTGTAGGAGGTTCCAATTCCAGAAGACATTGTCGCGGCGGCAGCGGTGGTTGATTCCTCCAAAGGAGGTGGTGTTGGTGATCGAGTGTCAGTTAAAGAATGACCACAATTAGAGAATAAACTTGAAGAAGAACCATCAGATTGAAGAGAAAACTCACTGACAGTAACAGGTGATGTAATCTGAGTTAATGACTCTTCATCATAATACACCTTAACATTACCAAAATTTCCAAAAGAAATATGATCACCACCACCATCGTTTCCATGGCGTTTAAGATTTTGTGATGATGTTGCGTTAGGGATCTCACCTAACAACATTTCAAACTCCTTATCATCCTTCACGTTTCCTATCATCTTTTTCACCACCATATCGAAAATCACACTAAAACAAACAACAACAACAACAACAACAACAACAAGAAAAAAATCACAGTCACTCAAAACATCAAAGAAATCAAGAAAAACAAAAATAAATAAATAAATAAATAAAACACCTGTTATTATGGATTGAAAGAAAATAGGTTAAATAAGGAAAAAAAATTGATTAGGGGTTAAACAATGAAAGGTGTATTCTTGATATGATCATAGGTTTGAAAAATTGTATTTGAGAAATATGATCTCATATTTTTGTGTGTAGTTGGTGAAGCATGCAAAGATTCAAGATTTATATACGGTTACTAACCGTAGAGAAGTGTATACACACACAATAACACTAGCGTAGTAAGTATTATCTCACACCATTAAACCTGGAGATGAGAAAAGACGCTCGCTCTCTCTCGCTTCGCTCTGGCCTTTCTATTTTCTTCCTTTTTTTGTATTTTTCATTCACACAAATATATAAAGAACGGAATACAAGACGCACCAAAAACACAATGCACGGAACGCAGAGAGAAAAAAAAACACTACGCCATTCCTCTCCAGTACGCTGCGCTGCGCTGCGCCTGCGTGTGTGCTAAGGCTTTCTTAACACTCTATGTATTGTGTGATGTGAATGAACTTTTTTATTTCTATTTATAATTTTTTTTTATATTAGTGAAACTCTCTTTTGATGAAGAGTGATGTTCACGCTCCGTGATAGTAGTGGGGTCAGGTCTTATGGTAGAGCTCTGTGCCGCATTGCGCGTAGAATTAGTAATTATTGATTTGTTATTAAAAAATAAATATAAAAATAGTTTGGAGAGAATTTCTGTTACTAGTACTACCCACCTGCGCGGAGGATTGCAACAAAACAGGACAAAACCTGGCTACAAATCCTCTCTGCAAACGGCGAGAGAATTTCTGATACTGTTAATTAGTAGTACGATTTTTTCGCAACAATCTCTATATTGCCCTTTTTAGCTTTTTTTTTACTTGCTTGTTTTCTTTATACACTTCTTAATTTTTTTTATAAATATTAACAAGGTAATCAAAACCGGACCGGACATTAAACCGGAAGAGGTAGCGGTTCAGGGGTTTTTGGGTTCAACCGGTTGAATCAGGGTTCAATCGGAATTAATTAAATAGATTATTTAATATATTTTTTACAATATATAAAGGATAAAAAACAAAAAAAAAATCATAATATGACATAATAAAACTATAATATTCAACAATCATAGATAATTAGATACTATAATGTAAATACTCTCATAGTAATATTAGTATACACATTTGTTTTTTAATTATTTATTTATTTATTACATCAATTTAATTATAAAAAATGATAAAAAATATCTCATATACCAAAAATCAACATCATTTATCATTTTTTTCCCAAAAATCAACTTGGTATACCATTTTTTAAGGAAAATAAACCAAATCCGGTTTTCTGCACGGTTCCCCTGTTTTTGGCCGGTTTCCTGTCCGGTTCCCAGTTTTCAGCCGGTTATCCGGTTCAATTCCCGGTTTTCACCCCAGGCGGTTCTGGGATTCATTTGGACCGGATGGGGGTCCGGTTGAGCCGGCCGGTCCGGTCCGGTCCGGTTTTGACAACCTTGGATATTAATATGACAATACCGTAGATATTTTTGATAAATATTAACATTAGTTATATATTTATATTAAATATTATTTTATTTTTTTTGACAAATTATATTAAATATTATTATTAATATTAACATGGTACTTTTTTGATAAGATTAGCATGGTAGAATCATTGGTTGGTTTTGATTTGTTTTTTTGTTACAAAATAGGTTTTGATTTTGAAGACTAGTCTACCTGTAGAGATTTTGGATTTTTGATTTTGGATTGGTTTGTTTAATCTTTACTTCATTGGTAATTTTGATTTGAATTTTTTTTTCTTCAAACCACTGCTTAGAATCTAATTTCACACTAACTAATATTGAGTTTGTCTATTACGAAAATTGAACCCGGGAGTATCAAGTCGAACCTCGTGTCTAAGGATAGATTAAGCCACTGAGACAACAGTGTTACTGAGACTCGCAAGTAATTTAAATAAGTCTTGTGTTGTCTATTAATTGCCCTATTTTACTTTCTTAAATTGCCCTTCAATATCTATAATTTTAAAATTTTAAAATTTCCATCTAATTCTAAATATTAAATATGAATCAAGCAAAAGATAAGTTTAAAATTCCTAAATTCCCATATAACACCACTATAGCGGCGTAAAATGGTCGAGTTATGTGGTGGTTGATAACTCTATTTTATATAGAGTTATTCATGTATCTAAACTTAGATAATTGCTTAAAATCAAGTATAAAATGTGCTAAATATAGTAGTATAAATAAAATAACAACATTTATGGTTTTAAGGTGAATGATGTTCATAACTTAGCATTTTGCATGTATATTGGTATGTTTGATGTGTTTGTTCAGTGCAGCTGCAGTTAGGTGCATCTACACCATAAACAATTCTCACAGTGCATCTGCACTTGGTGCAACTGCACCTTCCTGCACCGAAGCAGCTCACAACCCCACATTGGAAGCACCTCAATTCTTACCATTGCCATAATGCTTTGTTGGCATGTTGCTTGCTTAAGAGTCACATGGAGGCACATGGCCACTTGCAAAATGCGGCGCCCACAATAGAAGACCATCATGAATAATCATTCTTAAAGGACATGTGGCAACTTCTAATTGGACCTCTCTTTAAGGTTGAGTGTTGGAATCAAATCCTATCATCATCTTTTGAAAAGTAACCATGGTTAAACACCTTTTGGTTAGCTTGATCACCAAGGAAACCCTCATATGAAGGAAAGCTCCAAGGCTATAAATAGGACTTCATTTCTCACTTGAAGAAATATACAATATAATCTTTTTCATGTTCTTTTCATCTTAGTTTTTCATAGTTTCAAGTTTATTTTCTTGTAGTTCTTTTTATATTTTCTTAGTGTTAGTTTGAGAGGAAGGTGAGAATAAATTGACAACTTCTCTCTCCACTTCTTCAAAGAGCTAATAGGTGCAAGAAATTGGTTGTAAGCAAATATATGCAAGAGTCTTTCAATTGTTGTAATTCTTACTCTTTTGAATTCTCTTGTACTTTCCTTCATTACAACATGTTTTCATTCAAATATATTTCCTTTGTTATGCCCATCATGAGCTAAATCTCTTAAGTTGGGATGTTCTAATTTTCCAATGATCTTTTGAGGAAAGTTATTGTGTTTTCAAGTGGTGTAAGCACTTTAGTTCTTGTGTTTAAATTCTTAGTCTTGTTTTGAGGTTGATCGCTTATAACAAGTAGAGTTATATTCACTTAATTGGCTTATAACTAGAAATCAAGAACTAAGTAAGGATAAGTGTTTAATGAAGCTTTTTGTTAAACTTGTTTTAATGAAGTTAGCTTGTTAATTCCTAACCTTAGGTTAACACATAGTCCTTACAAGTAGTGTAGTGAGATCTTAAGATACAAGAGTGTACTTATTTAGCAACTTGGATTATCTGTAAGGGGGCGAGAAAGGAATTGACTATTTCTTTCTTTACCGCAAAAAAACAGGATCATAAGAGCTTGTAACAAAACTCTGAAGAAAGTAGCTGACCAGCACACACTGATGCAGTTGCACCTAAGTGCATCTGCACCACAAGAAAACACAATACACTCAAAAGTGATTTAGATAGTGACATCTCAACTATCATTCTCAACTGATTTCCACAATTTACTTGTTTTCCTTTAATTTATTTTCATTTCATTTCAACATCAACAAAAATTGTGAGTAGTGTAGCTGCACTAATTTGCATTTCTTTACAACAATATATAAGAGTTAATCCAATCCCTGTGGGTTCGATCTTTTATACTACTTGTTTGTGACTGTGTATACTTGCACACGTTTTCCACACACCAATGGTAGGCTGACAAGTACCAACTCACCTCACCTATTTTTTTGGCGAGCGTCCTAACCCATTTTATTGATTGAGATCTTCTCCATTTCTCAAAAGAAATTGAGGATTCCATTACCTTTGGGTGTGTATTTATATACACATTACTAAAATAGAATATATTCAGTATTTATATATTTTATACACTCAAAACTTAAGTAATGGACCATCAATTTCTTTTAAGAAATGGAAAAGATCTGCACCTCATTTTACTACCTTAATTCAAGTAGGGTAATTAAATTTTTAAAAAATGTGATCTAAATTTAGTATTATTCGATCGAAACTTTTTATAAATTAGTAAATTACAACGAGTCTTGCACTATCAAAGTATAGCACCTGAGATTTTGTGAGAGACTCTATTTGTTTATTTATATATATATATATATATATATATATATATATATATATATATATATATATATATATATATAAAAGTACAAAGGAAAATGCCTCTATCTATGGGCTCTTTTTCCTAGGTATCACTCATATGTGAATTTCATCCAAATTCATTTAATGTGTATCCTACATGGCATTTCATTTTACTTACTTGGATAATTTAAATTAATTATATAATTGATAATTGATGTTCAAAACAATTGTCTCAATTTATGAAAAAAAAACAGCTGCAAGTTTTTAAAATATCAATTGTAACTCATCCAACTAAACAAATGTAACCGCCCCCAAAATTTTATTAACATTCAAAGCTCACTTTTAATTATTGAAACCGAAAGATATTTGGGGTTAATGTTTATTGAAGCTCATCAAATAGAATTGACTCATTTTTTATTCATATCTCACACAACATTGGTTCAAATTTTTCAACTTTTTTTTGGCGCAATTTTCAAAACTTTTACAAACTTTTTAAATTTCAATTTCAAACCAATTTGATACCACTAACATCTCTACTAGCACTATAAATAGACTCCATTGGTATCACAACCTTCCATCCAACAACATATTTTATGCTCTTCTCCTTTGCACATTAGATATTTTTTCAGTAATTCTGTTAACTTTTTAGAAAAAAATGGAACTCAGTGCTGAAATAACTATTGATTTCCTATTTCTTCATAATATCAACTTGAATGCAGTACACCATCTTGGCACAAATGTATATCCAATTTATTTTATTTCCTCTCCAATTCATCTAATATTATGTTTTTGTCACCGTTTAAGAACACACCATTCCTATTTTTTTAACTAACTATTTTTTTTTATTTTCCAATTTATCAAACATATCTGATGTTTTTTCGTTTAAAATTGTCTCAGGGCTCTCCTAACATCGTCATGACCCATATTGACGAAATCATTTCAGTTCACAGGTGAATTACAATTTTTAAATTAGACAAATTTGACTATCAAAAAATAATAGAAGAGTTAATAAGAAATGAAATTAACTATCTTATAAATGAGATTTTTGTTTGTCAAAAAAATGAAATTTTAAAATATTAACAATTGACCTACAGAAACTTAAATAATATATATTAGGAATGAAATTGTACGATGTTTTCAATCAAATATTTATAATAGTTTTCCATCTATCTTATATCAAATCAATATCTTCACAAAAAAATATACACTTGACCAAAAAAATCAAATCAATATGAATATAATTTTAAAGAATAATTTTTTTGACATGAACTTTATAGAATACATAGTGACATTTACAAATTAAATGAATGCACTAAATACAAATATGTCATTTAATGTGTAATCAAGCGTCAGTTATCAATTTTGAATTATATAGTTTCTCAATTATAAATACACATTGAGTAACACACACTTGCCCATGGGGGGTTTCCACATTCCATGCATGATGCATCCCCTCATCTCTTGGTACAATCTCTTCTCACTCTCATCAATTTTTAGGATTTTTAGATTAGTTTCTTTTAATTAACTACCTGCGTTTTTAGATTTCTCTACCATGCATTACTTTTAGTGTTTTGTACATGGTTTTTATTTTCTCAATACCCCAATTGATTTCCAGTTTTGTTCTTTAAATGTTGTTTTTACTTTTGGCGAAGCTTTTGTTATATATACTTCTCTAAGGTATAAATTTAAAAAAGTTTATGAGCACTTACCTCTAGCATGACCTTCAAATTTTGAGGCATTCAAATTATTTTAACTTCGTGATTTTCTTATGCAGAAATACCTAGAAGCTGGTGTCTCTGCCATTCGTAGAAGAGGGAGTATTGTTCTTTGTATAGTTTAAATTCAATTTTGTCGTTGGATCAAATGAACCCATCAATAATAGACAACCTAATTACTTATGTTTTTTTTACGATTTTATCTATTACTAATACAATTTAGTATGTTCCTCAATGTCAAAATTCCAATGTGGCAACCAATCAGCATATCCACATCACTCTAATTCAACCTTAGTACAATGTGACTTCACCAAATCCAACTCGGCAGTCAGGTTGTATTTTAAATTTAATTCTCAAATATAATAATTTCTTTAATTATCATTAATCAAATTGTTCCCTAATCACTATCGGTTACTACTCACAATGATTCCACAATAATATTCACCATTAATTCTTAATTCAAATAAAAAACATTTCAAATTTCAATTAGAGTCAATGCACAAAATCTAAACCTATATATTAAACAATTGAGAAAAATCTATTAAGTATTGTCATACCCTAATTTTGTCCACCTAGGTTTAAAACCCTAATTTTCCGCAAAAATAAATAAATTGAGAAGTGTGGTTTTATTTTGAAGAGTGAAGAGCATTGTGCATGCATTTTTGGGTTTTAAAAGTCATTCTAGGGCTTTTAAATTCATTGTTAGAGTGGAAATGCATTTGTTGTTAAAAAACAAGGTTTTTAGGGCAAAAGGGTATTTTGGTCATTGTCAAAAATAAGATAATTTCTCATCAAGAATCATTGTGAAATTTTAGAGAAATTTATTTGAGGCAAAACATTTTTGGTCATGTATGTATGTATGCGCATGCATGCATACATTGTGCACGAAATTCAAATTCAAAAAATGCATCAAAAAGGAATATTCTACAAAAAGTTCCAAGATGTGATTTTTATGACATTTTTGGTCATGGTGATCACATAAAATGGCATATTCCTCAAGATACCTTGTATGTGGCCTAAATTGGGTGCATTTTTGTACAATTATCCTAAGAAGAATAATCAAAAATGAAGGGATAATGGAATGGTCATATCTTAAAAGATAAAAGGTAGATAGTTGGAATCCGCCATTTTTTAAGCAAATTTTTCACTCCCACCATTGAGTTTGAATATGCTGACAATTGAAAGGGTGAATAGTATGGAGAGGGAAGACGCTACAGTATAATAAGAGTGAATAGTATGGAGAGGGAAGAAAAGTTGACTTTTGGTAAAAAAAAGAAACAAAATAGGTTGAGTGTGTGAATATATGAAGAGGGCTTTGGTTTAGGATACTAAGTTTTTCCTTAGTTTTTCTTACTAAATTAATTTTAGCAATTGGATCCATTTTTTATTAATCTAATTTGATCTAATGGTTGATAATGAATAAGAGTGTTGTTGTCATTTTAAAAATAAGGGTGTTGTATTTTTTTTAAATAAGGGTGTTGTTGGATATATAAAAATATATTAAAATAAATAACACCACCACCACCGTTGGCCGGTCGCCGGAGAGCCACTATGACCGCCGCCACCGACCACAACCGGTCGCCGGAGCTCTGCCGCGAGGACCACCGTCGGTCGTCAGTCGCTGGAGTTCTGTCGTCGATCGCTGCGTCTGTCTCCGGAGCTCCGCCGGCGGCTACCATCTGCAACCACCACATATTTATTTATATATTTATATATAATATATATTATAAATATAAAAAGTTGCCACTAACCATAGATATGCACAATTGTGGTTAGATTCCACTAACCACAGCTTTGTACAACAATGGTTAAGTGGCTACTAACAATCAATTAATAAAAAAATATTTTTATTTATTAATTTTTTATATATATAAATATATATTATATATAAATATATATGTGGTGGTTGCAGGCGGTGGCCGGCGTCGGAGCTCCGGTGCGGCAGCTGACGGCGGAGCTTCGGCGACCGATGGTGGTCCTCGCGGCGGAGCTCCGGCGGCCAGCGGGGGTCAGTGACGGCGGTCAAGGTGGCTCTTCGGCGACCGGCCGACGGTGGTGGTGGTGCTATTTATTTTAATATATATTTATATATATTAAAATAAATAGTGTGTGTGGGTGGGGAAATTACTAATCTATCCCTTTAGTATTTATTACTAAGTTTTTGGCTTAGTATCCTAAATCATACTCGGTGTAGGTGAATAGTTTGGAGAATCAGAACCAGACATAATATGGTAGAGTGTTGTATAGTGTAAACAGTAAACTGATTGGATGAATAGATTGAGTGTGTGAGATGATAAACAGTGATGAGAATGCATGGAATAGCAGCTTTTTTATTAGAGAGAAAGTTGGAACAGTGCAAGTTACTGTTTGAATGCAGTAGTAGGATAAAACCAGATTTGGTAAAAAAAACAGATTTGTCAAAAAAAGAGAAGAAGAAGAAGCTGCCATCAAACTCCGGCCACCACAGACGGTGGTCTCCCTCCATCACCGTCAGACTCACCGGCGAAGACCGCCGTCACAGAACCATCCCCGTCGCGAGACCCTCACCGTTGCGATTCCTCTTTTTTTCCTCCCTCTCCTTGCAAAGTCTCTCTCTTCCTTCGCGTGGCCTTCTTTCTCTCCCTCATCACCGTCAAACGAGATCGGAGTTTGGTCCGGCGAACCTCCCCTATCACCGTCATGTTCGCACCCCACTCTCCCTTTCTTCCTCTTTCTCTCACTCGATGTCCCTCTCTTTCTCTCTCACTGCCGCAAGCTCTCTCTCTCTCATGATGTGAGTTCTCTCTCTCTCTCTCTCTCTCTCTCTCCCATGGAAGAGAAGTAGTTTTGCATTTTGGGAAAGAAGGGGCGCATAAAGAAAGAAAGTGGTTTTTAGGAACCGAAAAAGTCGCTCTCCCATAAATAATATTTGTTTTTATGGAACTGAAAATTCATTCAATATGTTTAATTTTATAAGTCAGCCAAAAAAAAATTCCACAATTCTCAAGTAGAACTTTCAATATGTTCAACTTTCCAGTAGAAGTCAAATGCAACTTTCAAAAAACACTCAATTGGAACCGTGCATGTGAAGGGAGAGAATAACGTTATCTTTTTGAAGGGAGAGAATAGACTTTATTAATACGTTATCTTTGTGATAGATGGCATTGAATTCATGTTGTATAATTTTGAACATGGTCCATGCTACTCTTAAGGAAATGATGTTGTTATTCACCAATATTGGTATCACTTTCAAAAGTTAGTGTTGCATCTAATTATTATTTCTATTGTTAGCATTATTTTATTAATAGGTAGCAGTTATTCTTATTTCTGCAGGATTATGAAACTCTCAGTAACTACCAATGTAGTAACTGTCAAGAGTGTTTTTTGTCTTGCCATAATATCCAGTAAGAAACAAAGAAGAAGAAATTACTTTATAAATAGTAAATTATTCCTAAGAACCAATGTATCCTTAATTATATATATTAAGTTAGCTATATTGTTTTATGAAATTAATAAAATAAAGTATACTCAATTGTATATATTACGTTAGCTATATTGTTAATCTACTTCACCCGTGCATGCACGGGTCCACGGTCTAGTAATAGTACAATAGTACAAGATGACAACTAGCAAAACTTGGTCACCAAGGACCCCTCCCTTGCTATTTCGAATTTCTCCTCTCTATTCTCTCATTTTGTGTTTTCTCAATGTCCTCAATCCATGTGAGCCTCAATCCTAGCCTTTGATTCAAAATTAAAATCAAATCCTAGAGCACAACTAGTGCACAATGACCTAACCACCCTTAAACCTAATTGCTTTCTATATATACCCTATTCACCTCACAAAGAGGAAGCTCTTGGCCTCATTTTCACTCACACAACCCTAGCACACAACTCCCTCTCCTAATTCCCTCTCTTGGCCGAAATCATATCATCCTCTTCCTCCATCAATTTTTCACTTCTCCTTCACCAAATCACCATTTTTTCACCTCATTTCCATTCCTACTTCATATATCTTCCTTATCTCCTAATTTAATTCAAGCTTGCATCATCAAAGGGCATTTTTAAGCAAGCATTTCGTGGGTTTCATTGAAGTTTGGTGAAGATTCAAGTTGATTTGTGGTCTTGTTCTTCATATTAGTCATTCCTTAGCTTGGATTTGAGGTAAACTTCTTAAAACCTAGCATCATCTTCAACTTTTTTGCATCAAAATGTAGATATCATGTTTCTAATTTTTCATCCTACCATATTCATGCATTTTAGTGTTGTTATATTGTTGATTTGTTGATTGTTGTTGGTGAGAGGTGTCTCAAACATTTTGACAAGCACTTCGGGAGGCTTGGGTGTTTGAGATTGCTTCTCACCCTTGAATAAATTGTGATTTGTGTTGTTATCATTTTGCTTGTTGCATTTTGTGAAATAAAATTGTGTTAGGAAGCTATGAATGTTTCGCACCTTTAGTATAAAAATAGGTTTAATCGAGTTTTGATGCATTTCTTTATGCAATCTTGTTATTGGGGCTTGATTTTGAAGTTCCCATGTCCAAACATGTTGTTTGATTTTGCAAATATTCATTTTTCATGCCTTCTTACTTTCACAAAAATCAAAAAATATGAATAGTTGTTGATTTTGGTGTTTGATCGCTTGGATCTTGTGAATAAATGTTCCTAAGTCTTGCTAGTGTCATTTGCTTGCTTGATTTGGTTGACTTGTTGAAATAAATTGACGATTAATTTGTGATTTGAGAAAATGAATTTGGGTTTTGGTTCATTTATGATCCACAAATGATCTTGGGTTATGCTAAGTTGGCAAGAGATAGGTTACTTCAACCTTGATGCCTATGCTTGTAAGCATTTAAAAATTCAATTCCCATTTGATGTGCTTGTGAAATGTGAGCAAAAAGGGGTCTATAAACAATTGAATTTGCGCACATGATTGGTCTCCAATGACCTTGATGCATCCTCAAGTTTAATCATGCTTTCTTTGCTCTTTGAGTTTAATGTAAATTGTTGTTTGAAGCTTGTGAAGTTTTGGCAAAGGATAGGCCACTTAGAGCCTTGATGCATTAAATTGTTGTGGTGCATTAAAATGTTGAATTGGTGTTCACAATTTGCTTGTTTTGATTTCCACCAATTGTTACTCGTTAGTAACTCTCCAAAACTTCAAAACCATGTTGCATACAAAGAACAACTTGTTACTCGTTAGTAACGTTCCAACTTCAAAACATTTTTTTGCATTTACATAATCATTGATAAACAACTTCACTTCTTCTCAAAACAATTTCCAACTTCCAACTATTTTTCACAAATCAAACTTTGTTGAGGATAATGCGAAGCCTTTGCTTGCACGATTGTCAACAATGGGGTGCTAGTGGTGATCACTTGGAGTCTTTGCTCAATTGATTATCATGAACACTCATTTTTCAAAAGAACTCTCATTTCACAAATTAAAAACTTTGTTGAGGATAATGCGAAGCCTTTGCTTGCACGATTGTCAACAATGGGGTGCTAGTGGTGATCACTTGGAGTCTTTGCTCAATTGATTATCATGAACACTCATTTTTCAAAAGAACTCTCATTTCACAAATTAAAAACTTTGTTGAGGATAATGCGAAGCCTTTGCTTGCACGATCGTCAATAATGGGATGCTAGTGGTGATCACTCGAAACCTTTGTTGTTTGATCACTGTGAACATTCAATTTTCACAATTAAACAACTAAAAAATAAAAACCTTTTCTCGACAACCGAGAACTACGTAAGCTTTGAATTCTCCATCGCACTGGGAGATACGTAGGAGCGGGTCACATTCCCGTCAAGCACGACAAATGAAAACCATTTTCTTTTCAAAAAAAACAAACCCTTTTCCAAAACAAGGCAATTCCTAAAAACAAAACAATTTTCGAAAACAAGAACTACGTTGCTTTGATTCCCTCCCCGGGATACGTAGGCACGGTGCCCTCCCGTCAAGCGCAAAAGATTAAATTTTCCTTAAGTTTTTTCCATAAAGTAAGGAGAGATAAAGAGAGATAAAAACAAAGCATTTCTTAAATCAACCTTTTAAATCACACGTCAAATCGAGGTTCCCTTTCAGTAGAAAGGATGTATGGGGTGCTCGTACCTTCCCCATGCATAACCGACCCCCGAACTCAAATCTCGTGGTTCCAAGGACCATTGTCTTTCAAGAAAGGTTTTTTTCAATGTTTTACCTCTAAAAAAATATTGGTGGCGACTCCAATTCATGTTGTGCGAAGAGAAATCCCTCCAAAGGATTTTTCGGGGTGCAATAAGTATATTATCATTAGAAAAAATAATTAAGCGCGTAAAAAAAATGTTACTATTGTAGATTAATTAGCATTCAAGTGTGTGTAAGTTACATATTAATTGATTCAAGTTTATATTAATGTTTTTGACTAAAAGTTTATATTTATTTTTATATAATGATATTCATTCATTTTATAACCGAAGAGTTCAAATTTTTTAGAGTTACAATTTGCTACTTGAATGATTTTCATTTTTACTTACGTTACATTTTTTACCTAACGTTTTGATTTTTAATCTACTTTTTATTACTTATGTTGAAAGTGCCAAGACCACGAGATGATGGAGGAGTACAACCATATAAAGATCATTGTTTCATGCTTCATTGGAGGTTTTTGAAGAGACAAAAATTATTATCTTCTACTTAATTTTTGGTTTTCATTTCAGGTATTGTTTGTGAAGTTTCAATGTGTTTGTCCTGGAGTGCACAAGTCCAAACACGATGTTTTGAAAACCATAAGGAGTAAATCAAAATTTGAATTACACTGAAAATCTACATGAATTTGCTTTCAAGACAGGTAAATACAAATGGTAACTCTATTTTTTTTGTTCTTTTTTGTACCTTTGCTATGTCTTGTGTTATCCACAGTTAAATAGCCTTGCTATAGAACAATATGGTGTTTATAATCTTAAGAGGGACTGTGAAGAGAAGGAGAAAACAATAAAGGAGCTAACCACTCTACGAATCTCTTCTCCGGTTGCTGATAGCAAGATAATATTTGGACATTTCATATGGTTGAAGTAGGTTTAAGATATTGTTATTTCATTCACTTTCTGATATGAGTTTCTGCTTAAATTGGGATGGATTAATTGTATTTCCTATGGGTGTACTTATGTAAAGATTTGCTGAGTTGATATTTCACCTCACGGCTTAATTATATAGGATTGTCCATTTGAATATGTACATAGAAATCTGCTGGTATCGTATACCAATTTTTTACAACCATTGAAATATATTGTTGAGGACTTCAGCTCTTTTACCATTATATTTTGTAACTCTTTATTCCTTTTTACTTTCTATGTTCTATTTTAGGATGAGACTATGGAGAATGTATGAACATAAATTTTTGAGTTTGTATCTATTGCAGAACCAAATTGCCCAAGAAACCCAGTCTTGAGTTGACTTAATCTTAATTAGGATTAAGGAGGCACACAATTTGTAGCTTATATAGATCTAAAATTTGCAGGTATGCGTAATTTCAAGTCAAATTCACCTTTTTGGCTTATTTCTACGTGAATGTTACTAACATTCTTTGTTGTATTCCTATCAGCCTTGATTTGTTTTTTGTTACGAGACTATGATGTTCGGGTTCAAAAATTCTTTGCGATTGAAATCAGCTTTGATAGCAAGACAAAGAACCAATATGAGATGTTATTTAACCTCCAACGAAAGCAAATTTCTTTTAAAAACTTATATATTGTTCTATTCAATTTTTGGATGGGTAAAAAATTTATTATTTGCCCCGAAAACACAAGTCTAACTTATTTTAGTTCACAATTTCAAGTAAAATATAGGTTTTTCTTCTAGCAACTACAATGTTTGAAAGATGTTTTTCTACAATGAGTTTCATGAAGGATGAACTGCGCAATCATAGGAGACCAATAGTTGAATAATTATCTTGATACATATATTAAAAGAAATGTTTTTGATAGATAACAAATGTAATTAGTTGAAGGTTAGATATCTTTTGTGGAGTTTTTTCATCATGTAGTGATTGTGTATTTTTTGAAAACTTTTAATATTTTTCTTTTGTGACATATTTTCGATAAAATTATTCTATTGCCCCCCACTGATGAAATTTTATAGATACGCCTCTTACCAGCCTTCCTTTTCGATGTATGTGCGAAAAATTCCATTAATGGTGATGAGAAGGAACAAAAGGGAGTCAGAATACTTATAAGAAAACTAATACACAATCAATAGAAGGACAGGACAATAAAACCTCCAAAAATGGGTGATATAACTCTGTTTTTAAGAAGTTTACCTACAAGTCAATTATAGGTGAACTCATAATGTTGGTCAGACATAACGTAGGTAAATGTTTTTTATATTGTATACTTTTAAGGAAATTAAACATTGACATGAAACCAAGATTGTCAAAACATTAACTATAGCTCTTTTATTATATAGCATGTACAACACAAGTCAATACTCTATAAATGTATATATTGATTTTAAAATAAAATATAACATATATGATAAAAATTAGTTAATAGAACTAATGAATTTTTTAAAATGATTTACAGTATTGAGTATTATTAATAAATATGTTTACAATTAATGTTTAGTTGGGCGGATTCGGGGTGGTTATCGACATCCCAAATTCGGCCCCAGGTCAAAGCAAATTTCCCCATCAAAATTGGGCAACGGTTGAATGAGTATCTATTGATTCGGGTTATGTTGTCATGTTTACTTTAATAAATCCAAAAGATAACATAAATTATTAGTTACTTATAACAAACGAGATATACAAATTATATTATAAAGTTACACATGTGTATGGCTTAATAATTTTGTTACATGTATCATATTTTTAAAAATACTAAAAACACATTTCCTTGTGCATCACTATTTCATATCATATTTTACTAATTTACATATAATTAATATTATTTTCAATAATTCAATATATTTATTTTTTCCAAAAAATTAATTTAATTTCATATATTAAACTGAATTTGCTCCCCGTGCATCGCACGGGTTACATACTAGTATAATTAAAAGGATAATGACAAAGTTAATATTATTTCGTTTGTCTTGTGTTTATTGCTAACGAAATGGTACACAAGAATTTGTCAAAAAATAGAAGGGTACACAAGACAGACTTGTTCTATAACTAAATATTTTGTCATGTATTGTTTTGTTATTTTAGTTTGACACGTGTTTCTTTTTTTGACAATGTGCTCTAAATAATTGCTAAAATTTCGTATGACCTTTTCAAATCATGTAAATCAATTAATTATTTTAAATTTTTGAAGTTTTTATAACATCGATTAAAATTCAAATTTTAAAGTTTTGATTCTAAAAGTCTTTTTTTACAATAATTTAAATGTCTTATAGGTCCTTGAACTAATTAGTCTTTTAAAATCCTAGTAACTTTGTTATCTTAATTTTTTTAAAATTTCAATCTAATACACCCCCTTATATTGTGATTATGTGATTTGGAGTAGAAAGAAAGCTTACGGAGAGAATCGCTAACACCCCCTTATTATCAATGTCATGTCAGTATTAATCACAGTATTTAGGAATCTTGGCATATATAATACTGACATGACATTGATAATTTGTAAATGGATTCCTAAACTAATTAACAATTTGTAAATAGGTCTCTAACCTAATTTAAACAGTACTTAAAATTGGTCCTTAAAAAATGATAAAAATATTCCAACATATCCAAATCACAACAAAACAAAATATAACCGTCAATAATTATTATTATTATTACTACAAATATATTAAAAATAATATCAATTAATACTTTTCTTTTGTAACCAAAAAAAATTAATACTTTTCTTTAAAACAAAAAACAATCAAAACAAAGTGTAGGTTTGCAAAATTAGACATTTTCTCACAATTTTTGGGGATAACATTATGCTTTTTTTTACTCACTTTTTTATTTTCTCTTTTTATTTCAATAACTTTCTCTCTCCCCATCAATCATCCTCTCTTTTAAAAACTTCCCCTTTCTTTATCTATTCCTTTTCCTCTTCTCTCTTTTCATCAAAAGAGAGGCATGCTCAGTGTTAATTCATCCACCAATTTTTTTTTTTATTCTCTTTCTCGTCTTAACATTTTTCCTGCCCCATTTTCTCTCTATTGTTTTGCATAAACGTAAATTTTGCTTTTCGGTCTCAATCGGAAATTATTATAAGTTGTCTGTATAACTATTTTTTTAGTCGTTGTCTTTATGAATGTATATGCTTTTTATAAATAATAATTTTTAATTCGGAATTATAATTCAAAAAAATTATCTTTTATTGGTATAATTATTTTTTATCTATTTTATTCACAAATTTATATTTTATTTTCTTACTAATCTTTCTTTTTGCTTTTGAGCTCCAACCAAAGAATATATGTTTTTTTTTTGACAAAAAACAATATATGTTACCAAATTTTTTTCCTTTTATATATATACATACATACTAGCCCCATGCGCGGGTTGGCTAAATTCCATTGTATAATCAAGTAATTAAATTTTTTCGAAAGACTAATATCTCATCGTGCTTGAATTAAAAATATAATATCATGGTCCACCAAATAATCTACTTAATTATCAACCAATAATCAATCCGAGAATAATTTAAAATTACTTAATAATCAAAGTAATTAAAATAATTACTTTGGGGATGTTACAGAGAAAATGAATGAGAGAATAGAAAGTTGTTATTCCCCACTTTAGCTCCCTCCTCTCGATATCATAAATTCTGAAAGTGTGTGTTGTTTTGGTGTTTTGTATGGGAGTGAGTGTGTGTCAATCCTCTTATGGCAAGGATTAAATGAAGGGTAAAGTGGTAAATGAGGTCCAGCTGAAGTTTAGCTTTGTGTCAGTCCTTTTATTTTGCTATTAATTTTTTGCTTTTTTTTTTATAATAAATTTCTTACTTCTATAAAAGAAAAATTTGTTTTGAATTAAGATAGAGAAACATTATATGTTGTGGGTAAAGTTTTGCTACATTTGATATATTTAGTTTAGTGACCTATTTACAAATTGTCAATGTCGCGTCCTTATTGGCTAACTATTGAGTAACCGTAATTAACACTGTTGACCTAGTGACATAAGTTATCCTGGGACATGGGAGGTTGATCCAGAACTCCCAAGTTCGATTCCTGCACTAGACAAATTCGATGTTGGCCAATGCAAAGTGGGCTACTACCCATCCTAATCAGGCTTGGATTGAATCCACCCCTCACAGGTTTGGATTGTCTACCTTGCTTCTTCCCATATTTCTCTAAGTTTAGGCAAAATATGAGACAATATAGGGATAATATGGTGATTTAAAATGGAGAGAGAAAGCAAATGATTTAGGCGAAATGTGAGATAATACCGGGATAATATGGTGATTTAAAATGGAGAGCGAAATATGAGAGAGAGTAAACAAACGATGAGAGAGATAAAGAGAAAGATAAGAACAAACAAGGTAGACAATCCAAAATCACCCCTCAGATGACTTTGTTGTATCTGATTTTTCTTACCCTCGTGGTTAATAAAATGAGATTTTTTTTTCAAAAAAAAGAAGGAATTTGGAAAGAAAAAATGTATGTAAAGTTACACAAATAACCTTATCAAAATTAGTATAATTTACTTTTTTTATTTTATTTTTTTACAATACAATCAAAATTACGAAAATACGAAGAGAAAGGGGCAAGCTTGCGTTTCTCTGTCAGGAAGCTCATAGTGTTGAACTGCGCCTTCTTCGGAAACTTCAATGGCGGGAGAATCATCTCGCAGCAGCGTTAAACGCCCCTTTGTGGAAGACGACGACGAATTCAACAAAAAGCCACCGTAATTTCTCTTCTCTCTCTCTCTCTCTCTCTCTCTCTCTTGTTGACTCATAAGCCCTAATCCGATTCATTACCATTGAATTTTTTCATTAATTTTTAACGCTGATTTTTTGACATGAGTTACTAGATAGTAACTGTTTTGTTCTTTTGATTTTGGGATTATTAGCGAGTGGGTTACCCCCAACTTCCACCAAGTTCAAATTTATATCCCCTAAGCGTAGCATTCTTTGAAGAGACCTTACTTTATATCCACAATAATGCTTGCTATACATACTGTTTAAGAAGTTTTATGCTTTTTATTGCAGTAATAGGATCTATGATGCTCTTTTAGTGTTCCCACTAGATGTCATGTGTTGTATTCGTGTCCTCTTGTGTAGATTTTTGCTAGAGATTGTTATAATGAATTTTTGGGATTGAATTTTTATGACACTTGCTTTGAATATATTAATTTTCACAGAGCAAAAAAGGTAAGGTTTCCAAAGGGTAAGAAAGCGAAGCCAGGAGTTGAAATAGTGGTGGACAAAGTACAAGTAGAGGAGGAACCAACTGACTTGACAAACCCTGTTGTTGCTGCCAAAGAGCGTGCGAAACGCAGGAGTCAAATTACTGCCGAGCTCTTTAGTGAAGACAATCGAGGTATCTCAAATGACATATCGGCTGCTGAAGTAACATATGAGGTTTGTTTTTTTTAAAATTTTTCCTTGAGTTATTATGTTGATGGATAATAATGTTTCTTAGAAAATAAGTTAAATTATCATTATGTTGAGTGACTTGTACTTTTATTTGAAAAAATTAAAACTAGTGTGACTAGTACATTGATCAATGTGCAATTTTTTCCAACATAACGAAATTAATACTGATTATTCAATGATCTAGAAGAATGGATGTTGGTTAAAATATTAGAGCTTAGGTGATGTATGGATGTTGATGAAATTTTCATTTTATGTTTCTGCTCTCTGCTGTTACTTTGAAATTGGAATTTACTCTATTTTATACAACATGTTAGTATATTCCAATTTTCAACACTTGGAAAGTTTCATTAATTTGCAAAGCTTGGTACAGATAATATTTTTCTTTCTAAAATAGTCTTTTTTGTTGTATACAGTACTGTGGAGAATTTTTGATGGATTCTAGTAGTATAAATGTATGCTTGTGAAGTTTGTGGCCTGTTGGCTGTTGTTTGGAGGTGTTTTCTTAGTGTGAATCCTTCCCGAAGTCACAATAATTTTAGCAGTCATTTTGTTTCCATATTCATCTGTTCTTGGGTCCATGTAAAGGATAGGCAGGAAGTGATAGTTGATGTGTGTTGGCAGGAAAATGACAATTTTGTTGACGACGGGATTCAAATTGAGCCTTTTAACCTAGATAAAGAAAGGGAAGAAGGTTATTTTGATGCAGCAGGAAATTTTGTTGAATATGTAAGAGATAATGAGATCAAGGTGAGGCATTTCTATTGTTTTTCATTTTTGCTTTATGACTATTTCATTTTGATTCTGTTACTAAATTGTCAAAGACTCTTACAGGATGCATGGCTCGATAATGTTGAATTTGATCCAAGATATGCTGCATTAAGCTCTGCAGCAACAACAAATGATGAAGAGGAGATCAAAGACCTCTCTTCTAAAGATATTGGCATCATGAAGAGGCGCATTGCAAATGTTCTTGAACCAGGGGAAACAGTAAGATCTATGTTCTATCATTCTTAGGGCTTGTTTGTTTGACAAAAAAACATAACACTTTTGTAATTATTATTATTGAAAACAGAAAATATAGTTCTTGTCAATATATATATATATATATATATATATATATATATATATATAGTTGAGGGATGTCGAGGGTCATTTTCCCGAGTTGGATTAATTGGTATTCCTTCCAACAGGTCTTACAATGTTTGAGAAGGTTAAAAGGCAGTGGTGGCAGAAAGTCAAAAATGTCTGGTGAGACTAAGATTATATTTGACCAGCTAACTGAGGATGCAATGAAGCTTATGGAGAATGGTGAACACAGTTAAGTTATCCTCGTTGGGCTTTGTAGATATTAGCCATGGTTAAGACATGTATTCATTATGATAGCCTGATGAGATCCTTATATTGTGCAGTTTGGTGTGCTTCAAGAGTTGTGTTTTTCTACATGATGCTTAATATCAGCTTCTTTATGTTTGTCTTTTCGTTTTTATTGCAGATGTTTATCATGAAAACAAGGAGGTTTTTGAGCGTGAAGCAGGTCAGTGTTATACTATACATAATACATAATGCCTTTATTCTATTTCTATTTTTTTCTATTGTTCACATCTTTACTTTTATGTTTTTTGTAACATGAGTTACTTCATGAACATGATGGAATATGCTGTTTAATTGACTAATTTAACTAATTTATTCGACTGTTCAGCTATATCTTTTGCTGACATAATTCTGTTCCACTCGTATTTTTGTTATGGCCGCGATGTGAGATGGAACCTGTTGCCCTATTATTATAGTGTTTCAATATCAGGAAAACCATTTTTGGACCTTCACCATTAGGCTTTAGATTTTGGGGAAGTTGGTCCTTGGCAGTAATTTATCTCAACATTTTTCTTGTCTCTCCTTCCATTGATAATGATGTCGATGTATAGATTTATGAGGAGAAAGGAATGGTACCTGTTTGCATAGGTGCACTAATTGCCTAATGCTTATGCCTTTTATAATATCCCTTTTTTTCAGAAGGATATGAGAAGTTAGCCAGGGCAAAAGAAAAAGGCACATCTCTGTACACAGGTGAAGGGAGTTCTTATCTGAATGGGGAGGATACCTTGCTTTCTGATGTCCGGGATTCGGATGCGGCCTCTTCCATATTCCCGACAACATCCATGGGCACTTCAAATCCACCTTTGGCTGGTGCAGAAGTCTCTGGCAGTGGTGCAGATGATTTTGATATGTTTGCTGATGATGATGAGCATGCTGCTTCTAAGCCATCTACAGATGAAAATAATGCCGTTAGTGAACCATCATCAGATGCCATTTCTGGTAGAGAGGGTAAAAACACTGCCTCTATGAATCTGGCTTCTTAAATGAAAAATTTGATGCTAATTTTTAATCTGTTAAGTTTTTAACTCGTTCTTTGTGTCTTTCCAGGTGCAGCTTTGCAAAGCGATTATGTATACGATGAATCTTCTGGGTACCACTCTTTTCCCCCTCTACTTTTTTGGAAATAATCTGAAAAGTGCTACGTTATTCGCCTATGATTTAATACAATAAAAATTCTTTTACTACTCACTTCTTTCTCTTGATTAATTCTTTTATCAAAAATTCTGTTGACAACTTGATTTGACGTCAATTTATTTGTTGGTCCAGGTACTACTACAGCAGCAGTTTGGGCTATTATTATGATCCAAATACAGGGCTTTATTGCTCTGCAGCATCAGGGCAATGGTATTGCATATTGGATAATTCATCTTAGTGTGTGTTCATGTGTCAGTTTTGATGCTTTTAGTTTATTTATTAAGCCATCAGAAACATAGCTTTGGATATGAATGCTATGCTCCTCTGTAAATTATTTTCTAGTCTCATTAGATACTTATTGGAAACTATATCAAAAAACATGATATTCGGACTTTAAGCTTGATTTTGGGTGGAAAAAAAGACATGTATTCCTGTTCTAGACCAAGAGGAAGATAGTCCAATAATTAGAGGGAGTTCAAAAAGACACGTATTCCTGTTCTAGACCAAGAGGAAGATTGTCAAAAAAAATCACTATAGCCAAAACCATGGTGATCTAGGTTTAAATGGTACTATATTTGTAAACCTGGTCCATGACCATGACATGATATCATGACATCATTAGGTGTATTTAACCAACTCCACCTAATGGGCTTTGTTTGTTGTTGCTGCTGCTGCTGCTTGTTGGTAATGGGTCAGTTTTTATTATTTTATTCAACAAGGAACGAGAGATCTATAACTTGGGTTTCTCAAATTTTTGGAATGCCATATTGGATACGGCTTGTTAAAGTAGATGTATACTTTACTTTCTATCTTCTGTGACTGGTTCATTCTTGGTCTTGTTGATAATCTTGTTTCTAGCTCACCAGGAATGTTTCTTTTCGTTTAAACAGGTATTCATTTAATGAGGAGACTGGCACCTACAATGAAGTAGTTCAAGAGGTTGCATCCACTTCGAGTTGAGGGACTTGTTTCAGGAGAGTATAGACTATACATAGCATATCCACAATCACTGTCTTCAGTGGCATATGTACAGAGTCTACAGGCAGAAGCACTTTTTATTTTTATGAAGAACTTTCTTCTTGTTCTAATGCCAAGAGTTGTTCCGCCGTTCTATATTTAAGGTTGCTGATATCATGTGGTAGCGTGACTTTTTGGCTAAACTTCACCTATATGTTGAACTTAGGAATAATAATTGATGACTCTTTCTACTAGTGTCAGTTTTGCCTTCAAAATTCGAATCGCTAACTAATCTATTGTTGCTCGTGTTTTTGGAAAGTTGTTTTTTTTGGCGTCAAATTAGCACATTGCTAATGCCTTAGTGAGGACTAATCATTCTTTCTTAACGAAAAATATTATTTTACCGATGGTATGTGCTGTAAATGGATTATCATTACAATTTTTTTTTGAAAGTCGATTATTATTACAATTTACGTAACACGTATATTGTGAAATTTGCACAGTAAAGCGACCACGGTACTCATAATTTGCAAACAATGCATCAGAATTTTATTATCCTTTTGAATGCGCTGGCTGCAAACAAAAGCTCTATGTATATTCACTATTCAGGTTTGACAGTTGAATTAAATAGACAACTTTATTTACCAGATATGTTGAAAATAAATAAAATAAGCATATAGTATTGTATTGTATTGCATGGCATGGTTTGCATAAGCAAGATATTATTGCTATAGTGACACTATATCATTAGCAATTTAGGCCTGGACATCGGGCGGTTTTGGGCAGTTTCGGGCCCAAAACCACCATCCGACCAAAACCGCGGTTGAAAAACATAGACCCAAATCTGCCCAAACTTATTCTCGGATTGTGCGGGTTCGGTTTGCGGGTTTGTCGGATAAAGCAGTGGGTATGGGCGGGTTTGGACTCAAGTGAAGTTGAGAAAGATGAAATAAGGAAGGTGTGTGACCAAAAAAAAGAAATAAGGAAGGTGGAAGAAGATAAACAGTAAATAACCAGAGAGATGAAGACGAAGGATTTCAATTCAAAAACAATAAAATAAATAAATAAGTTTTGCTATTAAAAGTGAAATGATTGACTTTAAAGTACAGTATCTGTGTGTCAGTCTGTGGGTGAATTACGTGAGTGATGGCGTGATGAATTGGATTTGGTGGTACTAGTACTGAGAGTGTATTATATTAATGTATATCAATATATTATATTATGTAATTTGTTTTGAAATAAGCATATGTGCCTCTGCTCTGCTATGAAAATATCCAACGGGAAAATGCATTGTAATCTAGTTCGGGCGGGTCTGGGCACCGATGGGCCTAGAAATGACAACCGCACCCACCCAGCCCAACTCACCTGAACCCAAATCTTCAACCCGCAAACCCGTATACCCGCCTGGACCTGACCGAAGCAGACCGTTGACTTCGGTTTTTCGGTTTTCAGGTCGGTTTGGTAATTTTTGTCCACCCCTATTTAGCATGGCATGGTAAACTATACCATATAATGCAATAGAATTTCTCTTAAACTTTTGACAAATGTTTATTATTATTACTTCTGTTTCTCTCTCTCTTATTTCTTCCCGCATCCGAACAAAGCGTAAAACTTTTAACAAATGTTTATGCCTATTATTGGTCGGTGGTTATCATTATTAGAATTAGAAATGTGTTGGTGTGTTAGTGGGCGGTTATTAATAGTTATAGATTATCTTTGGTATAAATTGGGTATCCTCGCAATATCCAAGACTAGATTCGATCCAGAATCTTAGTTAAGCCAAAAGAGACTCCTACCATCTCATGATTCTCATCCAGTTGATTATTATTATTATTATTATTATTATTATTATTATTATTTATTTATTTATTTTTGACCAAAATTATTAGCTAAATTCTACCATACCCATTCATATTTGAGTAGGTATGATACTTTCTAGGCAAAATACTCAATGACACCTCATTTTTCTATTTAAATATTTTAAAATAAAAATAAATATTGAACTAATTTTGCCTAGTTTTGCCTAAAATATATCATACCCACCTAACTTTGAATAGGTACGAGAGTAATCACCAAATTATTATTATTATTTGTCAATGTTATTATTTTCTTTTTGACCAAAATGACAATATTATTATTATTATTATTATTATTATTATTATTATTATTATTATTATTACGGAACACTGTGGGTTACGTATCCCACAGTAATTACTAATTACTAATTTCCTTTCTTTTGTAAAATTAAAAATAAAAATATGAGCTTCTGAGAAGCTCGTGTTTGTCACGCGCGACCCCCTTCTTCTTCTTCTTCTTCATCGTATTCTTTTGCTCCTAGTTTGAGTCTGAAATGCAAGCAGCAAACATCACCGTTAACTTGGATTCCTACTATGTCTAATTTCTATAACACCTCAGTTCCTCAAAACGAACCATAGTTGTATATGGAACCCTAAGGATTCCAATTGATTTGCGCAAAGAAGAGGTTGGGATTGGAATTGGAATCGATGGCGGAGGAGGCCGGGGAGATTAATGGTGGATTCTCGATGGACTCAACGGAATCAAGGTGGGTTTTCCAAGAAGATGATGAGTACGACGAGGATGCGTCGGACATAGAGGACTACGACGCCGATTTGAGATTGAGAAGACACGCCACCGTGCCGGATTCTGAGGAAGAAGATACCGCCGAGCAGAAACTTATTCGGACTGGTCCTCGAGTTGATTCGTTTGATGTTGAGGCACTTGATGTTCCTGGTGCTCACAGAAATGACTATGAGGTCCTTGTTTCTTTCTCTGTTCTCTCTTATTGTTAACTATCTCTCCTAATAATTCAAATGAAATTTAACATTTCAGTGGTTTGATACTTTGATTCCCTTTTTAGCTTACTTGCTATAGAAGGAATTGTAGGATTTTGAAGGCTTGTAATGCTAGTGTGCAAAGTATTTGTTTATCAGAGATTGTAATTGAAATCAAGTAGTTCAATTAGTTTTAGTGGCCAGGTCAATGCTGAAGGATCTCGTGCTTTCAATTTTATTTTGAATTTTATAATCATAAGTTGAAATTTCAAATAGAAAAACATTTAAGTCACCCCCTATGTGTTTTGTATGGCAACTTATAATTGATAATTGAGTATTATGACTCGGTCATAAATGGAAAATAAAGAGAAGAAAAAGAGATATGGAATTTAACATGGTTCAACCTGCAGACTACATTCATAGGCAAGAAAGAGAGATAATTTACTATGTTCTGTGTAGATTACAGAAGTATCTACTCAATGCTGTAAATATTATTCCCAGTACACTGAAATCTTCATCAATTTTACAACCTAAGTAATAATTTGCAATGCAAGCCACTTTATAATTGTTTGTGTCTGGAGATGCTTCTTTTTGTTCGTTTTCTATTTCTTCTGGGTGTCAATCCTTTTTTGAGTTATGGATTATATGAGTTCTAGTTTGTAATTCACTGAAGTATTGTATTTCATTTGTATAAGGCTTGTGCATACCTGTTAAAAACCTCATGCTGTTCATCACGAGGATGTTAAGGTGTAAACTGTAGTTAAACATTGAAAATCTATCTATCTATTAACATTTTAAGCTTGTTGTCTTCGTAACATTTTATTGCAGGATATCAATTTAGGAAAGAAAATTGTATTGGCTTTTCAGACTCTTGGTGTTGTCTTTGGTGATGTTGGAACGAGTCCATTGTATACATTCAGTGTTATGTTTAGAAAGGCCCCTATAAATGGAAATGAAGACATTCTTGGAGCATTATCACTTGTCTTGTACACTTTGATCTTGATTCCTTTGGTGAAGTATATCTTGGTTGTTCTGTGGGCCAATGATAATGGTGAAGGTATATTAAATTAAATACTCTAAAATAAACCTTCAATATTACTTGCCTTTCCCTCTCCAATTATCATAGTTTTCTCAGTTATGTCCTCAAAATCATATTTGTTTTCAAACCACTGCAGGTGGTACTTTTGCCTTGTACTCCTTGATTTGTCGTCATGCTAAGGTGCGTCTTCTCCCCAATCAGTTACGATCAGATGCCCGAATATCAAGCTTTAGGCTAAAGGTACCATCCCCTGAGCTTGAAAGGTCATTAAAAATCAAGGAAAGACTCGAGTCTTCTATGACTCTGAAGAAGACTGTACTAATATTAGTACTTGCTGGTACTTCTATGGTGATTGCTAACGGAGTTGTAACACCTGCAATGTCAGGTTATTACCTGCTGTTACTTAATGTATTTTTGTAATTTCTTCAGACGTGCCTTGGTTATAATGTGTTTGGGATGATGCTCCAATACCATATCTTTAATGATATATTGTTTCATGTGTTTATGGCCTAACATTGTTATCATTAACCTATGTCTACTGTTTAGTTTTGTATAATAATTCTCACTTTCTATCTATGTATTGCTGCAGTATTGTCATCTGTTGGTGGTTTAAAAGTTGGGGTAGATGCTATCAAGCAAGGTATTACATTAACCTATAAATGAACTTCGTATCTGTAATCTGTAATATACTAATATACTAATATTTATTAATACCTACATTTGATGTTGTTATCTACCAATAAATCTTGAGAATTCAGTTTAGAGTTATGTGTTTTTTTATAGACTAGACTTGTGTTTTTCATTTCTTCTGTAAAATGTTGTGATTTTAATATTGTTGGAAAGTGAAATGAAAGACATATGATGAAAATGGCACTTAAGCTGAAACAGAGAGAGGGTATATAGTATATTGACATGATGCATCCTCCGGAGTCCGGACTCAATTCTAAGCAAAAATACCTACGTCCACACTTATTAGGGATGGTAGTTAAGTGCATTTAATTTTCTTAAAATCGGAAATGTATTTATTAAATTATCCCTGATTATAGTGATCCTCTCCTCACATTATTAATGAATTCGTTTAAGGGTATTTTGGAATAATTACATTAAATATGAGTAGATGGGTAGATTAGTTTACATTTGAGTCCACCAAATTTAGGCATTTTTTTGCTTATAATTTCCAGAGTAGTATTGCACAACCACAACTGTCTTATTCACATTATTTTTAACAAGCGAAAAGCCTTTCTTTTTTGGGTTTTGCGTCTGGGGGGTTTAGATAGTTGGGCGTTTTGTATCTCTACGATGTGGTCATTTATATAGTTGCATTAATTTTTGTCCATTTTAACTATGCAGATGAAGTGGTGATGATTTCAGTTGCCTGCCTGATCATTTTGTTCAGTGTACAGAAGTATGGAACGAGTAAAGTGGGACTTGCAGTAGGACCTGCTTTGTTCATATGGTTTTGTTCACTTGCTGGCATTGGGATATACAATCTTCTCAAATATGACAGTGGTGTCTTGAAGGCATTTAATCCTATTCATATCTACTATTTCTTCAAGAGGAACTCAACTAAAGCGTGGTATTCTCTTGGGGGTTGTCTTCTGTGTGCAACCGGTAAAAAAATATACGCAAACAAATATACCCAGGATCTTGAAACTAGGAATGAAATAATAGTATATGTTATGTCTTGCCAGTAGAGTAAATTTGGTTCTACTAGTATTAGGTTTGTATTTGTTTTAATAAAAAGACAATGCATTGCTAGGAAGTAGGAACTATGATGGTCAATGTCTAAGTTTCCATTGTATCTTTGTCCTTATCTGAGGTGGAAAATTTGAGGTTCATGGATAATGGGACCAGCGTCTGCTCTATCACTGTACCCCCAAATGCCCACATTAACCTGATATTTTAATGTGGTGAATATGCAATTTAATTGTAACTATTGCTATACAAAACCTCTACAACCATTGATTAAAATTCTTGCTGGAATGTTTTGCAGGTTCTGAGGCCATGTTTGCAGATCTTTGTTACTTTTCTGTACGATCAGTGCAGGTAAAGTTGTATTTATTAGACTATCATGCTTCTTTTATATCCTTTGTCTTCTCATGTGTACTAATATTTGATGAAATTGATGGTTGCTAATTTGCAGCTCACATTTGTCTTTCTTGTTCTGCCGTGCCTAATGTTGGGTTATTTGGGTCAAGCTGCATACCTTATGGAAAACCATGCTGATGCTGGTCGAGCCTTTTATTCTTCGGTTCCGAGTAAGTGTTGATAATATCATTCTTTACTGTGAGCTGTTTTTGCAGTTTATCATTCTTTACAGTGGGCCGTTTTTGCAATTTACAGGAGGATTTTGAAGTAATACATTCTCTGTCTGCAGGTGGTGCATTCTGGCCAACTTTCCTTATTGCTAACATTGCTGCCCTGATTGCAAGTCGGGCTATGACAACAGCAACATTTTCATGTATAAAGCAATCAACTGCACTTGGTTGTTTCCCTCGTCTTAAAATCATTCACACCTCCCGGAAATTTATGGGCCAGATCTATATCCCTGTCCTAAACTGGTTTCTCTTGGCTGTTTCTTTGGTGCTTGTGTGCTCTATATCCAGCATTGATGAGATTGGAAATGCCTATGGTAATGATTGTATTTTTGTTTTTTATATCTTGTCTAATCTGTAAAATTTATCAGCCATATTTATGTAGCTTTGTCAAGTTGAAACTTGGTGATATTATTAATATCACATTTTTGCTGGGATCAACATAATGGTTTACATCAGAAGATTGTGCTTTTGTAATTATTCGAAAAAGAATTGAACTCCTCTCCTCATTTATTTTGCATGTACTCGACTATAGTGGGGAATGAATCAATAACACCACTGGAGCCTTGTAAAAGAAGACCCCATTTACTTAGAGAAACTCATGGATACTGAGACCATTAACCCTATTGTAGCCCTGTATATATTAAGACATAGTGGTTATCCTTTTAAAACAATACAAGTTTATTACAAATGGGTGTGGTTGCGTATTTCTGTTGAATAGATTCTGATTGATAATAATCTGATTTGGCAAGCTAGACTCGGGGGGATTGAGGTTGGGGAGCTTAGCTTCCTTTGGCTTCCGGACTCTACACTTAGTTCGTTATTACTATATGATTATGTAACATTAATGAATTTGCATTCAGCTTCTTCCTTTTTCCTCTTTCAGGTATTGCTGAGCTGGGGGTGATGATGACGACCACTGTTTTAGTAACCCTTGTTATGCTTCTTATATGGCAAGTACACATCATCATAGTTTTGAGTTTCGCGGTAGTCTTCTTAGGATTGGAGTTGACTTTCTTTTCATCTGTTTTGTGGAGTGTGACGGATGGAAGTTGGATAATATTGGTGTTTGCTATTATAATGTTTCTTATAATGTATGTTTGGAATTATGGAAGCAATCTCAAGTATGAAACTGAAGTCAACCAAAAACTGTCAATGGATTTGATGCGAGAATTAGGTTCCAATCTTGGGACAATACGAGCTCCTGGGATTGGTTTGCTCTATAATGAGTTGGTCAAAGGAATACCAGCGATTCTTGGCCATTTTTTGACCACACTTCCGGCGATTCACTCCATGATAATATTTGTGAGTATCAAGTATGTTCCAGTTCCTGTGGTGCCTCAAAGTGAAAGGTTCCTTTTCCGGCGAGTCTGCCCTAAAAGTTATCATATATTTCGATGTATTGCCAGGTAACTATCTCCTTTTATTACATTTTTGGCTATGTGTAGTATTGGATCAGTGGAGTTGTTAATTTTTACACCCTGGCAAAGTAGTTTAACCTTGGAAAAGTTAAATGGATTGTCAAAATGTTACAAACCCATAAGCGAGTGAGTAGATAAACGGAATGAACCAGATCAAATCTGTAAAGGTTGATTGGATTTCAAGGGTATGGAAATTCTCTCTTTCCAAGGGGACAAACGGTTACAGGTTTCCCCTTTTTGACAGTTAAAACTCAGTTTTCCAACGCTGACAATTTAAAATTAAATCTTATTCTACTCCTCTCCTATTTAATTTAACCACGTACCCAACTATGCAGCTACTGCTCTTTACCTACCACCAAACTAATTTTATAACTTGGGCGATGTACTTTGCTTTTGCCTCTTTTATTTTTGTCTCGGGTCCTATGTGTAATATATCGCTTTTAGAAACAATTATGCAGTAGCTTCATGTAAATATCACTTTAAGGGGATATTTCATTGAAATAATCAATAATGTCTGCTATCCTCATTTAATAGTTATTTTTATTTGAACGTTTATGTCCACAGATATGGCTACAAAGATGTTCGAAAAGAAAATCACCAGACTTTTGAGCAGCTGCTGATTGAGAGCCTAGAGAAGTTTATACGCCGAGAGGCTCAAGAGAGGTCACTGGAGAGTGATGGAGATGAAGATATTGATTCAGAGGAGGAGTACTCTAGTTCTAGGGTTCTCATAGCTCCAAATGGTAGTGTTTACTCACTCGGGATTCCTCTTCTTGCTGATTTTAAGGATACAAATAACTCCGTCTTAGAAGCAAGCACATCAGAGATAGTAAGCTCCACCACGACCTCTGATTCACCAGTGTTTGATGCTGAACAGAGCCTTGAAAGGGAGTTATCTTTTATTCACAAGGCTAAAGAATCTGGAGTTGTTTATCTTCTTGGTCATGGGGATATAAGGGCAAGGAAGGACTCATGGTTTATCAAGAAGCTAGTTATCAACTATTTCTATGCTGCCTTGAGAAAAAACTGCAGGAGGGGGATCACCACTTTAAGTGTGCCCCATTCACATCTGATGCAAGTTAGCATGACTTACATGGTTTGAAAATCAATTTTGCAACCCAAATAAATGGAACTCCAGTTTGATAGCAGTCAACTGGAATACACAGTTCGATTTATTTGCTTGATCCCTTCTAGCTGATCGGTCCAGCTCATCACCGGAAGTTGTACTGATGTTCGTTGTGGTTGTTGCTTGCCATCTTCGATTCATATCCTGATTTGGAATGAGCTGGTAACAAAAAGAAACAGATACATTTAACGAAAGATACAAAGTTACGTACACACATTTGGGAAAGAGTCAAATTCCACTTCAATGTAAGAACACCCCCATAAACACCGAATATTGTATAGTAGCATTGAGTTGCTCTTGATTTTATTTTTATATATAGCTTTTAGATCGCATAAAATTGTTGCCTGCTTCCCATTCTTATCGAACATTTTCTTGATTGAAACTAAATCTCAAATTAGATCATACATAGCTTCTCTATTTTTATCAGCGGTCCACCTTATATCAGGATAAATTTTTTATATATACTAGTTGCCAGTTAAATCAAGACACTTTTAGCTGGTCTGAAATCCTTGACTGATTCAGAATTATGCTCGTTCAATTCCACTTGCTACAACCTTTTATTACGGAAAGTTGTTTCAACATAGAATAGAATGCCTCCAACAATCGTGAAAACCATGTTTCTTTTTAATAACTGATATATAGAAGTTGCTTATACAGTCCACTAACTAAAGCGCTTTAATGTTGTCAACAACTTGAAGGAATGAAAATCATCTAGAAGATGTCCTGTGTAATATTAGTAGTACTATATATTATACAACAATCAAAGCCCAACCAACCAACTTCACATGAATGAGTGCCAATTTGAGATTGGAATTCAGATATTTTACAAAACCCAATCAACTTCACATAAATGAGTCCACAATATCTACAGCATACCGTTTATGGTGAATAATTAATAACTCCTTCAGTTGCCATCTCCCTGACCTGCCAATTAACCCACCATGCACCAAATATCATTTAGAGGTAAGAATTGTTAAGTGATCAACAAGCAAACCTAGCAATTAGTCAAAAATTGAAGGAAGGTAAAAGCTCCTAAATGTTGAAAGTAATTAAACCTGGAAAGGTAGAAGTGAAACCACAAGTGGTTAAATGATTTGCAAGTTGCTCCCCTAACTGCTTTTGCCAATCGAGTTCAGTTTTTACTTCTGATAAAGGGGAAACAAGTGCAGTCTCTGCTGTTAGGTTTACAGTAGCAGAAGACACTTGTGGCTGTCCATTAATAAACACAAAAAGAACATGCATTTAGATTTATATTGAAGTGAAAATAGAAAAATAATAATATCTCAAAGCATGGATGGAAAAAATTATATAAGAAATATTTATTTACTCGACTTTCTAGAATTCTTTTGACGTTAGCTGCACATCCCTCACACATCATTCCCTATAAGCAAATGTTACAGAGACAGATAGATTATTAGAATTAGAAAGTGGAATTCTGTTTCTCTTTTATTTCAAAATAGGAAAAAAGAAAGAAAGAGAAAAGACGCAGACAGACCCCGACATGGAGAAGAATAGCATCTTGGGAGTCTCCACCACCGGAAGAAGCGGCTGAGCACCGCAACGGCATAACATAGTTGAGTTGATGAAGGTTCTGTTTCAGCTGCTGCTGCTGGATGAGTGCTCTGCCTCTGCCTAAATTCAGATTCAGAGGTTTGAAAAGAAACGCCATCTTCGATGTTGAAGCAGAATCCATTGCTCTTGTTGTTGGAATTGGGAATACAATGAAAGAAGATGATGACATGATGATGATGATGATGATGATGAAGAAGAGCGATTTTGTCCAATTCCAATCCTATTTGGTTTTCTTACAAACGAACTAGCTAAAAACATAGAGTTGGTTTTTACAGCTAATTACTTTTTTATAAAAATAAAAATTATTATTATCTATATGTTTATTTATACTCTTTTTTTAGAGAAAAAGGGAGTTAAAAAGTCTCAAAAGGGTGGGATTGTTTGATGAGTGTGGGATTTATAATTTGTACTAAAAAGTCCCACAAAATCTAATTAGTAAAACAATCTCTTAAAATCTTTATGTTTATGAATATCAACGGAGTTCTTTTAAGTTGTAAAAAGTCTCAAACGAATACCATTGGATTTCGAGAAATTGTTTAAAAAATTCTGAAAATCCTGATTGAATACCAATAAATTGTTTTTAAGTGATTTAAAATACTACTGTATTGTTTCGTCCAAAAAAAAGTCTTTTAAAATCCAACAAAATTTCAATCCAATACACCCCCCTAAATATAATATAAAATATGCCTTTAAGTAGTTTCTTTTCTTTGAATCTAAAAATAATCTCATATGATTCTTTTCTTTTTCAATAAAAATCACAAGGAATTTTGTAATTAATGATCAAATCTGAACCGTTAATTTAAATTTAACGTTTATAATTAAATATTCTATTTTTGATTTCTCGTATTTTCTTATAGTAATTAAAAACATAATTATTACACCAAATTCTTTTATTTTAAGTTCTTTTTTGTTATCCAAATCCAAATTATATTAATAAAAATAAATCTAAAAAAACAAATAATATTACTTTTGATACAAATTGACTCACAATTCAAATATATTCAAATAAAGAAGAGTACAATTGTACACATGTTTATAAAAATTAACCCAACAAGCATATCCAATAAGTATCCTCATAGTAATGCTTAAAATATTAAGTCTAAATCTCTAATAGTTCCTAACTATCCTATGGGTAAGTACCAAAAAATATTTGGTAACTTTATGTCACCCTTAATACTCTTAAGGGACCTTAAACTATTTGGTGATTTGATATCACCGTTGAGACATAGACCTTATAAATTAATTAATCAAGGAAATCACAGTCGTGAAAATAACTAGATCATCAACCATGTGCAAATGAGTAAAACACACGGACAATTCATCTGAAACAACAAGGAGCTATCCCATGGCTTATGGATCCAGTTGGAGTACATCAAGTACCAATATTCAGCATGATATCCAAAGAACAAAGACATAGTAAAATAACTAGATGCAAGAAATAAAGGACGAGATCTTAGTGGGTTGTTTTAGATATTAGATGAAGAAGTGAAATTGTATTGTATGGGATGCAAAAAGGAATGGCTACGGTGGATCTGATTGGAGGGGATTTATGCTTTAGATATCAGATATATGATAAAGAGGTTAAACTGTATGAGATGCAAAGAAAAAGAGATGGCTACAGTGGATTCAAATGGAGGGATTTGAGAGTGAATATTTTTGCTGCATGTGAAAAAGGCAGCGGCGGCTAGAGAAAAGAAACAAGACAGAAACCCTAAATAATCTATGGATGTACTAAGAAAGAGAGAGTGTGTTGTGTATGTGATTGTGAGAAAGAGAGAGCGTGAAGTGTGTTTAAAAAGGGACCGCAGCAGGTGTTGTCGTTGTGAACACGTGATATGCTGTCAGCCGTGTAAGAATCCCCTAGATCCATCTAGATAGATGCTGCTGATTGCTGAATGCTGATGCTTTTTAGGCTTAAATCCTTTGCCTCACAACCATGTTTTTTCGGCCCAATAAATAATGGATCAGAATCATATGATATCAAATCCAATTATTTTACATTAAGGATCGGAATCATAAATAATGGATCAGCAGCATATGATATCAAATCAAATCAAATTATTTTACAATCATTTATTCAAATTGTTAAACCAAAAAAAACAATGATTTATTCAAAATTTTGACAGATTTCGGATGTTAAGGTGCTAATTAAATCAATCAATGTAAATTTTTTTATCAGTCAATCAATGTAAATACTTGATTACCTATCTTTCTTTGATGGCTTCTCGTTGATGTGTCGAGATCTCTCCATTTTTGATCGGAATGGATACCGTCGTTTCATTTTATCTCTTAATGACACCTACAAAAATCGTGAGTCGTTCATATTCAATTTTGCGCACTCGCCAACTTTACGTAGTTGAGCATTCTGCGGATTTGAATCATGCCATTTTGATTTGACGATCTAGATTTTTAACTTTAAAAACATATATAAAATGTAAAGTTAAAATATATAGATCGTCTTGATCAAGATTGGTCAATCTAGATTTGTCTAATGCATTTCTGCACCAAGTGGCAACTGCAAATGATCTGAATCCACAGCACGACATGGTTGCGACATAGGTGCGGAGCGACTGTGGATGCACTTGTGTACTGACAACAAACAAATGGAGATGATGACTAAATGGTTCTCGAATCGTTTTTCACTTATTTATAGAAATGAAAATTGATTTAAAATATTGCTTCCGAAATTTTTTATCGCTCCTAATCAGCACGAGGCGTAAGGAAATGGAGATTTCCATTTATACCGAAAATTAGAGGATCTAGACACCTCATTAATTAATGAAAAAGAGTAATACCTTTCGGCAGTGTTATCAAAATCGGACCGACGGGTCCGACTGGCCCGACCAAGACCCAGAGCCTTGTCCGGCTCGGCCTAGATGTTGATCCAGTTTCAACTCCGCATTTGACCAACATAATATATGTTTTGCACCTTTTCACAAAGTCCTCCCGTAGAATTCAACCTTGGCACTTGCAACCAACTAAGCCACATTTTAATTGATGTTAAGGTGTTGCTTATATGATATATATATATATATATATATATATATATATATATATATATATATATATACTCTTGTCAATATATAATCATTTAGCGTTCAATTTTTTTGCCAAGCTTTCCATTAACCTTCCATTTGTTAAAGTTGTATTTTTTTTGCTTTTATATGTTATATACTTATATAATATAGGGTTAAATATGTTTTTAGTCCCTATAAATATAGCGAATTTTGTTTTTAGTCCTTATAAATTTTTTTGGGCATTTTTGGTCCCTACATTATTTACCGTTTGCATTTTTAGTCCCTGCCGTTAGTTTCCACTAACGGTGCTGACGTGGCATTGCTTATGTGTCATATTTTAATGCGTTGGCAGCCACATGTCATTTCCACATCATTTTCTTAATGCCACGTAAGCTACATGTTGGAAATAATAAAAATAAAAAACAAAAACTTACAAAAGAAAATTAAAAACAGAAAAGGAAGATTAAGAAGACTATTGCTTGCTGGGTAAAAAAGAAAGATTCAAAAGGGTAAAAAAACAAAGCAGCGTTCATCATTCAAAACAATGTCTATCTTCAAAACAATGTCCTATCGATCATTCTACTATTGCTTGCTGATTCATGGGTTTTATGGCAATTAGAAAACTAATCTCAAGGGAACCTTGTTCATCTTCAAAATAAAACAATCTGCTGCACCAAATCTAAACAAAAAGGGAACCTTGTTCTTCTTCTTCATCTGCTGCACATAATTTCCAAATCCAAACATCCTTCAACAACACTTAGAAAATATATAGCTCTCTATTCAATGTATAGCACATAATTTCCAAAGTGTAGCTTACGTGTCATTAAGAAAATGACGTGGAAATGAGATGTGGCTGCCAACACATTAAAATATGACACATAAGCAATGCCATGTTAGCACCGTTAGTGGAAACTAACGGTAGGGATTAAAAATGCAAACGGTAAATAATGTAGGGACCAAAAGTGTTCAAAATTTTTTTATAGGGACTAAAAACAAAATTCGCTATATTTATAGGGACCAAAAACATATTTAACCCTATAATATATTTATATCTCTTATAAAAACTAATTATACAACCCATTAAAATAGCATTGCTAATTGTTTTCCACCATTGTAATACACTACTATAGCATTGTTCTATTACTACATTTAAATATTTTATCATTTTACTTAATGACAATTATAAATACAAATACTTTCTTAGTATATATTATAATTTTTGAATTTATTTAATATAGACCAGCTCATGTGGTCCGACCAAAGACCCGCCGGCCGGTTCTGATACCATTGCCTTTCGGTTCGAAACGAAGGTAAGAAATACCTTTTCAGCAAAAAGGTTGTACATGTGTTGTTATTCGGTTCAGTTTTGGTTCCAATTGCTTTATTTTCCGACCTTTTCTTACGACTTGTTTCATACTAAATATCAGCACTAAATGAAAAATATTTTTCGTGTTTTTCGGTTGCTTGATCTCTTCTATAGGTCTAGCACATCACTAGAGGCAGGGCCGACCATGGGCGTGTGCTAGGCTGTGATGTCGCACAGGGTTCCAGCCCAAAAACTATTGTTTTAGGGCGCCCAAAAATATAATAGACTTATATATTTATGATCATATGTTAAATGTTCGATCTCGCGCAGTGGCAGGCCGGAGTGCGGTATAAATATAAACATAATAACATCAACCAAAGAATCATCCTCATACAAACTTGAAACCAACCAACAGCCTCCCGCAAACCCAACCGAACTACACGTTTCAGGAAGGTAGCTCAGTTGGCGAGCTAAGGGACATGAAGGAGTTGCAACAAGGATGTCCAGGGTTCAAAGCCCAGAAACTAACATTCCCCCACCCCACTAACATTTGCTTAGCAAAAAACTCCAACTACACATCTTTACAAAGATTAGCCCATTTATATCCGGGCAATGCATCTCATTCTCAGCTGCATGCATGTTGTTTTTTTCTACAGCTTTTCTTTTGACAAAATGATAATTATATTATATTATATATATTTTTGAAATGTGTTCAACAAAAAAATATATTGTTGTTTAGAAAATATTTTTTGAATTAATATATGAAAATTTTAAAAAATAATTCCAGCCTTTTAAAACAAAATTAATTAAATTTATATTTGTTTTTTAAGAATATTATGATTTTGAGTTCTTAACCACGTTTCTATTGATGAATTAAAATTGTTTTTTTAAAAATTTATTTTTATTTGTAGCTATAGTATTTTTTAATTTTTATTTACTCTTATTTTATATTTGATTATTGGTTATATTCGTTGATGATTTTACCCACACAATAAACTATGTAAAGCCTTGTTACCGAGGGCCCCAATTTAATAAAAGTAGGAGTCCAATTTTAAAAATCAGGTAAATAGTCATTTTGGTCCCTCAAAGTGTTAGGCGCTGTCAATTTAGTCTCTCACTCGAACAAAAATGAAAAACACCCCCACCATGTATTTCGCCCGTCATTTTAGTCCCTCGCGGTAACTGTCATCCTTAACTCTGTTGAAGTTGCTGATGTGGCACGTTTAGTGCCACAGTGGTTACCACATAGGAAAGGACCAAATTGACAGTAGAAAAATATTTTTTTAAATATTTCTTTTTTAATAAATAACAATATTAATGTATAACTTACTGTCATTTTAGTTCCTCAAAGGTATAACATACTGTTATTTTAGTCTTTTAAAGGTATAAATTATTAGCATTTCGGTCCTTACGTAATTTTGCATAATTGGTAAAACAATAACTGCATAATCCTGCATAATTGGTAACAATATAAATGCTGCTGCTGGATGAGTGATTTGCCTCTGCCTAAATTCAGATGCAGAGGTTTGAAAAGAAACGCCATCTTTAATGTTGAAGCAGAATCCATTGCTCTTGTTGTTGGAATTGGGAATATAATGAAAGAAGATGATGACATGATGATGATAATGATGATGATGATGATATCAGTGATGAAGAAGAAGAACGATTTTGTCCAATTCCAATCCTATTTGGGAATAGAGTTGGTTTTTATAGCTAATTATTTATTTATAGTTTTTTGGGGAAAAAGTTAAAATCTAAATATAATCTAAAATATGCTTTTAAGTAGTTTCTTAGAAACTAAAAATAATCTCATGATTCTTTTTTTTTTTAAATTAAAATCACAAGAGATTTTGTATTTAGTGACCAAATCCGAACTGTTAATTTAAATTTACGTTTATAATTAAATATTCTCATTTCTCTTAATATCCTAATTTTTCACATGAGTCGTCTCATATATTAGACATATTATTTTTTGGTTTCGATCATTGTTGGCTACTCACGGAGCATCCCAAAGACTTTTAATGAAAGATTAATCTTTGCTCATACTTAAGATTAAACGTCGCACTTACGGAAATTGAACCTGGGAGCGCCGGGTCAACCCTCTGTGTCCCAGGGTAGATTAAGCCATTGGGCGTGTTATGAGACAACTCTTAGTTTTTTTTTTGGTGATAAATAAGAACTCTTAATTTTAATTTTAATTGTTAGATTAAAGTTAACGATTCAAATTTCGTCATTAATTACAAGATTTCTCACAGTTTCTAATTAAAAAGGAAATAATCATACATGACCTTGTAATTAATGGTGTAATCTGAACAGTTAATTTTAATCTAATATTTATAATTAAATGTTTTCATTCTTATAAACTAAATAGATACAACGGTGAAATTGTCAACAAAAAACAACAATTAATATATGTCAACCTGCGGAATTTCTTGCGGATTTTTACTACTAGAATTTTCACCATTTCCTGCGGATTTTTACTAAAAATGTTTCCTGCGGAATTTTCAGCGGATTATGGTTCCCAGTTATTTTGTTCGTGGATAATTGTTTCCTGCAAATTTTTGATTCGACAGGAAATTTCCGCAGGAAATTCCGCAAGAAGTCTGCAGGAAATATCCGCAGGAATCCTGCAGGAACTTCAAACTTTTCGCACAAAATTCCACAGGAAATTCTGCATGAAAGCCAAAATCTTATGAAAGTTACAGGAGCACAACCTTGCTCAAGCATCGGATGAAAGTTGCATTTTTTCCATTCTGTATATTATTATTATTAGAGATTTCTATAAATATCAATAATTATAAGTCACCAAATAAAAGAAGACATAACTAATTATACAGAAAAGCCAAAATCTTATGAAAGTTACATGAGCACAACCTTGCTCAAGCATCTGATGAAAGTTACATTTTTTCCACTCTCTATATTATTATTACTAGAGATTTCTATAAATATCAATAATTATAAGTCAGCAAATAAAAGAAGACATAACTAATTATACAAAAGACTTTTTTATTACAAAATAATAGCATTACAAAGGAAATCACTAATATCATTATGAGGTTTTACAAATGTATAGAAATAATGATAATTAAGAAGCAATAATTTGCTAAATTAAGTATCCATTTGGATGATAATGCAGCAAGCTAAGACACTTCTTTTGCATCAGAGCTTGTTTACTGAAGGTCATCCAGTGACAAGTCTTTTCAAAACTCTGCAAGCAGTCATTGCCATATGTTAGCAAACTATAAAGACAGTAATTTGAGAATATGTATTTTATAGAGCATAAAAAAGTATCAAGCTTACAAAGAAGGTACAATGATAACAAAAGACAAAAAAGTAATGATGCTTTAACAACCATCTTTAATATTGTACTTTTGAAGTAATTAGAAGGATATGATAGGAGGATATCAAATTACTCAACATTATGACAGAAGGAAGATGGTGTCCAGCATATTTAATATTCCATATTATCCATATATGATCTCATGAATACTCAAGATACAGGTTTTAATTCAATCTTAGTAATATTGCGGATTTGCATTCAAGCTAAACACTTCATATTACAAAAATCAGGCAGGAGTAATTGTGTAGTGTAATGAAATACCTAGCTAGCTAAGCACATTATTCAACAGGTGCATCTCCAACAAGCTTGAATTCCTGCACCTCCTTAAAGTTCATCCATGACTTTTCCCAAACATTGGCTTCATAATATAATATAATACCAGGCATGTTTACAAAGCTTTTTCATTTATGATTTCTAATTACTAAGCATCACAAGTGTGTGGTGAAAATTGGAAAGCAGAAAGAATAGCCTTACAACCATAGTTGTTCTCTGAGCAAGTAGCATGGATGACTCATAAAGTGGGTGCAAGACTTCAGGTACACTCCAGGGCTGATTTCAAACAAGCGAGCAAGTTAATTGAAAGCTACACAAATTTGTTTTATATTTTTTTGACAAATTCTAAATTTCATGACTAATGCTGTAGCATTTTAATTTCCACTAATTAAAATGACTTACCAATTGATTAAGTTCCATGCAATAAAACAGGACTGCAAAGTCTGATGCTAAATGATTTGTTGATGATTATGAAGCATATGACAAGTACCAAAAAGAACCAGAATCTGCTGAGGCTGAACAGAACAGGACTGCAAATGCTGCTAATAATGGTCCAAGCACCTCAGCAACAGGTTCTCCTGATGCTGAAGCAAACTGGATGAACAATTAAACATTGTCATTCATCAATATCAAAGCAACAGAAAAATGGATGAACAATTAAACATTGTCAATCATAAATGTCAGAAGCAAAATGGATGAATAATTGAGCATTGTCATTCTAAACTTATTTCATCTTTAATAGCGACAAGCTGACAAAGGACAACAATCGGTGACAAATCCAACTTAGAATCAAGCTGGCATTCATCTTTCAGACCTTTTGTTGTTAAACTTCTTAACATTACACTCATTTTGCAGTGAACGATTAAGTGGAAGTTTAGAGAAGAAAAACAAACCTCTGAGATTTTCGGAGGTGGCCACAAACTTGAGACAAATTGCTTTCAGCTGGAAACAATGGTGCTGCTCTGCCAAGGCTAGGTTGTTTCCATGGTATTTATTGCTACATCTTCACAGAGGCTTGCAGCTTGCTTCACATATCAGCCTAAGCCTCTCCAAGGCATACCGATCAGCTGCCTCTAGAAGATACTGAGCCACCAAGGTTGTTGCCCATTTCGAGCTCAACCCAGTAAGCTCTTGCATGTCAGGCACTGAGTCCCAGTATATAAAATGAAGCACTGCCTGCAAACAAGAGAAAAGGCACAACTGACAAGTTATTCTGCATGCATTTTGCTCTGTATAATTATCAAGCTAAGTAATGTCACATTCTTGATAAGTGTAATTAAAAAAGCAAAACAATGGCATATCCTCCATAAGAAATTAAGAAATCCATTAAAAAAAGTTCACCCTCCATTGTTAATATTACCACATTTTCTATTCATATCTAAAACATTAACTACATTCATTTACTATATTATGTGAAACATCTCAAATTATGCTCATCAACCTCAAAGATGAAAATCAAAATGACATTATTTAGCACCTAGAAAAAAGGATCTAGTACAACTCCACAGATTTGCAAGAGTAAAATTCCAAGCTAAAGCATATAAGGAAAGGCATAAAATAACTTAAAGCTGTGACCAAAAAGCCATGTGACTCTGTCTATTCAAATGCAAACTGCTACATTACAAAGTGATGCAAACTGCTACATTACCCAACTCCTGCACCTCCTTAAAGTTCATCCATGACTTTTCCCAAACCTTGGCTTCATAAACCTTTTTATTCCCATCATCTTTTGCCTCTAAAGTTATGTGATGCAAGGTACCAGTAACCACTTGCTCTTTGCACTTATCACCTTTGCAAATTCCAGAAGTGCATTCTGCATAAATCAGACCAAATTTTAGGCCTATCAACTCACTATGATGAAGAGTTTCATCTGTATATGAAATAGTAATGACATAATTCTTGTACAGACATAGTGTATATAGATACTACCAATCAAAAACACTTCAAGTTAATGTTAAAATGACATCTGCAATGGCTTTATGGACACCAATTTCAGAATTCTTATGATAGGATTTTCCCAAAAGAGAATGCAGTCAATTACCCTCACAATTCAGCTGTCCTTAGCTGTCCTATGCTTCATCAGATTGACAAAAATGTGCAGGATAATAGTGTTTGACGGAAATTGTAGAAATAAATGTGAATACTAATTGTGCAAAACCCTAGCAGAGCATTATGAAAGTAAATTTGAATATTCAAAATTGCAAAGGCAAACAAAATCGTTCAGGATGCAACAAATAGAACTCAATCCTGATGCAAAATCTAAATCGAAGACATTAGAAGCTAGATGAATGCTTAAACTGGGCTTCAATCTTGGAAATCTCAATTGCTACCCTAGAATAATGAAGAAACAACACATGAGAAAACACTTTAACATAGTTCAAATCTGACAAAGAAAAAACAAACACGTAAAAAAAGAAAACAAAACTGAGAATCAATGGAAATCAAAGAAAAAACCTAAATCAATTTGTTAAAATCGGCAAAAGAGAAAAAAAGCATAAAAAAACCCTAAAGCATGAGATTAAGAGAGAAATATGGAAGAAATTTGAAAAGAACCAAACCTGTGTAGAACAAAGCAGCAGCAGAGAGAAATCGTTGACAAATCAAAGAAGCTAGAGCAGCAGAAATCGATCGAGCAAAGAGAGAAGCTAGAGTAACAGCGTTACAATCTTGAAACGAGGTGGACATTGAAGACAGAAATCGCGGAGCATGAACGAGGGTGGAGGTTGAGGAGTGAAATCGTAGAGCACGGGAAGGTTCACATGGTTGATTTCATTGTTACAAGCTTCAATTTCTGGATCTGTTGAAGAAATTATGCAATATCTTCTGTTTAGTTCTCAGATATTTCCTGCAGAAGTTTTTCAAAAGATAATATCTGAGATTTCTAATAGTGATATTTTTTTTATATATATATATATATTGATTGCTGATTATGAATAATAAAAAAAAAGTCTTAAAATTATTCATTTTGATTCCAACAAAATGTTTTCTTTTTTTAATTTAAATAGTCATTGCAAAATTTAAAATTATTCAATTTAATTCTTAAGGTTATTTTTAAAGTTGATATGTCATAGGGACTAATAAATAATTTTAAAAAGAGTATTTAAAAAAAATACTATAAACTAAAATGAATAATTTTAAATTTTACGGCGAATATTCTTTAAAAAAAACCTTTTTGAAAGGACAAAATTGAGTATTTGAAGCATTTGTAGGGACAAAAAGAAGTTAACATTACATATATGTGTAGTCATAGTTTTTTTTTTACCAAATCGTCTCTAAGAAGTTGATCACTCCAAATTCATACTTTGATTGACGATCCTTAGTTTATGACCACGTTCTCCATCGTTTATTTGGTATAAATCCTAAGTTCTTTCATTTTTAAGCCTTTACAGAATTAAGTGATATTTTTTGTTGAAAACCAAAATTAAGTGATATGAAATACTTATCAAAAAACGTTACATGGAACATGCTCAAACCAATCACAAGGTGGTGCATGATAAAAGAGGTGATGTAACCGATCATCTTCTATTGATAATGTAAATGCTCTCTCAAAAATCACCTTTAACATTACTTGAACCCTCCATTATATCATAATTGAAAGCTAGGAGGCATATGAAACTATACTTTTTATTAAGATTAAGCGCGCAACTCTGCCTTAAAATTAAAGGCATTTTTTCACCATAAAATTTTTCTAACTAAAAAATAATTGAGTGCACATAAAAAAATAAATTCAACGAATAAATTATAAATCTTATATATTTATATTCTACTTTGATTTCTCATATTTTCTTATAGTAATTAAAAACATAATTATTCCACCAAATTCTTTTATTTTAAGTTCTTTTTTGTTATCCAAATTATATTAATTATATTAATAAAAATAAACCTAAAAAAACAAATATTACTTTCGATACAAATTGACTCACAATTCAAATATATTCAAATAAAAAATACAACTATATAATAAGTACTAAATATAAATATAATAACATAAACTCAACAAGCATCTTCATACAAATCAGAAACCAACTATCACCCTTACATTACAAAATTTACTCAACAAAAATCCTCACACACTCTCTCTCTCTCATAATTATAGTTTTAAATCTCTAATAAATTTTAGCTATCTTATGGGTAAGTACCAAAAAATATTCGGTGATTTTATGTCACCCTTAAGACAGAGACCTTAAACTATTCGGTGATCATATGTCACCGTTGAGACATAGACCTTGTGAACAAATTAATCAAGGAAATCACGGTCGTCAAAATAACTAGATCATCAACCATGTGCAAATGAGTAAAACACACGGACAATTCATCTGAAACAACAACGAGCTGTCCCATGGCTCATCGATCCAGTTGGAGGACATCAAGTGCCAGTATTCAGCATGATATCCAAAGAACAAAGACATAGTAAAATAACTAGATGTAAGAAATAAAGGACGAGATCTTAGTGGGTTGTGAAGAAGTGAAATTGTATTGTATGGGATGCAAAAAGGAATGGCTCCGGTGGATCTGATTGGAGGGGATTTATGCTTTAGATATCAGATATATGATAAAGAGATTAAATTGTATGAGATGCAAAGAAAAAGAGATGGCTATAGTGGATTCAAATGGAGGGATTTGAGAGTGAATATTTGCTGCATGTGGAACAGGCAGCGGCAGCTAGAAAAAAGAAACAAGACAGAAACCCTAAATAATCTATCGATGTAAGAAAGAGGGAGTGTGTTGTGTATGTGATTGTGAGAAATTGAGAGCATGAGGTGTGTTTAAAAAGCAACCGACCGCAGGTGTTGTCGTTGTGACCACGTGATCTGCTAGCTGGCCGTGTAAGAATCTCCTAGATCCATCTAGATAGATGCTGCTGAATGCTGATGCTTTTTAGGGTTAAATCCTTTGCCTCATAACCATGTTTTTCGGCCCAATAATGGATCAGAATCATATCACATCAAATTATTTATCCAAAATTTCGGATGTTTAAGGTGCTAATAAATCAATCAAATGTAAATACATAATTACCTATCTTTCTTTGATGGCTTCTGGTTGATGTGTCAAGATCTCTCTCCATTTTTGATCGGGATATCGTCGTTTCATTTTATCTCGTAATGACACTGGACGACAAAAATTGTGAATCGTTCATATTCAATTTTGCGCAGTCGCCAACTTTACGCAGTCGAGCATTCTGCGGATTTGAATCATGCCATTTTGATTTGATGATCTAGATTTTTAACTTTAAAAACATATATAAAATGTAAAGTTAAAATATATAGATCATCTGATCAAGATTGGTCAATCTAGATCTATCTAATGCATGACTGTGCCAAGTGACAACTGCAAATGATCTGAAACCACAACACCACGTGGTTGTGACATAGGTGCGGAGCGACCGCATGTGGATGCACTTGTATACCGACAAAAAACAAATGGAGATGATGACTAAGTGGTTCTCGAATCGTTTTTCATTTATTTATAGAAATGTAAATTGATTTAAAATATTGCATCTGGAATTTTTTCTCGCTCCTAATCTGCACGAGGCGTAAGGAAATGGAGATGCCCATTTATACCGAAAATTAGAGGATCTAGACACCTCATTGATTAGTAAGTTATGTCATTAATGAAAAAGAGTAATACCTTTCGGTTCGAAACGAAGGTAAGAAATACCTTTTCAGCAACAAGGGTGTGTTGTTATTCGACGTGGTTTTGGTTCCAATTGCTTTATTTTCTGACCTTTCTTACGACTTGTTTCTTACTAAATATCAGCACTTGGTGAAAAAAAAATTTCGTGTTTTTGGGTTGCTTGATCTCTTCTAGCTGATAGGTCCAGCTCATCACTAGAAGCAGGGTCGACCATGAGCGTGTTTCTAGCCTGTGATACCACACAGGGTTACAGCCCAAAACTATTGTTTTAGGGCCCAAAAATATGATAGACTGGTATATATTAATGTTGTTCTGATCATATGTTAAATGTTCGGGGCGGCGCAGTGGCAGGTGGGAGTGCTAATTTTTGTTTAAACTGGGGAACACAGGTTCGATCCCTGCGTTTGGTGTATTTTAGTTTATTTGTATCTGGTATTGCATCTCATTCTCAGCTGCGTGCACGTTGTTTGTTTTTTTACAGCTTTTGACAAAATGGTAACTATATTATATTATACATTTTTTTGGAATGTATTCAACCAAAAAATATATTGTTTTCTAGCAAATATTTTTTGAATGAATATTTGAAAATTTTCAAAAAATAATTCCAGCATTTTAAAACAAAATTAATTAAATTTATATTTGTATTTTAAGAATATTGTGATTGTGTTCTTAACCGAATTTCTATTGACGAATTAAAATAGTTTTTGGATGTATTATATTATATATTATTTTGGAATGTATTCAACCAAAAAATATATTGTTTTTTAGCAAATATTTTTTGAATGAATATTTGAGAATTTTCAAAAAATAATTCCAGCATTTTAAAACATAATTAATTAAATTTATATTTGTTTCTTTAAGAATATTGTGATTTTGAGTTCTTAACCGAATTTCTATTGACGATTTAAAATAGTTTTTAAGAATTTTATTTTTATCTGTAGCTGTAGTTTTTTTTAATATATATTTACTCTTTTTTTATATTTGATTATTGGTTATATTCGTTGACGATTTTGACCCCCACAATAAATTATGTAAAGCCATGTTGCCGAGAGCCCCAATTTAATAAAAGTACGAGTTCAATTTTTAAAATTTGAACAAAGGCTCTCAATTGTTTGGGATAGCCCTGATCGGAAGTTGTAATCCAAAAATAATCAAAAATATGCTTTTAAGTAGTTTCTTTGAATCTAAAAATAATCTCATATGATTCTTTTTTCTTTTTAAATAAAAAAATCACAAAAGATTTTGTAATTAATGATCAAATCTGAACCGTTAATTTAAATTTAACGTTTATAATTAAAAATTCTCATTTCTTTTAATATCCTAGTTTTTCACATGAGTCATCTCATTTATTGGACGTATTATTTTTTGAGTTGGATCTTTGTTGGCTACTCACGGAGTGTTTCAAACGCTATCAATGAAAGATTAATCTTCGCTCGTGCTTAGAATTAAATTTCGCACCGGCCAACATCAAGTTTGTCCACTGCGGAAATTGAACCCGGGAGCACTGGGTCGACCCCTTTTGTCTCAGGGTAAATTAAGCCATTGGGCGTATTATGAGATAACTCTTGTTTTTTGTGATAAATAAGAACTCATAATTTTAATTTTAATTGTTAAATTAAAGTTAACAATTCAAATTTCGTCATTAATTACAAGATTTTTTTTTATTTCTAATTAAAAAGGAAATAATCATACATGATCTTGTAATTAATAGTGTAATCTGACCTTAATATTATTTTAATACTTATAATTAAATGTTTTCATTTCTTATAATAACTGAGTTGTATAAGAGTGTGAGAGGAGTCAGATTTTGACGAAAAAGTCTGGGTGGGCAGCTAATAAAGTTACGCGTGCAGTGGTGATAAGAAGCAAGATGGGTGACGGAATAACGAGGCAGAGACATACTGGTATGAGAAAAATTAGGCGTGAGAGACACTGAGAGGGAGAAGAAGGTTACACGTGCGTGAGAGACTGAGAGAGGGAAGAGGAAAGGTCGCTTAAGAACCGTGGTGGAGCTTGAGGTCTGAGGATATAATACAATTAAAATTGATAAATATAAATTAAAAATTACTTCTAAACAAAATTAAATGACTAAAAAATATATTTTGATTTTACATATATAGACTCAATCGAGGTTGTTTGTAAAAAGAAAATTTAAATTTTTTTTGATTTTAATTTTAAAATGCTGAAAATATTTGTCAAAAGTTATCAACCGTTTATTCATAATTCCTAAATTTGAATATAAACGATGTGAAAATGTTATTATATAATAACAAAAATAGGAATAAATATAAGAATTATTTTTACTGAATAAACATAAGACTTTTTTATCATAAAATAACTATAAGACTTTATACTTTTTAATTACTAGAGTAAATTTTTTGTCAAAAAAATAATATAAAAATACAAGAATTTTATTTTGCAAACGAGTTTGATCCCTGTCCCAACAAGGATTCGAACCCAGTAGTTAACAGTGACAGACAGTAGATTTAACCACTACACTAGAATATTTAATTGCAAAAAAGCGCGCAAAATTTATATATATATATTTAGTAGTTGTTTTTTAAATTGAGGTATTATAGTAATTTCATAATTTTTTTGAGTCGGGCCATGGCCCAGCCCTAAGGACGATCCGCCTCTGAGAGGAGTGAATCATTAATGTCATAGATTAAATGGTTAGTGGCTGAGATTAAAACAAAAAGCCAATGTGATGTACACATCTTTTGATCACGTAACACTCATATATTTATTGTTATACGGTTCTAATTTACTCCTCTCACTTGATACACCCTTTTATGGGGATGACTCAGGTAAGAATACTTGGTTATTATAAGAAATAAGAACTTTTAGGTTATGTTTGACAAATCAAATCTGCTAGCTTATAGCGGATAACTTATATATAGCGATAAGTTACTTGTGAGTGTTTGGCACAACTAGCTAATTATAATATTTTTTAACTAGCTTATAGCGATAAGTTACTTGATTCACTCAATTACACGGGGATTACAATTTGCACCCTTCGTTTTATCTAACACACCCATGTATTAATATGTATTAATTTAGTTAGCTTCTTTATTTTCAAGCATTAATTATAAATGTCCATTTATGTCATTTTATCATAAACTAATTAGATACAACAGCAACGGTGAAATTGTCAATAAAAAGCAACAATGATTATATGTCAACCCAGAACATACTGTTTTATTCTTACAATCGGGTATCTTATTCGTATATAATACCTATACTATAAGAAATTTTAAAGAAATTGTGGTGCTTCCATTTTGTGTGTGTATTTTTTTTCCACATAGATTGATTGAATTGATTATGAATAGAAAAAAGAAAGCCTTAAATATCATTTTAGTCCTTGCAAATACAACGAATATCTAATTTGATCCTTGTAAATTATTATTTTTTAAAATAGATTAAATGTTCATTATCAAGAGCAACAATTAACCACCTGTGGTTTCACTTCTTCATTGTATTTGCAAGGACTAAACGAAGAAGTGAAACCACAAGTGGTTAAATGTTCATTGATTGAATTAATTAATTTCAATGTTCATTTTAGTCAAAAATTGAAGGAAGGTAAAAGCTCCTAAACGTTGAAATTAATTAAACCTTGAAACGTAGAAGTGAAACCACAAGTGGTTAAATGATGTGCAAGTTGCTCTCCTAAGTGATGTTGCCAATTAGGTGCACTTTTTTCTTCTGATAAAGGGGAAACAAGTGCTGCCTCTAATGTTAGATTTACATTAGCAGATGACACACTACAATAGAAAAAGCAATCAGTAGCACTTTTTTTAGTCCTTAGTAGCGCTTTCGGGTGCTACTTATGCAGCTGTTACTGTTGCCACTCCCCCAACAGTGCAATAAAAGCGCTACTAATGGTTAGGAATGAGTAGCATTTTTTTTAAAAAAAAGTGCTACTAATGGTCGAGAATCAGTAGCGTCTTTTTGAAAAAAGCGCTACTGATTCTCATTTTAAAAAAAAGGTTTTTTAGCATATTCAATTCATGTATTCCCTCAATTGCACACCATTACTATCAAAACTATTTACACCATTACTACCAAAATAAATTTAAAAATATTAAATAGGGCTTTTATTAATGAAGTTAGGCCAATGCATAAGGCAAGCCAAGACCAAGAAAATTACAACTTTGACCCTGAATAAACTTCAAGCAAATGGGCCACAATGACCTTACATTACAAAAATTACATTTATACTAAGATAACATATAAGTAAAACATTATGCATTTTTTTTATAAGTAAAAATTATATTAAAGGGGATGCAAACGGGCACCTCAACCGTTACAAATACCAAGGGGCCCCATTAAAACCTCATTGGGCCAAAACCTCATGGGAAAAACACCCAAAGAGGAAAGAGTGCCCCAAGAAGAATGAGAGAAAATGCCAAATTACACCGAATTCATACAAACAATAGGGTTTCCCCACCAATCGGAAATCTTCAAAGCTGAATTGTGCCTTTAAATACTAATGAACCAACTTCAGGAAATAGTTATGCATTAACACCGGTCATTACTCCAACCCTCCAAAGATTAGCCCGAGAAAAAGTCATTCACTACTCTTTGAGTCATTACACCACTCCGATGGATTAATGAATTTATTACTGGTAGAATAATTCTCTTCCAGTAGATATTCTTTGAGGGCATGCTGGAAGAGGAATAGGAGAACTCAAACCGGTGCTTCTATGGAAATCATCAAATTCATGACTCTGTTCAGCATCACTGACTTTTTCCTCTTGTCCAACTTTTGAGGGGATATCATAAAAAACTAGAGGTCGTCCATTGCCGGACAACTCGACAAGGTTTGCAACTAGAAGCTCAATATCAAGGCCTCTGCTTACAACAACTACTTTAAGTGGACGAATCAGTTATGTTCTAATGCGCGATGATAGAGAATTCTGCTTCTTGGGGTCAACTATCTTTTTGTAATCTCCTTGCATGATGAACAAGTCAATCTCACATCTTCCTTTAGATTTTGTAGAGAAACTCCCATAAGGTTAGTAGGAGGAAAGTGAAATTTCAGAAATAACAGCCTAAAATTATGCTTATCAGTTCTTTTTTTTCTTAATAACAGCTTAAAATCAAATTGAGAAATAGTGGTCTATCAAGAACTTAAAAGTACCATACTTTAATGTTGTAGTCCTTGTCTCCTTGAGTGTTCTCATAATGTCATAAAGAAGACCTTTGTGGTTTTGGGACATAATTTCGCATCAACAAGACACATTCTTCTCAATTGTATTATCATAAACTAAATAGATATAAGTTGCGTATTGAGGTACAAAATCTTGCGATGGTGATTACAGCTGCAAAGCATGTAAATACAAGACAAACCGTCAGCCCCGAAGTGAGATGGGTCTCTTGGCACCCTTATCGTGATGATTGTATTGTTCTTAATGTGGACGGTAACAGTCTAGGAAACCCAGGGCCTTCGGGTATGGTTGGTGTTATTCGTCGTACTGATGGTACTTGACTGGTGGGATTTGCTGGCTTTTTGGGTGTGCATGATAGTTTGTTCGCGGAGCCCTTTATAGAGGTTTGACTCTTGCTTGGGAGGAGGGTTATAGGCACATCACTTGTTACTAGATTCTCAATTGGCGATCCATCTGGTGCTCACCCCTCTCAACAACTTGCATGGTTATGCGACGATTATTCAGAACATTAAAGACTTGCTAAGCCTCACCTGGACAGTTCGTTTAGTCCACACGTTGTGGGAAGGAAACTCAGTCGCTGACTATATGCGAAGCACAATGCAAACAGTACGGAGACTTGGGTGCTCTTTCACACTCCTCCTTCAGTATTGCATAATGTTCTCAACGCGGATACAAGAGCGCTAATTTCTCATAGTTAATTTTTTTTTTGTCTCTTTCCTTTTCTTTCCCTTTGTATACAAAAAAAACTAAATAGATATAACGGTGAAATTGTGAATAAAAAGCAACAATTACTCTATGTTAACCCAAACATACATTTTTATTATTACACAAATTATAGAGTTGGGTTTTATTCGTGAATAACACTATATACTATTGGAAATTTTAAAGCAATTCTCGTACTTCCACTTTTTTGTGTCTATTTTTTTTTCCCACATACTCCCTCCGATCTCTTTTATAAGCAAAATTAACTATTTTCACGGTGATTAAGAAAATTAGTTAAGTGCAATTGATTGCCTAGTTTTCATACAAAAAATTAACCAAATTTACTATAGTAACCTTTTTAATATTTAATGAAAAGAATATCTTATTTAACTTTATTCTCGACCACTCAATTGAATGAAGGGTATATATGGAACAATAGCATTAAATATGGTAAAAGTAGTTAACATTTGCTTATAAAAGAGACCAAAACTTGAGCAATGTTTTTTGCTTATAAAAGAGACCGGAGCGAGTAGATTGAATGAATTGAATTAATGATGAATGGAAAAAAGAACTTAGCACGACATATGTGCGATCATGGAGTCGATCACTCCAAATTCATACCTTGATTGACGACCCTTAGCTTATGCCCACGTTCTCCCTTGTTTACTTTGGGCTCTGTTTGGTAAAAATTAAAAATTAGTTGATAGCGGATAAGCGAATAACGGATAGCGGATAAGCTACCTGATTGCAAATAATGTGTTTGATAAAACTAGCGGTTAAAATAGCTAGTAAATGTAAAATGACATAAAATAATATTTAATTAATTATTAAATTATTTAATGATGAGAGAATGTTTCATGAGGAATGAGAAATAATTTAAGAAAATAAAAAGGGTAAAAATGTCAAAAAAAAAGTGAAACGATATCCACTAGCGTTTGAAAAAACATTACTTGAAGTAGTGTCTGAAAAAATGAACGCTACTCGAAAAACGCTATACCTAGTGCTTACCAAATATGCATACTCTTTACCCACTAGTTTCATCTGCTACCCGCTAGCGGATAGGACACGCCAAAATGAACCTTGGTATTAATCCAATGATGACCTTCGTTTTTTAAACCTTTACATGATTAAGTGATATGGAATATCTATAAAAAAAGTTACATCAAATATACTCAAATGCCAGATGGTACATGATAAAAGAGGTGATGTAATACGTTGATAACGTAAATGCTCTCCACTCCTTATATAGAGCTAAGAGCCGGATGTAATGTACAAATAATGGTGTGCATAGTCAAAACTCATAGGATTTTGAACCCACTACTAAAATTGAAAGCTAGCTAAAAAACAATCCCATCTAACCCCTTAGGATTTTGTGGGATTTTGCAGATTAGTTTTTCTTCATGTTGTCTGTCTTTTTTCTCCGCAAAAAATGTAGGCGTACGGAGTTCGAACCTCGCTCCCCCTTATACCCTCTAATAACTAACACACTAATTACTAATTAACTTGTCTATAAAAAAACATGAAATGGTATATTCATGAAATCAACGTGAAGGTAAAATGGTAACATGATATCCAAGAATAATAGTAAGTCTGTAAAAAAAGAATATTGCAACGTAATGGTAATGAATAGTGTTTTTAATTTATATATTATTTTTTTGAAATTTTGTTATCTTTTTTGAGTAACATGATGGTATTACTTATTTTTGTGCTGATAATTTTTTGCATAATATGTTCTCCGTTAATAGTTTGTACTTTGAGTGAAAAAATATATAATTTAATGGAAAGAAGGGAAAGAGATAGAGCTGCAAATTAAAGGACAATATTTGGGATGCTATAAGAGAGATCTCAAAATTAGATAAAGACTATAATTCTGAACATATTATTCAAATCCAAGAGTAAGAATGATAAGATGCTAATGCTTCGAGGACTAGTATAACTATGAATATGTGGAGAAATGCTACTTAGGATAGTGAATTAACTAATTAACTAATAGTTCTATTGATTTTAAATTTTTTTATCTCAACATTGTTGTTTTTTGTTGTTTTTGTCTTTAACTTTTTAAAATTTTGAATCCATGTTAAAAATCTTTGAAGTCTTGTCAGATCTCATAAATCCACTAAGTGCATGTTTGGGATCCCAAACCCACGTCCACAACCACTTTCGCCGGGGAAAAGCTACGGCAACTCTGAAGCTCTAAATTGTAGCTTCACTCCTGCCGTGGTTTTTGGTTGACGCGCGGCAATCCAACCGCCCATCCAAACACACACTAAGTCTTTTCAAATCCTATAAATTCTTCCTAAAAATCATGAAATTTCTATAAAATCTTTTAAAATCTGTGAGACTTTTTTCAGCTAAAATAATCCATTAAAATCTCAATCCAATACACCCCCCTTTGGGTGTACTATTTATAAATTATACTCTAAAATCCCAAAAAAATCTATCTACTAAAACAATCCCTTAAAATCTATGTAATTTTGAATACCAACCGAATTTTTTTAAGTTGTAAAAAGTGTCAAATGAATACCACCGAATTTTGTGAGACTTAAAATTTTTTAAAATCTTGAATACCACAAGATTTTTTTATATTAACTAAAAGTCCTGATTGAATACCACGCGATTATTCTATCCAAAGAAACTCTTTTAAAATCCTATGAAATCTTAATCCAATACACCCTCTTAAGAGTCATATGAAACACGACTTTTGGTTACAATTGGGCACGCTTGCCTTAAAATTAAAGGCTATTTCTTCATCTTAAAATTTTTGTAACTAAAAAAATTGAGTGCGCATGAAATAAAATAAATTCAATAAATAAATTATAAATTATAATTATAAATATTTTATATTTATATTCCATTTTTGATTTTTGATATTTTCTAATAATAATAATAATAATTACCAACATAATTATTACACCAATTTTTTTAAGTTCTTTTTCATTCATCCCAATTATATTACATAAAAATAAATTAAAAAAAAACATATAATCTAATATTTTATCCAAATCGACTTACAATTCAAATATATTCAAATATAATGATACACTTATACTGTAAGTGATTAATATAAACATAATCCTCACACTTTTAAACATAATAACAACAATCATCCACATACTCTATGATTGTGAAACAAGCATCCTCATACGATATGAGGATAATCATTGCACCTATTCACTAAATCTCTGTCTCTATAAATCGTAAATATTTTCATCCATGGTAATTGTAAGAAGAAAATATTAAGTGGTGAATTTATATCACCTTTAAGACAGAGACCTTATAAACTAATTAATCAAGGAAATCACGGTCGTCAAAATAACTAAATCATCAACCTATGCAATTCAGTAAAACATGGCCAAGAAACATAAGTCGTATTCGGTTGCTGTAGCATATCTCGAACAGTTCGACTGAAGTAACAATAATCTGTCCCATGGCTCATCGATCCGGTTGGTGGACATCGAATATCAAGAATCAGCATCATATATATCTAAAGAACAAAGACAGAAAAATAAGTAAATGCAACAAATAGGACCAGATATCTGATATTTGCTACAGAGAAAAGGGATCGCAGATTTAAGTGGTTTGTGGGTTTGGATTTATTGTCAGATATGATGAAGAGGTGAATTTGTATGAGATTCAACGAAAAAGAAGTGGCTAAAGTGGATTTGAATATTAGAGGGACTTGAGAGTGAATGTGCTGCATGGAAAAGGCAGCAGCGGCTAGAGCAAAGAATGCAGACGCAGACAGAAACCCTAAATAATCTATCTATATAAGAAAGAGAAAGTGTGTGGATTGTGAGAATTGGAGATCGTGAGGTGTGTTTAAAAAGGGAGGGTAAGGTGCTGTCATGGTGATGACCACGTGATCTGCTCTTTGCCGCTCAGTTGCGGCTAGATCCTTCTAGATGCTGATGATTTTTTAGGGTAAAATCTTTTGCATCACAACCGTGTTTTCGGCAAAACCCACGCAGCAATGTTTGATAACCAAAAACAAGAACCATGTTTTCGGCCCAATGGATCAAAATCATGTATCATATCATATTATTTTACATAAAGGATGGAATAACAATGATTTATTCAAGATTTCAACTGAGATTTCCAATGTTAAGGTGTTAATCTATCGATCAACGTAAATAAATGATTACTTATCTTTCTTTGATGGCTTCTCGTTGATGCGTTGAGATCCTCTCCATTTCTGATCGGAATGGATATCGTTGTTTCATTTTATCTCTTAATGACACCCAACGAAAAAATCGTGAATTGTTCCATATTCAATTTTGAGCAGTCGTCGACTTTGCACAGTCGCTAACTTTACGTGGTCGAGCATTCAGTGGGTTTGAATTGTCCCATTCGATTGAACGATCTAGATATTTAACTTAAAAAACATATACAAAATATAAAGTTAAAATCTAAATCGTCTAATCAAAATTGGATAGTTTAGATCTACTTAATGCATGACTATGCCAAGTGGGGGCTGCAAAGGATCTTAACCCACATCACGGCGAGGTTGCGGCACAAGTGCAGAGTAACAGTGGACGCACTTGTGTGCTAACAACAAACGAGTGGAGATGATGACGAAGTGGTTCTCGAAATGTTTTTCTATTATTTAAAAAAATGTAAACTAATTTTAAATATTGCATCTCGGGCATTGAAATTTTCTATCGTTCCTTATAAGCACGGGGCGTAAGAAAATGGTGATACCCATTTTTACCCGAACATAAGAGGATCTAGACACCTCATTGATTAGTAAGTTACGGCATTAATGAAAAATATTTTTCGTAATTTTTTTTGTTGCTGCAATGAAATATTTGTGGAGAAATCATATTCGCCAACATTCAATTTCTAATTTTTAACCTCAAGGAATTGGCCTAATGGAGCATGACATGATTTGCATCTAGGAGGTCTCGAGTTCAAATTCCCACTAGTCTCTTTGGGGTGAGCTAAATGTACCTTCGTAAGTGCTCAAAGAGCTTGAAGGTTTTCTCTGCTTTAGCCTTGAGCGTCATCCCCTCACCCTAAAATTTTTGTAACCAAACAAATTTCTACTCTTTTTTTCAAACCTTTAGTTATATTTAGGCTTTGTTCTCATCTGTTAATACCTAAGTAAAAGATGCTTAATTTGTGTGTTTGAGTTTTTTTTTATGACATGAGATTTTAATTTATAGTTACTATCGTTTGATACATTTATTATTTCAACATCTAGCATTTTCTCATCCAGACTCAATAGCACAATAATAGACATCTATTGTTTTATGCATATAACATCGTATTTGTAATTTGTTTGTTATAATTTTAAAAGTTTGTTTATAATCGAACTTGGGACACGATGGGTCAACCTGGTGCTTTTGGGTTCGATTCTCATAGTGACAAATTCGTTGTTGGCTGGCCGATGTGAAACTCACTCATATGCACTAGTGGCGATTTATCTTTCTTTGAAGGCATTGAGACACTTTCTGGACAACCAGTAATGGTATGAACCAAAAAACTAAAATTAACTTTATTATAGTAATAAAATTGAAATGTTAAAAAAGTCCAAAATTATAACAACAAAATATATGGTTTCCAAGAAAGGACTAAAAAGAAATAAATTGTTTAAAAATAAAATTTTTAAACGACTTCCTTGGCGGATGATTGTGCCACTCGGTTTCCCCTTTCCTGTTCGGTAAGGGTCTTCCTTAGGGGAATGAAGCTCTTCTCGATCTTCTGGGGTAGGTCGGCGATTTTCGAACACCTAGGATACAATTACTACAAAAAGATATGAGTTCTAGAGGAAATATACTAATACACAAATATATAGGGAGCCATCCAACTCGGCCTGGAGATGTGTCTTGCTTTAGGATACAAAGACTTTACTTGCAAATGTGATTGCCTGAAGGCTGTCTCGCTCGTTCCAACCAGTAACTCTCAAGTTCTCCAATATTACTATGCCTCGACTCTTTTGAAGATTAGTGACGCTATGTCTGCTTGTGGGAATATGAAACTCACTCACATCTTACATGATCAAAATGATGTTGCTGATTTCATTGCAAAGGAGGGAGCTCATTCTTCTACTTCGGCTCATTGGTATCGGGAGTGGATCATTTGCTTCTCTTGGTTGTGCTAAGATTTTGAGTTGCTTTTTTCTTTTTTGGTTCCTTTTGTTTCGTTACGTTATAACACCACAAAAATACATATATACATTTACAAATATATAGGGAGCGTACACTACGCCAGAATTAGGAAAAATAGGCGCTACCTTAAGCAGCGTTTATTAAAAAGCGCTAGGTAAGGGGAAACGGTCAAAGGGATAGGCAGCGTTTATATTGAAAGCGCTGGGTATTGCTTAAAAGCGCAAGCCAATAGGTAGTGCCTATATTTGGAAGCGCTGGCTATTGCAAAAAAGCGCAAGGCTAAAGGTAGCGCTTATACTGAAGCGCTGGCTATTGCTTAAACGCGCAAGGCCAATAGGTAGCGCCTGTATTGGAAGCGCTGGCTATTGCAAAAAAGCGCAAGACCAAAGGTAGCGCTTATATGAAGCGCTGGCTATTGCTTAAACGCGCAAGGCCAATAGGTAGCGCCTGTATTGGAAGCGCTGGCTATTGCAAAAAAGCGCAAGGCCAAAGGTAGCGCTTATACTGAAGCGCTGGCTATTGCTTAAACGCGCAAGGCTAATAGGTAGCGCCTATATAGGAAGCGCTGGCTATTGTTAAAAAGCGCTAGGCAATGGGTAGCGCTTCTTGCTAAAACGCTGGCCATTGCTCTTTTTTTTATTTCGTTATTTTCCTCTTCTCAACGGGTATCACGCACAGTCTCTCTTGCTCTCTTCTCTCTCGCGCTCACTCTCACACTCTAGCTCACCATTTTTGTTCTCACCCTCATTTTCGTGCTCACTCTCATTTTCGTTCTCACACTCATTTTCGTTCTCACCCTCCCTCGTGGCTGCTCTCATTTTCGTTTCTCCAAAGCTCATTTCTTCCCATTTTCGTTTCTCTTCCATACTTCTCCATTTTTGCAAAGGATTTCGGTTCGTACTTGGAAGCTCATTTCTTCCCCATTTTCGTTTCTCTTTCACTAAGGTTAGTATTATTACATGTTGTTCTAATTATTTTAATGGCATTGGTAACTTAGGTTAGATGATTGAAATTTAATGCTTGATAATTGGTTCTTTGAAATGGTGTTTCTAAATATGAGGGAAAATGTAGGTGTAGTGTTTGTTGAAATGTCCAAATGAAATGCTTTTTAGTTTAATGTTGCTCTAGGTTAAGGGATTTTATAAATTTGAGATATTTAGGATTGCTTGTTGTTCTAGTTATTTTAATGGCATTGAAACCTTAAGTTAGATGATTCAAACTTGATGCTTGTTGATTGGTTCTTTGAAAGGGTGAAGTGTTTCTAAACTTGAGGGGAAATGTAGGTGTAGTGTTTGTTGAAATGTCCAAATGAAATGCTTGTTAATTTAATGTTGCTCTAGGTTAAGGTATTCTTGTGTTGTATTTATAAATTTGAGATATTTAGTGAAATGCATGTTAATTGAATGTTGTTCTAGGTTAAGGGATACTTGTGATGTATTTCTAAACATGAGAAATTGAGGATTGTTGCTGAATATGTGAATTGTTGTTAGGTTTTACGAGTTCGTTTTGTTGGAGCTTTGCATTCGCTGTTCGAGAGTTCGGTTCATTTGCTAGTGCGTGGTTCGCCTAGGTTGGAGTTCATTGTTGCTTCCACTTGTTCAGGTACTTTTGTTGTTTAAAACTAGAGTGACTATTTATTTATTTAAAACTGAAATTGCCTCTCTTATTTATTTTATGTGTTCCTTTTCTTTTAGTTGTGCTTGAAATGAAAGATTGATACCTAACTTAGTCTTGGCAACAACAATGATTCTAAAAATCAATTGCTAATAACTGTTTTGATTGAACCATGATGATTTATACTTGAACAAGAATATAAGTTATGTAAACTTGTATATGTGTGGTGAATGAAACTAGCAAAGTAAAATCAAATATGCCTAAATATGCGAATTGTTTGTTGTTTGTCACCTATAATAGGTTTTTAAGTTCTCTTATCAGGATTTTATTACAAATAAATACTGAGAAATTATGGATAGAGAGTGGATGTCTGCCAATCGTCTGTCCAAGGAATATGCTGCTGGAGTGGATTATTTTGTGAAGTGTGTTGTTGAACGTTTAGGGACTTCTAGTAACATGAAGTGTCCTTGTTTGAGTTGTTGTTATGTAAAATCAGTTAATGCAGAGGAGTTGGCAGGACATTTAAAGGGTTACGGAATAGATCAAAGTTACACTTGTTTGAGTTGCTAACTTGTTTTAATTTAGATACATATTGTAAGTAGCTTGCTAGTTTTGGATACATGCATATGAATTAGTTCATGCATATGTTAGCTGCTAACTTGTTTTAATTTAGATACATATTGTAAGTATCTGGCTAGTTTTGGATACATATTGGTAGAGAGTTTGATTTGGATACATATTAATTTGTTAATATTGTAAGTTGCTAAGTTTTGGATACATATAATAACTTGTTAGCTAGTTTGTTTTGGTTTGTGATCATATTGGTGCATTGGGATATATAACTAGTTTATATATATATATATATATATATATATATATATATATGTTGTTAGTATATAATGGATTGGATTGGTATTAATTGGCTGTATATGACCAGGAAATTATCAAATATAAAAAGGAAAGTACAAAAAAACAAGAAAAAAAGGAAAAAAAAAATTAAACAATGGGCAGCGTTTGGTGGGAGAAGCGCTGCCCATTCACCTAGCGCGTATAGCAATGGGCAACGCTTGGTAAAGGGAAGCGCTGCCCATTGCTAAATGTGCTAGGTGAATGAGCAGCGCTTGGTGGGGGAAGCGCTGCTCATTCACCAGCAATGGGCAGCGCTTTCCTTTACCAAGCGCTGCCCATTGCTATACGCGCTAGGTGAATGGGCAGCGCTTCTCCCACCAAGCGCTGCTCATTCACCTTGCGCGTTTAGAAATGGGCAGCGCTTCCCCTTACCAAACGCTGCCCATTTCTAAACGCGCTAGGTGAATGAGCAGCGCTTCTCCCTTCAAACGCTGCCTATGGGTATTAATGAGCAGCGCTTCTCAAACGCTGCCCATTTTTGGGGAGGAATCACCAGCGCCAAATTTAGCAGCGCCCAGAAACGCTGCCCATGGCTAAAAAAAAACACTGCCCATCCCCAAATCTGTTGTAGTGTCATCTAGCTTGGTTCTTTTCACATAAGGAATATGCACATGGGATAAACAACCAAATACTCTTAAGTGAGACACTGATGCATGATTTGTGTCCAGTCCAAGCCTCCTTTGGGGTTCTATCCTTTAAAGCTGAGATGGGGGACCTATTTAGCACATATATGGCCCAGTTTACAGCCTCTAGCCAAAATGCCTTGGGCTTTTTCTTTCCACTTATTAGTGTGGATCTTACCATATTCATTACAGTTATATTCAATTTTTTTCATGGGTTAAAAATGTACAAACCATGTGCAATCTCATATAATTTCTTAGGGTAAATGCAATTTAATTTTTAAATGTTATTTCTTATTTAATTAAATTAAAAAATACGAAATAATATGATATAAGTCTATTTGAAACAACGTAGATTGTATAATATTTGACTTTTTTTTTTAATTCAAATAATTATTTATTAATATATTTTAAATTAATTTGGACGATCTTGCAATTATTATTTCAAAAGATTATAAAGTTTAAATTTATAATATATAGTTTCACATCCTGAGTTCGAATCCTTAGGTCAAATACTGTGTATGGTTGTTGAAAATATGAAAATAATAAGTTTGAAAATTAATATTTCAGCATTTAAAAGGTAATCAGAGATTAGAAAATATCGTAATTTCCTTAATATAGATTTTTCATTGTTTTCCACATATCCTTGTTGATTTTTTTCATATATATATATATATATATATATGCTAATTTACATTATCACTTTTTAATGTAACAAATGAAATAAATTCACATTTAATTGCAATAAATTCACATTATCATTAACAGATGCAGTACAAATATAAACTTGACCCATTATGGAAATTACACCTATTATGATTAATGTTATATCAAAGCAATACAAATATAAAACAAATCTATATTATACTAAACCATGAGTTTGACATGTCACTGTCCATGTCACATATTCATAGAAAAACACGTCAAATCCACTTCATTTCCACGTATGCAAAAAAAGTCCACTTAGGCATCACATCACAATATCAACGAATAATAAGGAGATCAACGGTGATGATGATCCAAAATTGCGGCTAGAATCTAAACGGTCCATATTGTCCAAAATTGCGGCTGATATGATCAACGGCTCCCATTTGATTGCCCCTACAAACACGGATCCAAATAATAACTAGCATTAAATTTCCCTCTCTATCATAGAAGCACCCTAATTCCTCCATGGTAACTTTCCGTAAACAATTTGTTCTCAAAAAAGGCATAAATGGATCTGTTAACATTTCACTCATTATCGGCTGACCTAATAATCATAATAATAATAATAATAATAACAACAATAAGAATGATAACAATAATATTTTTTAAAAAAAGTAAATACACACGTTTGACCAAACATATTTGGATCTCAGCCACGTAAAATTCTATTTGCATATCATAATTTCCCATACAATATTTGTTCTAATCAACTTATTTTTACAATATTTTTTTTATGACAAAAATAATTTTACAATATTTTAGTATTATAAAATTCAGAAATGTTTTTATTCTAATAAAATTATTTTTATAATAAATGCAGGGTCTGGTGCCAATAATGTTGTGATTGAAACGAATAATGTCGTAAAAAAAGAATCTGAAATTACAGTAAACTTTGGTGCCACCTGTATCAATAAACTTTGTATGATTAATGACAATAATGTTGTACGAAGATTTGTTGTTATTTAATGGTAAGAATTTGAATTTTTTTGATAACAATATTAGGATTAATATGAAATCAATCTGACAACAAACAATAATAATACACCTCATTAAGTTTTTACTATCAATGCTAATCAAATAAGTGGGAATCATTTCTGAAATTACTATATTACTATATTTTATTAAATCATAAGCTACTATCATGTGAATCATTTAATTTGATGAAATCCTTCATTAATTACAATTACAATCTCTTCTCCCCCTTTCTCTGTCTCACTTTATTTTCCGATGTCATGGTTCTTCCATTTTTTTCTTTTGTTTGATTCGATCTTTTTTTTTGACAGGTACTACATATCATGTGAAAATAAAAGTGAACCTGCCTATTGAGATATCATGTGTATGAATTTACTTGAGATGTCATTTGTACTCAACATTTTTGTATTGTATTTTTATTGTGACTTCTTTATAGGTTAATGATTTTGCTTCTTTGGTTTTATTTTCAGAATGTATGCAAAAGTATGATGCTCTATGGCTGCATTTAACACCCAAAGCAGAAACTTATGACCAATGATATTTTCAATTAAGAAGGTTCATTTTATTGTTTACTACCAATCATGATACACAATCCTTTTGTTGCATATTGTACACACATAAATATGAATAGTACAATATATTTATTTAGGTATATAGATATCTTAGGGCTATTAACTTATTGGTCAGTTTTGAATTGGTTTGGCCATTTTTGTTAATTATTTGTAACTTTCATCTGCTTGAAAAAATATGATGCAAGAAATTTATGTATCCATTGTTGAGCTCTTTCTTCGTAGTTTATTTTTGATCAAGTGACATGGTTTTGTACAGAGATTCGTGGTACTATGATATTGAAATTTCGTGGACTCAGGTAGATTTTTATTAATTAGTTCTTCCACCGTTCACCCTAATTTGATTGGATTTTAAACCAGTTATTGTAATTCGTTTGAAGAGGAAATTCAAACCTTTTGGTTTAAACACCAAACTCAAATTACTATTGGATCCTCTTTCTTCACGTCGTTCAACTTACTTAAAATTCACTTGATAGAGAAACATGAAAATTAAGAGCATCTGGAAATGTGAAATGAGTTCTCAACATATCGTTGCTTCAAGAAGCGGTAAGATCATAATTTTCACTTGATAGCAAGTATTCCATGTACTGGCATTCTTTTAGGAATATTGAATTTAGAAATCGATTAGAGAGGCATTATCAATTAGAGGTGCATTATGGTGTGTCTTATATTTGATTTTTTATTCTTCCTAAAAAATGTTTATTCGTGATGCAGAAAATCAATCAGAACAATGTGAAGAGGGTTAACATTGATTGCTTGACCATCTTATTAATTTAATAAGGAAAGAGAAGAAGATGGTGCAGAGACTAATTTCAAAAGGTGTGTATGTTTTACTTTGTGTTGTTTTAGGTTCAGATGATGTGATACGATTATGATTTAAAGTTTATATCATGATTGTGTTATGCAACAACTACAAATTCATATTCGAACTACCAATAACTCCACCATTGGTTTAGCAGAGCAGGCCAAGAAGCCTAGCAAGGTTTTATTCGTTACATTCCTATCAAGCCTAGCATTTTTTGATATATTAGTTTCTTCATAGATTGCAGGACCATGATGTGTGGTTTGGGTTCTAAATATTGAAGATCAATTTGAAAGATGTTGTGCCAATAGATACTATATAAGTAGGAGACAAAGTAATATTTGTCTCCTTTCTGTAGAACCTAACCAGCTCCGAAGAATCGCTCTCCAAGACTACTCTGTTGGTGTCCAAGTTCACCACCATTTGAGCAGCATCTCCCAAAGCCAATATTTCTGCCATCAGAATCGACGTCGCTGGGAAGACTCTGTTAGCACAGGCCAGAAACCTCCCCAAGGGATCTCTTAAAACACAACTTGATGCTAATCTTGAATGGTGTTTGTGAAGAAGAGGATTTTTGTTCAATAGCATTGAATAGTTTGGGTTTTGTGTGAAGTTTTATGTTAAAAAAAATTTGTGTGAAATTTATTGGCTTCTATTTTATAAGAACCCGAGACTATAGCTATAGTTGTTTTTATTAGTGAATATAGTTATAACTTTTTCGAAATTAGCTTATTTTAATAATTAATATATTTTGTTGTCAATATCTATATACAATATGTTTCAATAAAAAAAGCTGTGCACAATATTTTAAATAAAGTTAAAATAAACCAATTACCAATTAAGGGTAGAGTTTAATTAGTACGCCTTGATAATGTATAAATATTTTGCGTCAGCCAATTAGAAATGGACACATAAAAAAGTTTGACTTTTATTCCTATTATTTTGAAAGTCACACCTACCATGATTTCTCATTAGTAAATTTTATCGAATCCCCAGGGAGACTATGGGGATTCGTGGGATGAGGACACAAACGGGGAATGTTTGGGGGCTGGAGACGGATAGAGGGGAGCACTCCTCACCGCCTCCCCGTCTCATCACATTGCCATACTTAAATCTAATACTGATTGTAATAGAAGTAGATTTTTTTTACAATACAATATAAATAACTATATAGTGAAAGTTAATAAATTATATATTATATAATGCTTAATAATTAGAGAATTTCATAATATATTGTATACCCGTGCATCGCACGGGTCATACACACTAGTCTTTAAGAATTCAAGGCTGGCTCAAAAAAATAACGATATCTACCTTTTGATGAAAAAATGCATGTAATATTTGTGCTATTAAGTGGAAGATAAAATATTGGAATTCAATTGAATTGGTGCAACACTTAATTAATAAAATGAAAATTGTAGAAAGAAGAGGTCAATACCATTCTATGAGTCGTATGAAATACTCTTTTTTTTTTTGACTCAATATGCAATACTCCTTAATTGTATCTATATAATACACACACAAAAACGTTTGTTACATTACAGAAAAATCTTATTTATTCATTTTTTATAAGTTAAAACTTATTTAATTCACACACTAAGTAAAACCTATTATTGTAATCAATTTTTTTTGACTCATTTGCAATCAATTTCAATAAATACCTTATTCATCATCGGGTCATCACCATTATTATTATTTTTGACAACAAAAAATTCACAGTAGTTGGAATCATGCCTGCGGATCAAATATTTCTAGACACTTTTTATTATTTTGATTTTGAGAATGAATAATTCATTCTATGAATCTGTATTCTTTGTCCATGGCGTGTAAACATGCTCTAAATTCGGCACATGTTCTGTTTATGCTGATACAGAAATCAGAAAAATGTCGCATACATAATAAATGGTGAGCCATCTAATGAATTAATTTTTACGGTGTTTTTTTACTTATCTTGACAGTGGATTTGGCCAGACTCACAAATGATGTTTTTGATTTAGTAAAATGCGAAGTGCTCACCTGTTCTTCTTGGTTAACATTTGTGAGTTACGCATTTTATAGAATCTGATCAACTTTGAGTCTTCCTTATTGTGAGTATGTATGTTCAAATAAGATTTGCGAGCAAAGTTCATGTTGATAGTGAAGGCAATATCACTAATAATTTCATGTAGATATATAGAGTAAGGAAATTTTCCCTATAAATCATGCCAAGAATGTCTAGGTACAAGAACATGTGAGCATGAGATGAAAGAAGACGAAACATCTAATATTCAAGAATACAAAGGGTAAAAGAAAGAAAATGTAGAAAGCTATCAGTCACGGCGATACAAGAAAAAACAAAGTAGCATGAGGGGATTACAAACAAGGCAAGCACATCGAAAGATCTAAATTATCTACTGAGTAATGCAGGCAGAGAAAGCAAGTGAATAATAACAAAATAACTAAAATTCTTTAGCCTAAAAAAAGTTATATTTTCAACAATAGACCCCCAACATGGAAAAATAATTATTTAAGGAAAAACTAAATATTGTTACTTCTGCCACTCTAATATGGATCTATGATTCTACAAATTACGTTGGGGTTATTCCATTTCTCGAATTCCAAAACAAACACATATAAAATCGAAGAAAGTGGTGGCCTGAAACGCATGAACGAATCAGGTTTTTCGTGGGTCATGCTGAACTGTTTTGCTACAACAGAGTGAAGAAGAAGAGTGAAGAAGACGAAGGAAGTAGAGGATGCAGAACCCTCTTTCTTCTTAGATCTAATTAGTTTCGAGGGTGAAATCAGAATTACTGCCTGAATAACGATCTGGGTATGGAAGTCAAAATTGTTTGGATCTCTTCTTATACGTTTTTATTCAATAATATATTGTTTGGAAATCAAGATTGATATAGTATTACACACTCAAGTTTTTATTCAGCGAACATAGAAATATTTGATATAAAAGTTAGTAGGATGGGTCGAAAATGATAGATAACAGAAATGCAAAAGGGGAAGGAACTCAAAAACATGTAAGGTTGATATTAGGAATCTCTGTTACAAGCATTACTCCGCAAACTTTAGATTTCTTACTCAATCTTGACCGTAGGTTTTGCAAAAGCTGTGCAAATGAAGCAAGTAAAGGACGTGAGACTGGGAGGTAGACGACTCAAAAGTTGTGCAATCCCTTGACTAAATATATGACCGACATAACCATGTCACGACATGCTCATTAATATCGTTATTATTTAGAGATAGGGTATGTGATGAAGAACTCTAATCACCATAATATGATATCGTTTGTGTTTAAAAAAATAAAATTAACATGAACTTTTGATAGTTTAAATATTATTTTCAAATCACAAAAAAATATCATACATGCATTAATTTTGCTACTTGCTTACAAAATATAAATTATTCCACAACAATTTTTAATAACATATTAATACCCGTGCAGAGCACGGGTTAATCATTCCACAACAAAATATATATTTGCTAATTTACATTATCACTTTTTAATGTAACAAATGAAATAAATTCACATTTAATTGCAATAAATTCACATTATCATTAGCAGATGCAGTACACGATTTTGGTTGGTAATACAAAAGGTTGTACCGAATAGAAAAGGAGCAAATAGATTAGTTCATCAAAAATAAAATTCAGAATTGTAAATACCAAAAAAATTATAATTCAGAATTGTATAATAAATGTCAAATTCGATACAAGATGAAGAAGTTAAAAGTGCATACAAGAATTTAGCTTTGAAGTGGCATACATAAGAATCAGGATGTTATCAAGTAAGAATCTGTCGCAAAGTTTAAGCAGATTTATAAGGCTTATGATTTTCTTAGTGACCCTAATAAACGTCAGATCTATGATTCTTATGGTGGTGATGTGGAGAGTAAATTGATGTGTAAGGAACCACAGCGTCCGACTTAATCTTTGCGGTGGAAGATTCGGTGCATGAATGTCGAACGGTGTAACATCCTAGTTTTAGAAATATCGCACCCCTATAATATTTAATAACAACATATTCACCTTTAACACAGAGACTTTGTAAAATATTAGATAAAAGAATCACAACTGAAAGAAGTAAACCAGCACCGATCTGCAACTGAAAAAAACACATTCTAGATGGCCAAAGCATTAGAACTCGAACAGTTTGACTGAAGCAACAAAGAGCTTTCCCATAGCTCATTGATCCAGTTGAAGAACATCGAATATCAATAATCATGATATCTAATGAACAAAAGACATAGAAAAATGTAGATGCAAAAGGACGAGAGATTTAAGTGATTTGTCGGTTTAGATATCAGATATGAGGAAGAAGTCTAATTGTATGACATGCAACAAAAAAAGAAATGGCTTATATAGTGGATCTGAATGAAAGGATTTGAGAGTGAGAGAAAAGAGATGCAGAACCCTATATATCTATCTAAGTCTATGTCTGTGTGATTGTGAGAATGAGAGAGGGTGAAGAGGGTTTAAAAAGACTTGTCAATACGTACAGCCGCTTAGAAGCTTCTAGGTGCTTTTTTTAGGGTTAATCTACCGCAATACAAAAGTAAGAAGGCCACCAAACGGCCCATTTATTTTCAAAATCATATAATTTTACATGAAGGATGGAATAAACATGATTTTTTCAATGTTTCATATGAGATTTCGGATGTTAGGTTTTTCTATCAATTAATGGAAGACATCATCGATAGTCAATTAATCATCACCCGAGAGTTGTCAGTATTTGGTTTTCCATGTGGAGTACAAAAGTTCCGAGTCGCGTGAAGTTGCTTGTGTGGAAAGCTATGAGAAACTATTTACCTAGCAGATTCAACTTACAATCAAAAGTGGTGGAGTGCACCAAATTGTGCCCACACGGTAACCAAGGAGTCAAAGACAATCAACATATTTTTTTTGGATGTGTCCAATCCCGAGCATGCTGGATAGAAAGTGGCCTATCGCAAACAATAACGCCACTCATGGACCCTACGACTGAATTTACAAAACATGTATTCTCTATCTTGGATAGCCTGCAAGGTGAACAAAAGCAGGATTTCCTCAAGACTTTCTGGGCCATTTGACGGCGTCGCAAAGACAAGGTTTGGGAAGGGAGTTGCGAGTACCTCGGAATGGCTATTATGTGTGCTTTGGAGTATTTGAAGGAATACGAATAAGATAGCACGACGGAGAACGGACAACATCGGCCTGACCACGATAGAGACAACACCTCATGGCAGCCATCGCTGCAAGGTCGCCTAAAATGCAACATCGACGCATCATTATTCAATCAGGAAGGCTGCTTTGGCTCCGGGTGCAAGTGGGTTTTCATCAAAGCTATGACCAAACTTAGTGACGGTACCCCCTTGCCAGCAGGGGCTGAAGCGTTCAGTTTGCTGCAAGGACTCTACTGACTGCGAGATGAAGGCTACAACAATGTAGACATCGAGATTGATTGTAAAATGATTGTAGACGCCATCCTGAATGTCAGCAGAAATATTTCAGACTATGGAGGGTAATAGACAGATGCAAGGAAGTCCTAGACACCGCAACAAGCTTTAGGATAAGGTTTATCCGGAGACAAGCCAATCATGTAGTCCAGTCTCTAACAAGGGCTGTTAGATCTTATGTTAGCTCCATGATTTTTAATTATGTCCTAGTTGTACTATGACAAGTTCTTTAAATGAAATGAATTAATTACTTGGTTTTGGTCATAAAAATGTAATAGTGGATATATACAAATACAACTATGTAACATAACTATAACTTCAGTGTAGCAACATCATTCTTCTAATAGAACTTAACCAACTTTAACACCATAAAAGAAATCAGTAGTTAATTAAGAGTTAATATGCTCTCAGGGACAGAGCCACAATGGTTGGCTGTGGGGGTGAGATTAGGCCTCAAATTTTTTAGACATATATCAAAGTATTTGTTTCACTCGCTATTTTTTCAATTAGTAGATTTTTTCAACTATTTTTTCAACTTAGGTGTTGAGTTTGTTTAGGCTTTAAGCCTTCTTTTTTTGTTCTCTTTTAGCTTTTGTAACAAAAAAAATTAACAAAATTAATCAATCTCATAAATGTATTTAATATTATAAAAATTAATTAGGCTTAAAAATATCTCTAACTTTTTATTGTAGGTCTCTCTCACTTTAAAAATTGGGTCTAAGAAGGTCTCAATTTAAGTTTTATTTTAAACCTACAAATATTGGGTCGCCTTGAATGCTCTAGTTCTAGTTAAAAAAATATTCATTTTTTTATTGTGCCTCTATATATTTAGAAATTGAAAATGGAACAACGTGCGAGTACTACTAGATTTAATCAGGAACTCATAAACAACCTTTTTACTATAACATGCATTTTGTGTTTTAATAATTGAAATGATTAAGAATAATATAGTATATAACAGAGGTTCGAATGCAACATCCAACCTTCAGAATAATTATAGAGGGGAGCGGGGTTTAAACCTGCCTGCATTTTTCCACCAACTATTTAAAAGTAAATCACTACAAGAAAATTGACATATAGCGACGGCAAAAAACCGTAGGTAAAGTATCAAAAACTGTAAGTATAACACCGAAAACCTATACCGACGGACAGTTTATTCTGTGGTCTTTATTTGGCTATACCCACAGTAAAAAGGCGTCGCTATAGCCTATAGTGACAGTTTTTCCAACCGTTGGACAAAGCCTTACAGCTATTCCCACGGTTACTTTTCCATTGGTATATATGTTAACAACGTTCTTAATTTTGCAATACCCACGGCTGAATCTCCATCGGTATAGGATTTAGTGCTGCCTCCTAATTTGCTACACCAAGCATTCTATTTTGCTGTTAAAGAGTTTATTAGTAATGCTTAATTATATTTTCTATTGTAAAAGTTTTGGGAAAAAATTAATATAGTAAAGTTTTACTGTAAAAAAATACCACGATTAAGTTGTTGGGAACTTAATCTCTCAGTGCCTTTTCTCTCTATCCACAACCGCTAAAGAATCGTGAAATCGCTCCCTTCTCTCTCCCAAAATCGTGCCCTCTCCTCTTCTCCTTCTGAAGAATCAATTTTTTTCTGCGATGATTGTGATTTTATCAAAGAGTGGTGATGTTTTGTTTGCGATGATTGTTTTGTGATTTCATCAAAGAGAGTGAAGTAACGGTGGTGGATAGAGACAGAGTGTAGGTATTGAGAGTGAGGGAAGAAGAAATAACACATAAGACTGCCAACTCACTTAAAAAAATAAGAAATGAAAAAGAAAATAACACTTCAACATTTCGTAATTTTGCAGGGACGAAAAATATTTTTAAACCACTAATAACATAGTAAATTCATTTTTCAATAAAATACCACAAATAAATCTAATATCAATTTTAAGTTTGCTTACAATTTGATGAGCACCACGATCAAAATGCCGGATGAGAAAGCTCCTCAATTCCATATCCTTCACAGATAAACATATGTTTTGTAATTTTTACTTATTCATATTCTAACTAAGATATGCATAAAGGTACAAATAAGCTTTCAAAATATGCTCCAATAACCTAATCAACCTACAATAATACTATCAAGCACTACAAACAGAACAAAAATAATGCTCAACCACTCAAATTGATCCACCAATTTTTATTTAATAATGAAACCACTAGATATAGCATTGATTAATACTGGTTGTATTATGACAAAAAAAAACAATACTGAATGAAAGGTATATAACACTAATTCAATCAACAAAACTGCGTAAATTTTGCTTTTAAAATATAAACCACACATTGATCAATACATCGATTTTTTATTAATTAAATATCTCTAAAAATAACCTAACAATTTGACAAACCTTAGGACAATTTCTTAACAAATATTTTTTTACAAATAATTTACTTTCAATATCCATGTGCATCACACGGGTCATATAGCGTTCTGAACATTTTATTATTAGACCATTTGCTACAGTTGCAACATTTATAGCTTAGTTTAATTTTTTGGTTACACGATATACTTCATGTTATCTCTGAATCTTGCATTGATCATCTAGCAAAAAACTATCTTTAAAAATGTTAAATGTTATAGGCAATTATGCCAAACTAGAAGCTTATGAATCATGTATCAATATATTTGATCCTGTAGAGCATTTACACTCTTTCAATAAGATTATGATTAAGCTAGAAGTCGATGTACACTTTTCTTTTGTTCTTTCTAATTTATTTTTGCATGTTCTATTTTCATCGAGAAATTATATGAAGTTGGAAACTGTCCATTTTTTGGTTATTTCTAACTTTCTTTTGCACATCTTTAGCTGATATATGAAGTTCATCTCAAAATTTTATCATCAGTGCATCTTCTTTAGTTTCTTATTCTTTTTCTTTTCCATATCGGAACAGAAGAAATTGATTTGATATCTAAGAGGGGCACTGTAGATGATTAAAATGAGAGAAAATTTATCTTTGGCTTAATTGGAAGGGCATTGCCCAACGATAAGATCTCAAGGAGAAAGACTTTGTGCCTTAGCAATGCAAATCTTACTTTGAGAGTATGCTATTTGTCCCCAAGAGATTGGGGTAAAAATAATCTATTGTAGAAAGAACAAATGTACACCATCAACCAAGAGATTAGGATAGAGATATTCAATCGTATTGCATTATGTTTTGATTTGTTTTTGGTTTTTTTAGCTATAGTTTTTTGTTGTTGCGTTTTGATAAAGATTAGTTTGTTGCTTATATCTATAAAAAGAATATTGAGAATTAAAATGAGGATGTTGGTAATTGGCATTTATTTGTCAATATTTTGTTGTTACAATTTTTATATGTTTTGTGAGATATATTTCCAAAATATATACATACAGATGATTTTGTTCTAATATTACGAAAGTGCTGGTTCATGTGTTCGATTCTCTTGAGCGACAGTTTTTTGTTTTGCTGGATTTAATTAAAATAAAATAACGGTTGAACATGAAACGAAAAGGTACGAGTGAGATTCAAACATGAGACCAAAGGCGAACAGTCACCAACATTCACCACTAGACCAACGCAATGATTGTGGCAAGATCTTGCGGTTAACGGTACATAACCGTTTACTGGCAGAATTCGTTTGAAGAGTTGTGTCTCTTCATTAAGTGCCTTAATTATCTATAAATAGGGCACTTAGAGGACAGGAAAAAAAATCAACGAATTTGGTTCTGATTCTAGGCCAAATATCTAACATTTACATTACTCTAAATCATCTTATATTTCTCTAATGCATGAGTGAGATATAAGAAACATAATTTTGTAAACTATTATCAAGAGATGAGCTTGTTGTGATAGTGCAAATTACATCAAGGTATTCAAAGTATCCTGAAGGGAAATCGCTGTTCATCCCTATATTGCATCCAATATTCATAAGTTGGGGGGGGGGGGGGGGGGGGGATTTGAACCTAAAGGTTAGTGCATGTGTACACAATACACAGCTTTGAATTCTCCAAGTGCAATCATCATTAACATCTTCTTCTTTGTCAAACTGGTGCAGTATCTTCCCAACAACAATTTCACCAACATGTTTATCATTTACTTTTGTGAAGGGGAAAATTTTATTAATCAAAGTGGCACTAATAGTCATTTTATAACTGTCCCTGAAGGGATTTGAACTCAGCACTACGGGTGTGCGTTTGAGTGGGTTCTAAATTTTCAGATCCGCTACCCAACCCGTACTTTATGGGTCTCTCTAATTTAAAACCAACCCAACTACTTACCCGAACCAACCCATTTTTTGTGGGTTAGGTTGGATTGGGTTGCGGTTTGGGTTGGATCAATCGGTACCCATGCCCCCTACTCAGTACCTTGAGGATACAAAGCTAAGCCTTTACCACTAAACTAGCACCTCAGGTGTCAATTTTTATATGTTTAAAATAACGCGCTTACCTAAAAAATGTTGTTCATGTGAAAGAATAATGTGTTTTTTTGGACAAATTGTGCTTTTATTATGTAGCTTATCGATGACATCAATTTCTTAATAGAAATTTTTATGCATGGAACAATACAACTCCTTACAAATTACAAGTTTTTAGGTTAACAATGTGTTGAGAAATTTCTAAATAGTTGAGCGATCTCTATAGTATTTAAACTTAAGATCATTCCGACTAGAAACTTTAATGAAGCATATTTGAATACAATATTTATGATATATGTAATATAATTTTTATTACTTTCTCCCTTAATATGTTATAAGAAGTGTTTGATAAAAACTTATCAATAGAGATATAATTTAAATCACATAATATTATTATTTAACTTAACAATTGAGGAATATTTTAATAGAATTTATATTAATATAATTTTAAACATAAAATCTATATTATCGAGTTTTTTCTCATTCCTATTCCTTATTGGGATTATTTATGTATATACTAGTTATTGTACGTGATATAATATTACTATTAATTAGAGACTGATAAAAAAAATATTACTATTTAAATAGATTTTAGAGTGGGAGGTCAGCTAGGTCCCTCATTGATGTACCAATAAATTGATTGTAGGATATACTAGAAAATATTATGGCTGATTGAGATTTCATATAGATTGATACTATCTCAACCACTCATAACATTTTGTATTATATTATACGGTCAATTTAATTGGTACGCCGGTAAACGACTTTGATGACCCTCACCTTATAAGCCACCTACTATTTAACTTTTTTTTTTGACAATAATCACCTACTCTTTAATTTGTTATGTATCTATCAATTTTTGTATTTATGTATTTTTAACATATAATTTATATATATTCAGCCAATAAAACATAAAATTTGTAGTTTTTTACTATATAGTGTGCATAGCACGGGCCTCCATATTACATGTTAACTTTTTTACTATGTAGTTTTTTAGATAAGTTAACTTTTTTTTTTGACAATAATCACCTACTCTTTAATTTGTTATGTATCTATCAATTTTTGTATTTATGTATTTTTAACATATAATTTATATATATTCAGCCAATAAAACATAAAATTTGTAGTTTTTTACTATATAGTGTGTATAATTAGTTACATATTGTTTACGCACATAAGGGAATATTACACCACATGAAAATAGATAAAGTAGAATTATTGCCCCCCTATAAACAAATTAGCTCCAAGATGCCTGATCATAAATAGTCGTATATTTGGAATGAAGCACCATTCTCTCATTCTAAAACATTTATAATAAAAAAATAATCGAGCGTGAATGAAATGAAATAAAATAAAACAAATTCAATGAATAAATTGTAACGTTTTTTACATTTATATTCTTCTTTTGATATTTTTTTTGGTTACAATTCTTCTTTTGATACTTGTACCAAAAAATTCTACTTTTGATAATTTGTAATAATATAATAATAATTAACAACATAATTATTACACCAAATTTTCCGTTTATTTTAAGTTATTTTTCATTCATCCAAATTTTATTACATAAAAAAATATAAAAAATAAATAAATAACTTTTAGCATAAATTGACTCACAATTCAAATATAGAGTTCAATTGTAATATATAAGTGCTAAATATAGACATAATTCTCACACTTTATTAGTGTAAAATATAAATACAACAACAATACTATAAAATTACATTTGCAAACTATAAACATAATCTTCGTACCCTTAGAATTCTAGATCCAACAGTAATTTGTTCCCACTCTGAGAATCCAAAATCAAATAGTAATTTGCTCTTTTGATTCGATCTCCTGCCCCTTGTAAGTCAAGAAAAAATATTATTACGACAAATTCATGTCACCATTAAGACAGAGACCTTCAAACATAATTAATCAAGAAAATCACAATCCTAATAACTTAAACCATCACCGATCTGCAACTGAATAAAACAGATTTTAGATGGCCAAGGAACACAAGTCATATTCAGTCGTCGTAGCATTAGATCTGGAACAGTTCGACGGAAGCAACAACCAGCTGTCCCAATGCTCATCGATCCAGTTGGAGGACATCAAATATCAAGAATAAGCATGATATCTAAAGAACAGACATTTTGATAAAAAAAACATCTAAAGAAGAGACATAGAAACAAGAAATGAATACGTGAGTTGTTTGTTTAGATATCAGATATGATAAAGAAGTGGATTTCTATGAGATGAAATAAACAAGGAATGGCTACGAGGGGTTTGAATCGAGGGATTTGAGAGTAGGTATTTACTGGAAATAGAAAAGGCAACGGCAGCTACAGAGAAGGGGATCTCAGAATGAACCCTATTCCAAGAAAGAGAACATTCACCAAAAAAGAAAAAATCTAAGAAAGAGAGAATGTGTGTGTGTGGTTGTGAGAATGGGAGAGGATGAGGTGTGTTTAAAAAGGCTTGTTAACACGTGATGCGATCGTGACAGCCGCTCAGAACTCAGAAGTGACAAGACAGGGTACCTTTTTTAGGGTTAACTTCCAAAGTCCAACACTATTCTTACAACCAAGCGGCCATGTAGTTTCAAAATTATTTAATTTTAAATTTAAATAAAGGATGGAATAACCATGATTTATTCAAGGTTTTGGATGAGATTTCGGATGTTAAGGGTTAATCAAGGACTATTTGATAGTAGTGGATGAGATTCACCGAGAGATATAGAAACAGCCGACTGTAGTGGATCTATTTCCGACCATGATTCACTTTGACTGCAGTTACCGTTGTCTTCTATCAAGAGAAATCTCAACCTTTGATTTTTTATTTGAAGGCAAAATTGTACTTTTGGCCCTTTATGTTTTGGTTTTGTGTCAATATGACTTTATATTTTTTTTTCGTTTTAGCCCCTCATGTTTTTTTGTGTGTCATTTTGGCATCTGCCGTTAGTTTTTTCTAACGGACGCCACCCTGGCAGTTAACTACTGACGTGGCGTCTAGGTGACGTGTACTCATTAATTGACATGGCCAATGGAGAACCAAATTGAAACAAAAAAGAAACACAGGGGACCAAATTGAAACAAAAAAGAAACACAGGGGACCAAATTGAAACAAACACAAAACATCAATCCCTCTCCATCTTCTTCCTCCTTCTTCATCTTCTTCTTTCCGGCAGCCACCACTACCTTCGGCGAGCCACCACCATCCACCGCCACCCTCCCTCCACCGCCACACCACCACCACAACACCAAAACAGAACCCTAAATCTCAAATCCCAATCCCAAATCCTAAATCCCCAACAGCCAAACTAAGTTCACAATCATTCCCAAGCATGGAATAAAGAAACATTTCTGCTTCTTCATTATCAACAACCCCATTATATTTTAACCTCTTGTTCTTAGCACAGTTCCTTCTCACATATTCCTTCCCTAAAATCGTTGAAACAGTACCTGTAGCGGCAACAACCTTCTTCTTCTGCTTACCCCCTTTGTAACAACCCACATCATCCCCATAACTAGGGTCCACAAACACATCAGAAGAACCCGAAGTTGAAGCAAAATCCAACCCGAAGAAACCACACTACTACTACCACTACACGATGAAGAAGAACCAAAAGGGTCTTCAGAATTGTAAGCCAAACCCTTCCTTAAGATCTCAGAAGCCTTGTCGGGATCACCACCTGCATAACCATATGCAACGTCAGCTTCTTCTATTGAAGATAAAGAGAAAGCCTCAACCAATGCTTGTAAAACTCTGCGTTTTGTAGCTTCTTCTTCGTCTTTTTGTATAACCCCTTTTTTTACTTCTTTGTTTTCTTCAACCTTCTTTGGTGGTTTTGACTTCTTCTTCTTCCTTGTGTTTTTGTCTTCAGACCAATGATGATGTAGTGATGGTGTTGGGGATTTAAGATTTGAGATTGGAATTTAGGATTTGGCCGGGATTGGGATTTAAGGGTTCTGTTATGGTGTTGTGGTGTTGGAGGGAGGGTGGCGGTGGGTGGTGGTGGCTCGCCGGAGGTAGTGGTGGCTGCCAGAAAAGAAGAAAATGAAGAAGGATGAAGAAGATGGAGAGTGATTGATATTTTGTGTTTGTTTCAATTTGGTCCACTATGTTTCTTTTTTGTTTCAATTTGGTCCTCCATTGGCCATGTCAATTAATGAGTACACGTCACCTAGACGCCACATCAGTAGTTAACTGCCAGCGGGGCGTCCGTTAGAAAAAACTAACAGCAGGGGTCAAAATGACACACAAAAAAACATGAGGGGCTAAAACGATAAGAAAAAACATAAATAGCCATATTGACACAAACCCCAAACATAAAAGGCCAAAAGTGCAATTTTGCCTTATTTGAAATTTTTTTAAAAGAGTACGAGTGGTGAGATATAGAAACAATTGGCTGTAATAGATCTATGTCTGATAATCAAAAAGTCATTGTAAATAAATGACTACCTATCTTTCTTTGATGGCTTCTCGTCGATACGTCAAGATCCTCTCCAATTCTGATCCGAATGGTTATCTCTGTTTCATTTATCTCTTAACTAGCGGTATACTCGTGCATACACACGAGTACCATTGCGTTCTTTATATTTTTTTTTGACTAAGTTGGATATTTATTAATCTGAATATATTAAAAACAAATAAATATAAAAAACCAAAATATAAAAGTATGATTTTTCGTAGCAATATATAAGTTCTCCCGTCAGAACTTATGAACTATATATATACTCGTGCAGTTATCTAGTTTTTTTAGATAGGCAAAGTGGTTAGTAATTAGTGTGTTAATTGTTAGAGGGGAGGGGGGAGCGGGGTTCGAACCCCGTAGGCCTACATTTTTCCACCAACGGTGTCCCTTTCACTCAACCATGTGAGCTACCCTTCTGGGACGTGCAGTTATCTAGTGTTTTTTATATATCAGTAAAGTTATCCCGTGTTTTTTTTATATCAGTGCAGTTATCCCGTATTTTGTTATATAACAATCCAGTTATATCGTGTTTTTTAGATATCAGTGTCGTTATCCTGTGTTTTTTTATATATTAGTGCAGTTATCCCGTATTTTTAATATTAGTGCAGTTATATATCTTCTCGTTGTTTTCTAAGAGACTAAAAAAAAATCAGATTTTTGTTAGTGGTTCAAATGATTAGATTTTCTACATCAGCAAATTATAGCAATTAGTAAAAAAAATAGACCAAATATTGAGTAAAAAAAACAGACCAAATATTTTCATGTGTTATTTTGAAATTTTTCCTAGTGGTTAAGTTGCTTAGTTTTAGTATGGTAGTAGATAGTTGAAGATAGATAGTACATTCACAATGATATTCAAAAGTTATAATTATCAATGACAAATATTTATCCCGTGTTTTATCAACGACAGTTATCTGTCCTTTTTTAATTAAGTATCAGTAAAAAATATTTGTCATGTGTATTTTTAATATTTAGTAGTAGTTTAAATAGTCATTTAGTCCTCTTGTCTTTTTTCTAAGACACTAAAAAATTCTAGTTGAGAGGTCACATTATGCTTTCTTAATTAAGTAGGCACTGAGTATGAAAATCTACCTTCCTTCTGTATGAATTGCAAGACTACCAATCATACCACTAGTACTTGCAAAGGAAGGTTGCACTCTGGTGAGAAAAAAAAAGGAGGTACAGATCCCAAAATATGTCGCTAAGGCAAAACAGATTTATGTCCCTAAGTTTCAGGCTACTTTAAAGGTGCAACTACGGCAAGAACAATCTTCACTAAATGGGATTAGAGAGAAAGAATCAGATGTCCATGAATCTGCTGCTTCAGATGACAGTAAACAATTGTTGTCTGTGGTTATGCAAACGAGGAGATATCTTTGAACTCGACCCAAAAGTCGATTATTTGCTTTTTCCCCTAAGGCAACAACTCAAAACAACACTGTTCGGATCTCTTCCACTGCTGATTGGCAAAAAGTGTCGGATAGTGGATGAACGGATAACAGATAGTGAATAAATTAGCAGATAATATATCACATGTTTGATAAAACTAGCGGTTAAACAAACTGATAAATGTGAGAGCTTTGCCGCCAATTGTGGTCCTACCCACTGGCGGATCTATGTACTGGAAAAATAAAATTAGCACCGATATCCTAGGGAAAAATGTTTTTGCATCCCCTGAAAAATATATTTTGCACCCAAGTTGTTAGTTTTGCACCAAAGTTCCTAATTTTGCACCACACTTACACAATCATGAAATGTATAATTTATTTATTTAGATATATTATAGTTGTTTTTAATTATATTTTTAGCAAATTGTGTATTTTAAAAATTTGACACCCCTGAACTCGGGGTCCTGGGTCCGCCACTCCGGCTCGAAGGATTAGTTTCTGCAGTTGCGCGCAAAGGAGACCCAATTTATACCAACAAAAAAAGTAATCTGATAAATGTAAAATGACATTAAAAATTTGAATTTAAAATTGTTTAGTTAAATTTAAAGAGGATAGAGAATGAATTTAAAAAAAATAATGAGGGTAAAAATGACAAAGAAAGTGAGATGTAATACGCTATAAGTTGTGTTTCAAAGAACTCTAGTTTAAGGTTTGAAAAAATGCTAAACGCTACTCTAAAAATATTAAACGCTAATACTTACCAAACACATCTATTCATCATTCGCTAACCAAATCTGCTAATCAATTGCGTTATCTGCTAGCGAATGAGACTTGTCAAACATAGCCTTAAGTGATCCAACACCATCATAATCAAGAAAGCATGGAATGTAGGTATATCTTATTTCCTTGGTGTGAGGTTGACCTTGGTCAAGCTTTGAGAATTCCTACATGCTAGATTTGAAACTTTAAACAAGACACACATTTTCTCTAACACGAAGGTCAGATTCTAGAAACAGTCCAAATTCCACAAGCATAGTTGCAATATTTCTCACATGCACGATAGGGGATGATAAATCAGACTTAGCCCAATAGGCAGACTCACAAAAAAAGGTGGGTCAGCTGGTTATTTTATCCCACCAACTCACTGTAGCCTGCCAACTTGACGAGCCAACCCGCTAAGTTTAAAATTTTTAAATTTAATTTTTACCCTTTTTCAATTTATTTCTAAAAAAATTAATTAATGTTATTTTGGCGAGTTGTGGCAGGCCAACCGGTTATTTTTACGTTGTTTTTGGTAGGCATGAGCGGCCAAATTTGCCTACTTTAAGCAAAAAACATGATTTAATTACAATTTTTTATTTTTTCTTTCAATGGTGAGCTCGTGCGCCGGTCCGCCAACCATTAAGGGGCAGGGCAGACTTTATTTCTCAATCCACTAGTAATGGCACGACAGAGTGCTCGATGTTTTGCAATCCCCACAAGCGATAATTGAAATGAGGTGAGGAAAGACAATAAAAATGAACAAAAACAAGATATTCCTGATGTGAAAGATGAGCACGTATAGTGAAAAACCAAAATGAGGAGAGAGGTAGAATCAAGTCATGGTTCTATGATGTTCTTGACTGGAAGGGGATGAGCAAAAATTTTGATCACCTGCAAATGGGAGAGCTTGACCAAAAGAGATGAAAGTTGGGTTCTAGGATTTTAGAAAGCTCTTTCACGATTTCATTAGGGTTTGAGTCAATTAGAATTTAAAGAATTTATAGACTTTGACCAACATGGGAATAGTCGGTTATTTAAAGAATTTTGTGGTTTAATCAATTAGCTCAATGACTAAGAGCCCGTTTGTTATGGCTTATTTTTTTCTTTCAAAAAATCACTTTTTAAAAAAAAAATCACTTATGACGACATGTTGTTCGTTTGTTACAAATTCTTAAAAAAATGAAAAGCCGAAAATAATCTAAAAACTGCTTCATATGAGAAGCTGTTTTGAGTAGCTTATCATAAAAATCAGTTTTTTAAGAATGATTTTTTTAAAATAAGTGATTTTCAGTATGTTACACAAACACAAAACAACTTCCCATTTTCTTAAAAATCTTTAAAAACTAATCTCTAAATTATTTCACAACAAAATCACTTATTTTTTAGTCCGTAACAAATGGGCCCTTAAATAGTTAGAAGCTTTAACTTTTGAGTTCAGGAAAATGCATATTTTAATATGACATTTTAGTTATGAAAGTAGCATTTCCATTGCGTTAAAATCAATTAGAGGGCTAGGATAACTGATTAGTGTTCAAAAATATTGAAGATAGTCCTTCCAAAGGGTCTAGCTACCATAAACGCATTTCCTAGTATGCTTGGGAATGTATTTATACAATAGCACAGAAAAATAGGGTATTACAGTCTTACCTCCTATATGAATTTGATCCTCCAATTTTTCTAATAATGTGACAGAAAAAAGATGGGGATACATTTCCTTCATCTTGCTTTTAATGTGATCTCTCCCCCTATCACTTTGATGATAGTTTATATATAGGACACATCCCTACCTGATCCCACAGCCGCGAAAGACTCAACCTTAACACCTCTTTATACTGTGCACGTTTACTCTGTCCGTTAACTCACTTTCAAAAATATTTGACCTATTTTTACAAAATAAAAAATAATACAAAATGTTTTATTACTAGTAAAACAAGCATGTAATGTATTTAATTTTGGGGAGGTAAATCTGTCAAGAAATCTTTTTTTTTTGACACACCAATACCTTGATACTACTATATTTTTGGGTAGTACTAGAAGTTGAAAGGGGTAACGAAAACCTTACAAACTTACACGCACTACGCTAACCATGCCACAACCTCTAGTAGGGACTTGGTACTATTTATTTATAATCTCAAGCGAAAAACAAACTTATCTAAGAAATGCTTAAAGCACACACAACACAACATCTTATGTCAACATATACACTCCCATGTTTTCTTGTATAATTCACAATTCCCTCCCCTAGAAGATGCTTACATTAGTATTCCTCTATCTATATATCCAATTTTATTATTGTTTTTGACCAAATCCATCCAATTTTAATAAAATCAACACTATATGTAGTTAAGAGAGAGAGTTTCTTAAGAAAGAAAGTGTAATCTTCTATCCTAATCTTACAACATCCTAATGTTAACCTTAATTATAAAAAATCACGATGAGAATTAAATATAAACATTTTGCAATCCCTTGTAAAATTTATTCAATCATAAAAAAAAGTCTAAAAATTAATCGTTTGTTGGAAGACCCAAGAGGCAGAAACCAAAAGATAGAGAATCACGTAGATTTGATTTGAAGATTGAGACCGTCCGAGATTCCGGCTATTGATATACCTACCTTTACGCGTCGCAAAATCATTGGTCCGTCTAAATCCTATTTTGACAATTTTTTACAAACAAAATGTTCATTTCTCCAGAACACTTGTAGTAATAAATAAATTTCAAATATACTGCGTCAGTTTTTCACTTTCTCACGTCACTTGAGTGTTTTTGGGGGAGGAGAAAAAAAGAAGAAAAACGTTTCTCTCTTTTTCTCTCTCTCGTCGTTCGTCGTTCTCCTTGATCTCAGATTCAGTCTTCGCCATGGCGGAACCTCCTTCTTACGGATTGGGTCCTCGATTAGGTCACTTTAATTTTTCTTTTTTATTCTTTCTTTCAATTATTAATTTACTTATTTGATTTAGTTTCCTGTAGAATGCTTCGATCCTGTGACTTAATTTGTTTTTTGGGAGAGATTTCTTGTTACTGAGCTTCGTTGAATTTCAATTTACAGCTTTGTTTTCTTTACCTGAAGTGTCAGTCTCTGATTTTAATGGTTTTGCTAATGGACCTTCGAGGTCTAGACTCTAGAAACAACACTATGGCTAATCAATTTGGGGCTTTGAATGATTTTGTGAATAACTATTTTGGATTGTAATCGAAATGAGATTTTGATGACTAGTTCAGTTCAATTAGGCTCTGTAGGTGGTCAGGGTTTTAGATGATATTTAGACAGCTATCAGCAGCTCTGCCCTCTAGGTATAAATGATATGAACTATTATTAGGGTTGAATTAAGCTGGCTTAGTTTTTCTAAAAACGGATACTGTAACTTGCATAAGTTGTTTGGATTCTAAATGATAAAACAAACTGATTACACAGCTACACTTCCCTCACCTGCCCTTGACAAACTCAGGATTGTGAAATTTGTAACTGTTTCAGAAAGACTCAGTTGGATCTTAAAAGCATATGAATTTTGGAGTAGTTGCATATGACTTTTGTAGCTATAGTGTGGTTCTTTAAGTTTGCTTGAATAAAATTTTATTTGTGTACTGATATGATATAGTAATCATATATTTGACTGAATGACATAATATTAATGTGCAGATATTCAGCTATTACAATCTGAAGCCCGGCATCGGTGGTTGCGACCTGCAGAAATTTGTGAAATTCTTCGTAATTATCGGATGTTTCATATCACATCGGAACCTCATATTAGGCCTCCAAGTATGATAATTGCATATGTTACTGATAAATCATTTGCACGTGTATATTCTATTAATGAATTTCCCAAAAGCCTAAGCTTAGAAGCAATAATTTTTTATGAATTGCCTTTTGCTACTGGTTTGGGTGTGTAATATTTGTCGACAGGAATCAATAGTGGCCTTATAGGTGTGAAGTGTTGTAGTTAGACATGACAGTATTGCCCTCTTTTAGGTTGATTTAGCTGAATTGAGCACCTTCCAAAGCTGTATGAAGTTTTTAAACTGTCCATTATCCGAGCTTAAAGTCTTCCTCTTCCTGTAAATCAAATATATTTCAGTGGAAGGAAAATAACTTTGGGCAATTCGGAAATTTTTATTTTTATTTTTTATGAAATTTGGTAGCAAAAGACCACCTCATATGCTTATTGTATAATATTGATAATAATTCGTTAGTTCTTAAGATCACCACATAATGACTTGCATTTCACAGGTGGTTCACTTTTTCTTTTTGACCGGAAGGTTTTGAGATACTTTAGAAAGGATGGACATAATTGGAGAAAGAAAAAAGATGGAAAAACTGTTAAAGAAGCTCATGAAAAGTTGAAGGTAAGCCTAGAATTTGCACGGGTTATAAGTTGTAATTAATCGAGTCTTTGTGTAAGACAATTCAACTTTTACAATCAGTCTTCTAGAATTGGAAAGCAAGTCTTTATACAATTAAATAATTATTCACTGGGTTTTTATATCCTTCAAGCAAATTTAGGTGGGAAGTGTTGATGTGTTACACTGCTACTATGCTCATGGAGAAGAAAATGAAAGTTTTCAAAGGAGAAGCTATTGGATGCTTGAACCGTGAGTATGAGCTAATTTACTTAAACATTTTGTAAAATAATGTCTTGGAATAGATATTACGGTGTTTTTCACAGGTGTGTTACTTTATAATTTTCTTGGCGAGTAGCTTTATTTCAATTGCAATCATATTTCACTTTAAATGTATTCAACAGTTTTTTTTCTTCCCCAAACTAGATGAATAGATCTATACTTTTTAGCTTTTCTTTGGTGTTCTACTCATGGATGCTTCAGAGGAGGTGCTAGCTTAAATAGGCTGATTATGTGGCTCATTCTTACTCTTTTTGTGTTCTCTTTTGTTTTTAGTCTTTTTCGTTTTCTCATCCTCCTCTGGGTTTTAATTCACATATTTCTTCCTAATACAAAAATTCTATCTAAAAATTTGTTGATAGTAGTTTTAATTCCATTTGGGGGTTATAAGCTGTAATTATTTTGCCGCATCTTAGCTAATTTTAAGTTTTCAATATATATCTGCCGAAATATTTTATTGCTTATGATTAAACAGTCTGTATAATTTTTTTTACTGCAGAGATATGATGCACATAGTATTTGTCCATTACTTGGAAGTTAAGGTATTTTATTTTTTTTAAAAGATATATCCCAAAGCTGTTATTTTTTGTTTTATGTTTTAGAGCAATTATAATTGTTTTTCATTTTTAGCTTATGGATTTTATTTTGATGACAAACTGTAGAGTATCTTTGATTTGGTTGAAACATTTTATCGACATGATTTACTGAGGTTTGGTGCGTTAGACAATACTACACAATGTAACATTTAAGTGATAAAGAATGAAGCAGTTGCAATTATTGTAATCCATGCCGAGCAATCATGAATGATTATTAATGATAATATTTCAACTCGTTTTGATTTTTTTTTACCAAATAGCCAAAGCTGTAACAAGTGTAGCTAATGAATTAATGAAGTAGGTTGAGTTTCTTGCAAACCACGGGAAAAATGAATAATGAATTTTCCTTAGCTTTCGGTGCTGAGGGGAAAAAGTCACTAATATATGTTTAGATATGATTTGTATGAAATCTAGATTGTTTTAATTTGATCCACTGTTAATGTAAAGCTTTTGACCCCACTGCATAATGACATGTCAAGGCATCATGAAAAGAGTTTGACTTCCTCGTCAAACTATTTTAATTGTTTGGCAATATATGATCTGGTGATAATGTAAAGAAGTTTTACCTTGACAACTGGTCAAAACTAAATCCATCTGGAGTATGATCAAGTTTTTAAATTATGAGATAAGGTGTTGTATGCGTCTGTGCATGAGTTGTGATTTTTTGTATATCTACGTGCTAATCATTATTTCGATGTAGTTTTCTTGTGGAGGGGTGTGGATGAGGTAATGTTATTCAGTCATACTCATGAAATGATATGATAGTAGTGTCAGTTTCCATTCAGCAGACAAGATTTGTTATGCTTGATGGCATATCGTTTTATCTTTTAAAAGAAGGAAATTTTTCTCTGTCCTCCCTTAACAAAGAGTGAGTGCGATAAAGTCTAGAATGTAAGTATGGCAAAGTAAGAAGGATATGGAATAATCTTTGAAGTGTCGATCAAGACTGGGGTGTCTAACACAATTATTAACTACAATGTGGAGGATTATCCAGCTGCTTTGAGTTCCTTCTGAATTTCTTGCCTCGAGGATTGTGGAATATGCTTTCTAAGGATCAATGTTTAGCAACTATTGTAAAATCAATTTTTTATTGTTTAACTAAATGGGCCCTTTATCATATTATTCTTGAAATCAGACATAGAATTTGAAGCTGTTTGATGTAGAGGGATTCTACTTTGTTATTCTGGTCTGGATTAACTTTGCTTGGTGACTTATTAATAGATGTTTTATGGATTCTTTATCTCTCAGGGTAACAAGTCAAATAGCGGAGGAAACACTGATAGTGATGAGGTCATATCAGATTCCCAAAGGGCCAATTCTTCATCTAGCTTTCCCACAAACTATAGCAGTGTGCCTTCACTGAGTACAGACTCCATGAGCCCAACTAGCAGCTTGACATCTTTACGCGAAGATGCTGATTCAGGTATTTCTGTCTAAATTTATTCATGGGGGTTCAAAATTTTATTTAATCCCTGTAAACGGAATAATAAGTTATAATTTTTAGTATATTGGTGTACTTTTACGTATAATATTTACGCAAGAGTTTGGTCCATTTGTTCGCCCTTAAATTGTTTATTTCTTTCCAGAGGATCTTTACCAAACAAGTTCTGGATTAGGCCCATTACGTGAATCATGACATATGGGGAATGATTTAAATCTAATCTTATGCATCCCTTTTCATACCACCTTGTCTTCTTTTTATTCGTCTTTATTGTCTTACATGATTAGCTTGTAACTTCTCCACTCAAGTTTTTTCTGAGATGCATCCTGTGTTTTTTTTCCTGTATTTGAAAATATTTTCAGGTGATCATGGACAGTCACCTGTTTCTGGAACGGATTATAGCCCACTTTTTGACAGGGATAAATTTAGAGGAAATGAGGCTACCTGTATTGATGGCCTGAAAGCACACGGCATGGCATCATGGGATGCTGTCTTGCAAAGCACTACCGAGTTGCATACTGATCCTTCTATTGTATCTTTTCCATCCATCCCATCTAGTTCATTGCAAAACATCCTTGAGCAAGAACATAACATATTGGGTAACCTTTCAATGAGCAGAAGTGATCTCACTGTTGGACCAGGTAGCTCTCAGGCCCTCCAATCAAATTGGCAGGTATTTACAGTTACTTCCTCCTATATGAGTAGCATCATCTGTGATGGAAAAATTGTAATCTGAGAGCCTTAGAGACTAAGGCTATATAATCTCCACATTATTTAATTTTAGTTAAACTCTTTGGTATCGAGTTGCATGTGTCACAGTAAATGGTTTGTAATTGTTTCCAAAGCTTTAGAAATGCTATAGTACACTATTACGAATTTTTGTGTGAGGCACGAACCTTCTCAGGATATATCTGTATCAATCCTTATATTGTGATGATTAGATGAACATTTATTAACTTACATTCTTCCTAAGTACTCCCTCCGTCCCATTATAAGTATCATCATACTACTAGGTTATTTGACACAGATCAAGAGGCAACAAATCAAAGAAAGAAAATTGCAATTTTACCAAATAAACCTTATTACATTGAAAATGATGCAACACGACAGCAGAGTTCAAAAAGCACAAAAAGCACTATTATGGGTAAAATTGAAAAAACTAATTAAAATTATATTTGAAAGCATAGAATGGCACTTATTTCGGGACTATTTGTTGTTGTAAATATGACAGTTATAATAGGACAGAGGGAGTACTTCATTGGGCAACTTTTACTCCGTATTGGCTTGACTTAGGGTTATGTTTGTTTTTTGATTTCTTCATTTGAAACTTTGATATTTATTTAACTATTGTCACGTTGTTTATTTAATTGGACACAGATTCCTTTTGAAGACAACACAGGGCACATGCCAAGCTTTTCCCAATCATTGAGTTTAGATTTTGAATCTGATTATGGCCCTGGTTTACTAGGAAACGAAGCTCGTGGTGGAAGTTCTGAAATTGCTCCTGTTATGTTTAATTTTGATGGCGAGCCAAGAGAGAAGCTTGTGCAGCAAAACTATTTAGAACAACATGTAGATGGACACCCACAACATGCACTAAATTCCAGTTCTGCAAATCAAGGTCCGGGTGAAGAAATTATTAACTATCCCTTAACTGTGAGGCGCACATTATTGGATAATGACGGGAGCTTGAAGAAGGTTGATAGCTTCTCTCGATGGATTTCTAGAGAACTTGGAGAGGTCGATAATTTGAATATGCAGTCCTCACCTGGCATTTCATGGAGTACAGATGAATGTGGGCACGTGATAGATGAGGCCTCATTGAGCCCATCTCTATCTCAGGACCAACTGTTTAGCATAAATGATTTTTCGCCTAAATGGGCTTATGCTGAGTCAGAAATAAAGGTATGGATCCCATAGATAGTACTTTCAATGACAATAATAAAGAAAGCAACTGGTGAAAAGAAAATAAGGAGAAAATCAATTCATATTTCATACTATGCTAGTATTCATTATAATTGAAAAAATTAGCCTGTCATTCACCTGCTCTTTTGTTTCCTTCTTTTATCCTCTTCTATAGTTGGAATAACTATGAATTAGATGCATGCAATTTTTTTGTATCCTAATATTTTAATTTTTAGTGTTCTCCATTTTGTATTCATTTCTACATTTCTTGTTACGTCTTGGTATTTTAAAATGCATCTTAACAATCTTCCTTCTTTTTATTCCCTCCTTTAGTATGTTATATTTGATTAGTTGTTGCTCTCCATTTTCTTTTTGGGTCTCGGTTGCAAGATGAAAGGAGAAAGAACTAGGTGCAAATTGTTTGACATCTTATCCCTTTTGAAACTATGCAGGTGTTGATTATTGGATCATTTTTGAAGAGTCAACCAGAGGTGACAGCCTGTAACTGGTCCTGTATGTTTGGGGAAATTGAGGTTCCTACTGAGGTTTTAGTGGATGGAGTTCTATGCTGTCAAGCTCCACCTCATAAGGTTGGACGGGTCCCTTTCTATGTAACATGTTCTAATAGGTTAGCTTGCAGTGAAGTGCGGGAATTTGATTTCAGAGAGGGCTATTCTAGAAATGTCAATTTTGCAGATATTTTCAAGAGTTCTACTGATATGCTGCTTCATATGCGGCTGGGGGACTTTCTTTCTTTAAATCCAGTGCATCCTTCAAATCAAACCCCTGTGGGTGATATGGAGATGAGAAACTTAATTTTTAAGCTTATTTCACTTAGAGAGGAAGAAGAATATTTAAGTAAGGATGAGCAGACTGTAGAAGGTGATATATCACTACACGAGGTGAAGGATCATCTGTTTCACAGGCAGATTAAAGAGAAACTGTACTCATGGCTTCTTCACAAAGTTACTGAGAGTGGTAAAGGGCCAAATGTATTAGACAAGGATGGTCAGGGTGTGCTGCATTTAGCAGCTGCTCTTGGTTATGATTGGGCCATAACCCCAATTTTAACTGCTGGAGTTAATATCAACTTCCGTGATGTAAATGGATGGACGGCTTTACATTGGGCAGCATCCAGTGGCAGGTAAGGGTACTTGAGAATTTTTCTCTTTATTGTGTCAAGTTGATTGAACATAGTTCTGTCTACTAATTTGATTGAGCCTTCCTTCACTACACTCGTTTTAAATATTCTAAGACTTTTTAAACTGTGAATTTGTTTACAAAATTAATTTTTCCTGGCATGTGAAGCTTGTTTAAGTTTCTTCCTGCAAAGGAAGTTGAGAATTCCAGCATTTTCATTGTAATTATTCTGCCTCTTCCTCCCCCTTCCCCATTGCAATATTTAAACTGTTTGGCGCTGAACATAACTACAGTTCTTCTTATTCATGTTAGTTAGCTCACCAGAGTTATCGATAAAGCAATTGATTTAGTCAGTTAAATGCGGATCACATAAAACTTTCTATAATTTGTTCTACTTTCATTATTACGTTCAGCATATATAGCAAACATTTGTTCCTTATGATATCTTTTGTCCTCCTTTGTTCAGAGAGCGGACAGTTGCTGTCCTTGTGTCCATGGGTGCAGACTGTGGAGCATTGACAGATCCATCTCCAGCATTTCCTTCAGGCAGAACAGCTGCAGATCTCGCCTCTGGCAATGGGCACAAAGGAATCTCTGGTTTTCTTGCGGAGTCTTCATTAACCAGCCACCTTGAATCCCTCACAGTGGATGATCAACATAAAGGTGGTCAGCAAAAAATTTCAGAAATGAAAGCAGTGCAGACAGTATCAGAACGAACTGCAACACCTGTGCTCTATAATGATATGCCCGATGCCCTCTGCCTTAAGGATTCTCTTACCGCTGTCCGTAATGCCACACAAGCTGCTGATCGTATACACCAAGTATTTAGGATGCAGTCATTTCAGAGGAAGCAGTTAGCTCAGTATGATGAGGATGGTGAGTTTGGTTTGTCAGATCAGCAAGCTCTTTCCCTTCTAGCTTCTAAGGCATCCAAATCTGGACACGGAAATGTTTTAGCCAATGCTGCTGCGGTTCAAATACAGAAAAAGTTTCGGGGTTGGAAGAAAAGAAAAGAATTCTTGATCATTCGTCAAAGAATTGTTAAAATCCAGGTTCAATGATCTGCTCTTATTACTTTTTACATTTTTAAAATTATGAACATTATTTTGAGTACCTTAGATAATTAGATTGTTGTTTAATGCATAAGTATCTACAGATTCCAGAAGTACCTGCATTAGTAAAAATTGCAGACACAGACACTAAACATGTGATCATAGATCCAGTCTTCACTGAGATTTCAAATGTTGTTCCAAATAGAAGTTAATTATGTTTCTCCCCTTCCTTTCCGAAATACGATCAAACAATTCTCCTCTTCCTTGATGTTTGCCAAGTTGTCTTTCTAATTTCTATTTCCCCGCCATGGCATTTTGCAACTCCAGTTACCTCCTTAAAATAAAAGACTATTCTAAGACACTTCTTGTTGCTCTTTGTTTCCATTGTTGTATCTCTATGTTTTTTAAATCATGTATTCATGTGTACCTGTGTATATGATCCTTCCACTGACTGTTTGGAATTTTGTGGTGTTAAGGCCCATGTAAGAGGTCACCAGGTAAGGAAGCAGTATAAATCATTCGTCTGGTCTGTTGGAATCCTAGAGAAGGTTATATTACGCTGGAGACGCAAGGGTAGTGGTTTACGAGGATTTCGACCAGATGCCCATAATAAAGCCCCTGCCCAACAGATTGATTCTCCGAAAGAAGATGATTATGATTATCTTAAGGAAGGACGGAAGCAAAAAGAGGAAAAGATCCAGAAGGCCCTTGCTAGGGTTAAGTCCATGGTTCAGTATCCAGAGGCACGGGCTCAATACCGGCGCGTGCTAAACGTTGTTGAAGACTTCCATCAAAAGAAGGTATTTTTCTAGGGAAAATGTCTACATTCATTAATATCAGGTTTAATGATATGCTCACAATAATTATTTTTTTTGAATATTATGCTCACAATCATTTGATTCTAGCAGGCAGGTGATATGGGTTTGAGCAATTCTGAAGAGACAGTTGATGGTATGGAGGATCTGATTGATATTGATATGCTTCTAGATGATGAGAATTTCCTTCCTTTAGCATTTGATTGATTCTCTGCGCTTCTGCATTGACTATCCATATCGTCCCCTCCTCACTGTTAATATATGACCAATTGGCTTTATCTGCATGGTGGAAGTCCTAACATGATCTTGATGTATATATAATGTATTTCTAATCAAAATTACATGGATCAAAGGCTGAATATAATATATAGGTTATGATAGCTAGCATGCATTCTGGTTTGACTGTTCAGATACTGTAATCTAATGACGTGTAGTTTGATTTTATTTATGGTGATTTTCATATGACAGGATGATTTTTGTTTATAATTGGTTGGGGATATAACATAATGGTGTAGCTTAGCTAACCAATGTATTACTACAAATTGTACAGAAGTCAACCGTGGCCAGAGGAATTACAACCAAGTGTTGATTATAATATTGAACTTGTTTAGCTGCTTGCATTTTTTATGTGGTCATTTAGTCATAGGTCCACATCCATCTTGAAGTTTTCCGTTTCAGAATTTGTAGTTTTGTATTTTAGAGGATGCAGACGTATGTTTATCATGAAATGGCTTCAACTTACTGCATTTACACGCACATTGTTTCTAGTTGTCTTAACTCTTGGACATGCACAGTTGCAAGCAAAACTGCTTGGTTATGCATGTGACCATTTTACTCTTTTGTGTATTGTACTATTGTCTTATGGCCTGTTGGTCAGAAGAATGCATCAGTTGATTTATAGAAGCATACAAAATGAATGATGCTGGTATCTTACATGGATTAACGTTGTCGAGTAAACTTCATTAAACCTGTCTGGTTTTGAATTCATGTTTCCCGTTTATGTTTGATGAAGATTTCTTCATATCGTGGTAACAACTATTATTTATTTATAGTTCTGTCTAATTCGAAGTTGTTGTTTTTTATAATATTTCTTAGCTTGGTTTTGAAATGAAAGTTGAAATAAATTATTTAATATTGGGTTTAATTTTCGGATTTGTGTATGGGTAAAAAACTATTTTGGAGGAATGTCATTTGGATGGACTTATTTTTGAGTTTATGAAAAATAGTTTATGTAAATAAATAAATTTTTATGTATTATTCATAAGTTCTTGCTAACAAAAATTGTACATAAGTTCTTGCTAACGAAAATTGTATTTGTTTTTTCATAAACTACCTAGCCAAATTTTTAAATAATACATAAAAGCTTATTGATTTGTATAAACTCAAAAATAAGTCATTCCAAACAGATCCTTTAACGCATTGTAGGTAATTTTGGCTTAAGATAATAGATATTTAAGGCCATCTTAATATCAGCATGTTTACTAGTGTTTGGAAATCGGGCTGATTAAGATAAACAAATGTCTTCCCTATTAAAAATTCTAGAGTGTATTTATAAATTATCTATTAAATATTTAGTCCTTTAAAATAAGTAGTTGTCACTCTTAGTTTTCAATAAATGTTTCTTTAACTTTTGGCTCACTTATATCTCAATTTGCGCTTTTGATCTCCACATACATCTCTTGCACTTTTAGCTAATTGATTCTCACGGTACCATGTACCACGTCGCATTTTAATGACTAGGATGACAAATTTTTTTATGTTGTATGTGATTGTGCATCATTGTCATTATAAAAAGTGTAATATGGTGAGTGCCCCTGTTGCAGTCTGATAGCCACCAAAGCACTAACTTCACGTCAAAGACAACTAATTTGACATCTTAGTCATTAAAAAGTGTGATGTGAAAGTGTTAATCAGATAATTCAATAGCTAATTAAACACCAACTTGATGTCGGGGACCAAAAGTCTAAACGAGACTTGCAATGGGACTAAAAGTTGAAGAAAACGATATTTAACCCTAATTTTTATTTACAAGAGTAGTAGAAGTCAAAATCCATACAAAGGAGTTAAGTAAAAGTAAAAAGAGAGAAAATTTCAATGTCTTTTTTCCTTCTTTCCTTTTCTATGGTACCTGAAGTTCAAACTTAAAGTGAAATTCCACAACTTTGGGTAAGATGCTTCATGTGATGCATGTTAGGGACCTAAGGTGAGTGCTGCTGGACCACATGGGTTTACAAATAACCCTGCCATTTCAATTTGACCATTCAGCTTTTACTTGTATATATATATATATATATATACACTTGAATCTTGATGGTGGACCTTTGTCATAATTTAGAACAAAAATACAAAATTTTTTAGAGCAGGTTAGTTTCTGACTTTCTGAAACACTATCACAAGTGTCCATTATCTACCTCTTAACAAATTTAACTTCATGTAAAAAACTAAGTCAGAGAGACCCACGAGATTCCTTCCCTTCTCAAAGTTGCAAACTCCTTGTGTTCTTCCCATCTCTCACATTTGGCATTTAATGCCTTGTTTGAAAATAAAAATAAAAATGTGTAGATCAAACCCATGACACTTTTTTGTCCTCAGTTGCTGATTGTATGTTTCTATGCTCAGAGATGACAAGAGAGTTTTAATGTTCTATCTGAAAAATCTAACCTGCAGGGTTGACTTATTTAATGCAGATCCAATTATCCCTTAAATAAGTCCTAAAACAAAATAGTAGTACTCGTACTGCAAATAAATTTAATAACTAAATAAACTACGTACTCCTTCCGTCTCGTAATAGGTGTTTTACAAATTTTATACAGATGGAAAAATAAGTCCCCAAAATAAGTAGTACTATTGTTTTTTTAAATGTAATATTAATATCAGTAAAAAAAAAGTAATACTAATAATTACCTTGTGTGCCCCACAACTAATATTGTGTGCCCTATTTCTAATTAAGTATACTCTATTTTTTTTATAAACCGAGTATCCTCTACGCTGTATATCCAAGACTGAATTCGAACCCAAAACATTGATTAATAACGATGATTAATATTAAATGGTCTATAAAGATAATTTTTCAAATTTGTGAATCATTATTTATTTATAATTTTTTTAATTTGTATTATTAAATAATATAAAATAAAATGGTATTTATTGCGAGACCAAAGCGTACTAAAAAGCACGATTCATTATAGATTTTTATATAGCTTGTCTAATAAAGTAAAAAAATCAATGATAAACCAAAGTATCACCTACCCACAACTACACATGCACGACTAGAAATCAAACTTTTGATTATATAGTTAAGAAATTCAAGTATCTCCCACATGTTAGTGTGTAAATATACAAGTACTGCTAATTGTTTTTCTTATCCTTTTTGGATTGAGGGGAAAATGAAAGAAATTACAGTAGGAAGACAGAGAGAGTATTTGAGGTGAGAGAGTAATTGATGACTTTTGAAGTCTCACAAGTCCCCACCAAGAACCAACCAAACCAATGGTTGTTTTATGAGAACTATGAAACCTCAAAACAGCTGTGTAGTACTACTATTCCTATAGTCCTAGTAATGTAATTAAACAAACAAAGTATTGTCCGTCAGCGTAGCAATAAAAACAACTAATACAAAAAACACTGCAAAGTCAATAAGGGCAACCTCTCTTTCTCTCTCCTCTCTCTATCTCTCTCTCTCTATGCCTTTTGGCAGCCATTGCAAATAAGACTTTCTCAACTCAACAATAAAAACCAGACGGTTACAAATTCTATTCTACAATCTCTACCTCTATATTAATAATCAAAAAGGGGTGTTTTTGGTATAAGTTTTCTCTCTTCTCTTCTCATCTTTGTGATTGGTGTGTCTCTTTCTCTTCATTTCCGCCAGAGGACGGCAGAATCGGTGACCACCCACTTCCTATATAGATCTTCCCCCTCTTTTTCTTCGGAAAAAGTTGCTTTTTTTGATTGGTTAGTGAATTTCTATCATCTGGGTGTTGAAAATTTTCCTCTTCTTTTTTTCTTCTTTTTATTTCCCCCCTTTTATGGAGGAGGGTTGAATTGTTTGATTGAGTGATCGGAAAATTTTGCTTATAAGTTGGACAGTTGTTGAATTTCTCTAACGTTGAATTTTTGTGAATTTTTCGGTTTGGATCATTAGTTGAAGATTTAGATGTTGAGTGATAGTCAGAGGGTGAGTTGGTGCTGAACTTTATGGATAGTCTCTGTTGCTTCAACTCTGTTAATCAGGTGAGGATTTTTGACCCCTTTTGATAATTGTTTTAGTTTTTGCTTTAGTCTTTGGATTAATGAATCTAGAGGTATATACAATTCCTTAATGTTTTGGGAGATTTTATTGTATTTGAAAGAGCTTTAGATGGAGTATTTGACAATTTGAAGACTCTTATGGTAATTATGTGAATGGTTGAGGACTATCCCTAATTTTATTTTTCTTAGCTTACTTGATGAAGAAAATTGAAACATGAGGATTGTTTTGTGCTTTTGTGGCCATCAGTATCCTCAGAACATTGACGGATACTGACTGAGGTTAACAATTAACATGGAAATAAGCTATGAAGCACTGACATAGACACAAACACCAGACACGTAGAACACTGGACACAACATGAGTTGGACACCAGACACGGCTTCAACCAGAAGTGTCAGTGCTACACAAGAAATAAGTAGAATTGGATAATAACTAATTTGAGCATGTGCTTCCTTGATGTTTCAAAGAAGCTTTATTGATATGATCATCTATTGGATTCTTGACTTCCTTTATGGCCCAAAAAATATAGATACTAAACTAAGTGCCCAGCATGGTGGAGTTTAGTTTGAGAACTCAGATTGGTCTTTCTTCAGCAAGCTAATGTTGTGAGATAAGGTTCATTTCAAATGGTTGCTACAAACAGCAAAGCTGTCTAATTATTCCGCTTTCGGCTCTTGCATGTTTCACAAGTGGAGTTTGGTCTACTTTTTCAGCAATTTCTTACTATTATGTCTGTCGAGTAGTTGTTGGTGTTGATAATATGGTGTGTCATTTATGCTTAAGAATTCTTAAACAGATGGGAAATATGGAGTGTATAGTGTATTTCTCTATTTGATCTGTGAATGTAGTTTGTATTGACAGCTTTCTGTTCTCTTGCAGTGCATTTATGTTATGTGCCTTTTGGTAATCAACCATGTACTCCGCGCGTTCAATGTTTCTTGAACTTATTTACTTAAACAATATATTTTGTTACTGTATTTTAACTTCCAAATTTCAGGTTTATGGAGGACGTTCTTCCTGTAGCTCTGGCAAGGGCAAGAGCCATCAGTGCTCTGTTAAGTATGGCTTTAGCTTAGTTAAAGGAAAAGCAAACCACCCGATGGAGGACTATCATGTAGCAAAAATTGTCCAGCACAATGGGCGAGAGTTGGGACTTTTTGCTATATTTGATGGACACTTGGGAGAAAATGTGCCAGCCTATTTACAAAAGAATCTGTTTTCTAATATCTTGAAGGAAGTGAGTTGTTGATTCAGAACTAAATTTATCATGTACTGATTTATTATGCGTGTTTCGATTCACTTTTTGGAGAGCCAATGTGGTTCTAGAACATAAATTTGCTTTTGACATGTTTGAGTGTTCTAAGTAAAATTGATGTTCTAAGTAAAATTGATGTTGCCTCTAGAGTTGGTTCTTACTTCAAGCTAGAGTCTGGAGTTTTTGCTTCCAAAAATGATTTTTACTCTCAAATTTATTATTCTGCTCACTTTTACGTGAATTCTTCTAAACATAAGTCACTTTACATTCTGTCCATTTTCATTCAAAATCTATTTTCGACGGGAAAAAGTTCTCCATTTTTTTCTGTTATATGTTGCATATAGTATGAAGACTTTCTTTATGTTCCTAGCTTCTCATAGTTTTTTTTTTTTGTGATAAATATCAACAATATGAAATATTATCGAACTTAATTTGATGTCTGGATGAAATTATAAAACCTCTTTCTTATCAGAACAACTTGTAGTTTAGCCTAATTGCTTTTTGAATCTTTGTAATGCCTTTTGAATAAGAAATATCACCATTAAATTATGATTGGTTATTCTAGGAGGAATTTTGGAATGATCCAAACGGTTCCATCATAAAGGCTTATGTGGAAACAGATCAGGCCATTCTTTCTCACAGTCCTGATTTGGGGCGTGGAGGATCGACTGCAGTGACTGCCATTCTTATAAATAATCAGAAGTTATGGATAGCAAATGTTGGGGATTCACGAGCAGTTCTATCAAGGAAAGGGGTGGCCATACCGATGACTATTGATCACGAGCCCAATACTGAAAGGAACATCATCGAGAATAAAGGCGGTTTTGTCTCAAACCTCCCAGGTTTCATTTATAAACCTTAATCAGTTAATGTCTGTCATATATTGCTAAGGGAAAGAGAGATACCAACATTAGTGTAGAGGTATACATATGCTAACATTAGTGTTAAGTCCTCTTTGATTGAGTGTTGTGTATTTTGTAATAACTTCTTCACTTGTGGATTAACATCAGGAGATGTTGCAAGAGTGAATGGACAACTTGCGGTTTCTCGGGCATTCGGAGACAAAAACCTGAAGTCACACTTGAGATCTGATCCAGATGTAAAGCCCGATGATATCGACCCAGATACCGAGCTTTTGATACTTGCTAGTGATGGTCTATGGAAGGTTTTCCTTGACTCTTTCTTTCTGTCCGTTGTTTCTTAAAAGGAAAAATGTTATTTATTATGAAAAACAAAAAACGCGAGCAAAACAAATCTATGTGGTCGGTCCATTTAAACATTGAGTTAACAGCTAATTTGGTCTCCCAAATTTCAGAAAAGTTCAGTTTAGTCCCTGCCATTAACAATATAACTAATCAGTCTCTAACATTTTTCAAATCTTATTCAGTTTAGTCCCTTAAATTCTCGATGTATGTTTGGTCTCTGAGTTTTACAACTTAATACCAATTAAGTCACTAGCTTTTATAATTTAGTATCAGTTTGGTCCATGATATTTGAAAAAGTAATTTATATTCGCGCAAGAGATTTTTGTACTACGTAGCACTACTCTTCTTATATATCCTTACTCATCAAATCTCATTCATTTCATCCCAGGTAATGGCAAACCAAGAGGCAGTAGATATTGCAAGAAGGACAAAAGACCCACAAAAAGCAGCAAAACTACTAACTACAGAGGCATTGAACAGAGAGAGCAAGGATGACATTTCATGCATTGTAGTTCGATTCAAAGGGTGACATTTCAGGGTATAAAATATTCAATCTATCACGGCTTTCAATACAAAGGAATACAAGTCCCTACTCTTCTAACATTTGTTTGGAGATCAAATGAATTCAAATTTTCAGTTTGGAATTTTCTGCAATATAGTAGGCTTTGTCCCTTCCTGTGTAAAATTGGAAGTTACTCAAATTAAGTATTTCTTGATTTCTTCTTTGTAGATTAATAGTGTCATTTTTTCTTTGTAATTTGCATTATGACATGGAGCAGTGTGAAGATGGACATAGATTTTACATTGAACACACGTGAATTATGTGTCTGGTATAAAACACAATTGAGTGGCCTAGCTAGGCTTATTTTATTTGTTTTATCTCCAACTATACTTCAACTTACTACGGCAGTTGTGTTTTGCATACTTGAGTTATTTTTAAATTGATTTCTGGTTAACATCATTCAGTTTCTTTTTTCTTTTTTCTTTGGATATAGATTATTCAGTTTCTTGATTGGCGTTTGAAGTTATATTCTACGACTAGTTTTTTTATAGGCAATGTTAGTTGTTAATTGTTAGAGGGTTGAGGAAATGTCAGTTTCCGGGGTTTGAATCCTGAATCTCCTTCTTATACAACTCGGCAGGCTAGATACTTTTCGTAGTTATTCGAGTTTGAATTCGAGATTTTCACTTTGCGTGTGTGAGTTTACGGATAATGCGGACCAAAAAAGATATGCTCGGGGAGATCCATACATTCCAAGGCAATGACTACGAATGAGTACTTCACACGATACAAGTGTAACGGATAGAAAACAAGATTTTTTTTCCTTGCATTCTCTCCACTCACTCCCCGTACTCTCCTTACACATTTGGTGTCTAGATATCGAGTGACAAACTGTCACTCAGTATTTAAACACTTGTTACTTGGTATCTAGATACCGAGTGTGTAAGGGAGTGCACATAAAGTGAGAAAGAGAGTGCAATTTTCCTAAAAAATACTCTCGTTTTGGACAATCCACTTTCTTGTGCCCACTATTTAGCTCTTTAATGACCCACAATATATCATGCTTCTGTCCCATTCTGATGATGTAATGAATTGAGGCCCCTTGGTGGCTCAAGATCTTGATTGATAGTAACATGGCCATGTTTTACGATTGAAGTCAACAACAATAGTAGGATTGTTGTGTTGGTCTTTTATAATGATGCCCACCCAATATTTTATTATCCTAGAATACGAGGGGAGCTAGGGGTATATCCTTTTTTGCCTTGATTAAGGATTTGTCTTCTAAACACATGATTGATATCCTAGTGACTATTGAATTTGAATTCCACATAAGTGGTTTTCAAGCTGCTACTAAGGTCATTAATAAAATAAGCAGTAAGCAGGCTACTTGTGATTTTTGACATCTGACTTGAATGACTTGTGATTAAGAAAATCAAATTTTGACATCTGATTTGTTTTGTTGACTGCTATCTAAAACTGGTTCATTGACGATATTCATTACAGTCGCCTATATTCCCGTACAAGTGAGTCACTCAACAAAGTCCCTTCCTTAGTAAATGTATGAGATTTGTTTTGATATTAAGAGCTCTTTGTTATAATTTTTTTTATTAGAAAATCACCTTTTTTAACTAAAATTATTTTAGTGATCCAAATTGCATTTGTTTCAGCTTATCTGAAAAATCATTTTCTTAAAAAAATGGCACAATTACACCAGAGGACCTTTAAGTTATTTATTTGTAACAAGTTGACCCTCTAAGTTTTTTTTTGTAACAAATAGGCCCTTTTAGTGACCCACAATATATCATTTTCTTACAAGTTGGCCCTCTAACTTTTTGTAACAAGTTGGCCCTCTAAGTTTTTAAAAAATAAGCGATTTGCAGTATGCTACACAGACACAAAATAACTTCTCATTTTCTTACAAATCTTTAAAAACTAATCTCTAAATTATTTAACAACAAAATCATTTATTTTTTAATCCGCAACAATCAAGCCCTAAATTTTTTGAAGAGCAAATTTGGTACCGAAACTTTTATCAAGAACAAAAATGGGTATTCACCATTCTTTTAATGTGAAGTTTTGTGTTAAAACTTTCTATAAGATGGCGTTTATTGATTGGAAAGCTTCCAACTAGAGATAATCTAATACATAGGGGACTGATTTTGCAAGATGTTTTTTGTCTGTTGTGCAATGATAATCTTGAAACAATTTCACGTTTATTTTTCGAATGCTCTTTTGTTCGGTCAATTTGGCAGGGAGTACAGGTGGATTGGTTTGCAACTTGAGATGGAGTTAAGTGGATTGGAACATTTTATGTGGTATGGTAGTCTAGTCTTAGAAAAATCTTGTAGTAAGTTCAAATACTTGATTTGGTTAGCAATAATTTGGGCGATGTGGTTGGAAAGAAATTGTCGTGTCTTCCAAGAGATTGGTTTTAATCACCTTTTTGTTTCTAATAACATTAAGCATACATCGTGGAGCTGGTCTGCTGGTCGACTAGGAAGAAATTGTAACAAGACGGTAGCACAATGGTGGACTAATTCATTGTGTTGTATAGACAATGCATAGATGATGGATTTGGTTGTTTGTGTTGATGGTTGTAGTCAGATCTTACTGGGCGGGTTTTTTGGGATTTTATTGTTTTTGGGTTTGTGTTCGTAGTTATTGGTTGTTGTTGTCGCTTGCTGTCGGCTTAATTGGCTGTTTATATGTGTTATTTGCATTTGCTGTTGTAGGATGCTGTTTTGTTGCTTAGTTTATTGTATTATGATCCCCGTGTTAATTGACTTTGTCGTCTTACTCTCTTTGGGACACTCTTTTTCCTCATTAGGTCTTTTTTCCATGGAGTTTTGGTTCAAAGAGTTTTTAACGAAGCCTCAAAGTAATTGTACGGGTTCGAGTACCCTTGTGCTCCTGTTAATACAATATTTCACTTATAAAAAAATTTGTAGAGAGTTGCCTAAGACTACAATGAACAGCAAGACTCACGTAGTATCCTCTGCCACATGCCCAGGACTTGATTCGAACCCAAAACTATGGTTAAGTTGGAATAGAGCACAACCACCTCATCCAAATGCTATTGGGTGTTGTTATTTTATCAATGTAGGAAACAGAATTGTAACCGTGGATTGAAGTCACGTCATCTATTCGGTTCGGTATATTTTTTCTTTTAAAAAAAAAAGAATGATTCGGAAGTATCGAGTTTGAATTCCGGTCGGATATGATGAATCGGCGATCCGCATTTGTTGCATTATCTCGTAGTATCTGTCGCACGCACGCCCACCACCGTCTTCAATTTCCACATTACTATGAAAAGTTGGAAATTAACGCTTTTCCAATTCTCATCATAACACATATATCAACTTTGATTTCTTCGTCACTCATATATATGATATATCCAATTCTCCATAAACTTTCTCACAATTAATTAACCTTCAATTCCATTCCATGTTGTCTAAATTTACAAAATGCTTCAGCTTCGCCGCTTCAAGAGATTGGTTATACCGTTATTCCTTCACCGTCGCCGGTCTCCGTTCCGTCGCCACCGACCTCGGTGAAGGAACAACAATGCATTGTTGGATACCAAAATTCCACAAACCATGTAAACCAACTCTCGTTCTCGTTCACGGTTTTGGCGCCAATGCAATGTGGCAATACGGTGAACACCTTCGTCATTTCATCAACCACTTCAATGTCTACGTTCCTGATCTTCTTTTCTTTGGTGAATCTTCCACGTCACGTCCTGAGAGGACGGAATCTTTTCAGGCTATCTGTTTGTTGAAGCTAATGGAGGTTCATGGGGTCAACAGGATGAGTTTGGTTGGGGTTAGTTATGGTGGTTTTGTTGGGTATAGTTTGGCTGCTCAGTTTCCTCAGGTTGTGGATAGATTGGTTTTGTGTTGTGCTGGGGTTTGTTTGGAGGAGATTGATATGAAAAATGGATTATTTAGGGTTTCTAATTTGGATGAGGCTTCTAGTATTTTGTTGCCACAAACACCTGATAAGCTTAGGGAATTGATGAGGATGTCTTTTGTTAAACCTGCTAGGGGTGTGCCTTCTTGGTTCCTTCAAGATTTCATTCATGTATGTATATATGCCCCTCTCTCTCTCTTTTGTGTTTCTTTGTATTGAACGAAATGAAATCATAGATGGTTAGTTAGGGCATTCGGTACCACTTATGAAACATCGACATAGATACAGACATCACACACGACATTAACACAGACACGTATAGACTGATTTTAATTTGTAAAATGGAAATAATTGAAGTGTCAGTGTTCAACACAACACGTGTTGGATACAAGACACGTCTTCAACTTGAAGTGTCGGTATTACATAGGTTACAATTTACAATGGCTTTGAATATGATATTCTATTGACAGGATGGGCCTGCCTAATCTAAGTTGAGGCTTAAAACGACATATATGAATGTAAGGTATTTTTACTAGTCAATTAAGGCCTCGAGGCAGATGCTATTCATGCGAACACAAAACCTCGCGATAGTCAATAAAATGGATTTAGAGGCCTTGGTGCTACATTTACAACATGTAAAGGTCATGTTGAACTTGGATTCAAAAACCTCTTTACAACATGGACGTATAAAAAGTTCATGTTGAACAAGGACTCACAGGCCTAAAGCAATAAATTCACTAGCTTGACCTTGGGCCGGCCTGGACAATAGGGTTGAGATGCTTCAAAATTTAGGGAACAATTAGGTAGCACCATGGTTTTAGCAATGCTCAGGTAATAATCTTAATGTTAGATGGGAATTTATAGCGTTTCAATATGTTGGCATTCATTTGATCTTAAACAGAGTACTTACGTTAATACTGCATAAGCATTCAACAGACCCGAATTCGTTACAGACAAAAAATGGTGGCAGCAAATCTGAATGAAGATAGGATGATTTCATTCTGAGTTTGTATTTTAAATGTGACTTATTAAATTTGGAATGTAAACTGTTTGAGTGTTGTTTAACTGCTTGGATCCACTGCTTAAAATGATTACAGTGACCATATCATTTTTGACTGCTAAACCTATATGCTTAGTTGTGTGCGTCTCTTTCATTATGCACTTTACATTCTTTATTCATTATCAAAAAATTTCAATATGCACCTCCTGAATCTCCATTTTTATCTCCCTTTTATTTTTCCATCTCATCGTTCATTTTCTCTTTCATTTCAGTTTCTGTGGAACATCGTCCTTACACCCTGTGAAAGAATCTTTATCCTTCTTTTTTTAATGGTCTCAAACTCATGCGAGGTGCAAGAAAGGTGTAGGGAAGAAACAGATTAAAAAAAGGGAAAACAACAGAAAATGTGATAAATATGATGAGTTATGTATTGGTAAAAGAAAAGAGAAATAGAAAGGCAAAATGAAAGTGTAATATGAATTTGAGAGTGTGAGAATTCAAAAGTTCTGTCCTTGTATGTCTATATGCATGTACTTGAAAATTGACTGTGTGATTGTCTTATACCATTCCTTTTGGTGTTACCTTATGTTTTGGCACTCTCTCTCTGAACATGTCTATATGCTGTCTATTAAATTGAACAGGTGATGTGCACAAATCACATTGAACAGAAGAGAGAATTGCTTGACGCAATACTGAAAGGTCGACAACTTTCCAATCTTCCTAACATCAAACAGGTATATGTCCACACTAATTCAGAGACGAATCCAGAAGTTCTATATTGTGGAGTCAAAACTCATAAATGAAGCTGTTGGCACAATAATCAAATAATATATAGATTATACACAGTATATGCTGCCTGAGACGACTAATCTATAATAATATACATATAATATTGAGTTTAGGAAAATGCCTTCAATGTTTATAATGTAGATCTGTTCGTCACTCTGATAAAAGGATAGTCATTCTGTTTCGCTATTTTTACCTTTAGTTCTCTCAAGCTAGTAGATATGGCTTGGTTGTTGTTGTTGGTGTAATAGTTTTTGTTTTTCTACAATTTAGTATACCGTTTTGGTTTAATACTTTTTCTTTGGTGACATGAACATCTGGAATTCTGGGTTTAGTAGTTTGTTTATGTTGTGCTTTATCATCATCTATGTCAGTATTTTCCAAATATTGGCCATATATCTCATTGCTTTTCAGATACATTGATTTCTAGTTATCTTCCACCCAAAAGAAAAATAAAGCAAGTACATTACATGCTTCACCTCCTTTAAATATTTTAGTTGTTTTAATATTTACAAATTGTGGTTTTATATTGAAGCAGCCCACTCTAATCGTGTGGGGAGAGGAAGATCAGATATTTCCTCTGGAATTAGGCTACAGATTAAAAAGGTGAGATTCCAACTCAATGGTTGTTCATATTGTTTCTTGTAATTTGCATTGAGTAATAACTCAGTAAGCATGAACCTTTTTTTGGAGCAGGCATATAGGGGAAAATGCTGAAATGGTGATCATCAAGGATGCAGGGCATGCAGTGAACCTTGAGAAGCCTAAAGAGTTTGCCAGGCACTTGAAGTCATTCCTTATTGATGCAGACTCATGCCCCCCTTCATCACTTTCTTTCAGGGAGCAAATCCAAAAGACACTTTCGTTTGATTTGAGTAAGTCATAGCACTTGCCTATTTGGCAAAGGTCATCAAGATAAGATGATGAAGATTACAAATTCATACCTTCATAGCTTCTAGTCTAGTAACTAAAAACCAACAAACAGATCCAATTTTGACAAGTTTCTTCTCCTTTTGGTCATATTTGGATGTGAATGAGCTTCTTTTTCTATTTATTTTTAAGAACACCTGTATGTATGAATATATGTATATATGTATGTACAGTTTAGTGACGGAATCTCAACGTGTATTACTTATTTTGTGCTCTGCAGTTACGTATTGGTCAGGCTGGTGTGCAATGGCATGGTGTGTTGCTCTATTATTACAGCCAATGTTCAAAACTAAATTGTTTGTAATAGTGATAATCTTTTTTAATTTCTATGTGTTCTCTTTTTCCTTAAGATGAACCAAATAAAGTTCCTACAATCGGGAATTTATATCATTGCCACCGTTTTCTGTTCTCCTTCGCGTCTTGTTTGGGTTCAAGTCGTCCCATATTTCTCTTATCTCTTATATTGCAATAAAAATACTTACAAAATTATGCTTATTAACGATGGATACACTCATCAAGTATCATGGAATTTGGTGGACTAGGAATAAATGGTGTTTTGAAGAGATATTTATCCAGCTACTGAGTATTGTTTCCAAGCTGTTGCAAAGAAATTCTGATCGTGAAGCATTAATGTTGAATACACATAATAATATCTTGGAATCCTCCCCTAAACTAGTGGTATAAAATACATGTTGACGCTGCTGGTCCACAAGAAATTTGTTGGGGGGGGAGTTGAAGCTATTATTAGGTAAACACACTTCTACTTGGAAAATTCAAGGACTGCTTTACTTGAAGGTGACACAACGGAAGCTACGAGCCTTGAACATTCTTTCCATGTTTTCTTGTGAAATGGGTTTTTCTAATACTACCTCTGTCCCATTTTGTATGCAGTTTAAGGTTGTCGCACACATATTAAGAAAAATGATTAATAGTCTAGATTTTATAAAAAGTATTGTCTAAATTACCATTTAACCATTTAACTCTCTACATAGATAAACGTCAATCATTTATTAAATGTAAAAAGCTGTCATGATTAATAAGGGCAATAGTGGAAAAACATGTTAAATGCTTTCTTGAAAATGTAAAACAACAATTAATTTGAGACAAATTGATTTTGCTATCCATAATTATGTCTCCATAATGAATTTATCTATCCACTATTTTACACACAAAAGCCTCATTGCTATCACAACCACTAGCTCTCGTTTCTTTGCATTGAAATTATCATACAAGAGTATATTTTCAACAACTAACTAGAATATCCTTTGATTCCTTTCTCTCATTAAATTATAAAGCCAAATTATGTTATGACACTGCAAAACACACTTCATAGCCACACTAACACTTTCCCTTTACGTGAACCATCTAAATCCCAATTTTGAAGCTCTCGTGATGTTTTTTGGGACATTAAGCATTACCCTTCTAAGTAGTGCTATTTCATACAAGAGGCACTGTCCCGACAAAGCAGCGAAAGCATTTTGGCCAAAAAGTAGAGAGGATTAGATGACGCAACACCATATTATGTATATGTTTGGATTAGCGGTGGAGAGGTGCAAAAGCAGTTTTGCCCTCCACTTTCGTGATTTTGGCCATGAAATTGTTGTTTGGGTGTTTCAAATCGATTCTGGGATAAGCAAGGTGAAAATGAATTGATTCTACAAAAGCTGATTTTTTATTTTCTCTCACCTTCCTTTAATACCCTTCTCTCACCTTCCAGCATTAAAAACGTTGCTGAGTAACAGCATTAACGTTCAACAAAATCTCCTGAAAATGGGCTCCTTAATGAGAGCAGTAATGACACCTTAAATTTCCATTACTCATCCTCTCACCTTCCAATTTCGAATTTACTCCTCCTCTCACCATCAATTTCACCATTAAAGAAATTCCTTTATGACAACAGTTATTAATTTGAAATTCCTTTATTCCAATTTCCATTTACTCCTCTCATAATGGCTCTCCTTCAAATTCGATATCACCTACATTTTGTTTGGTGAGCAGTTGCAACTCTCTTTAATAAGCCACTCTTTAATAATGCCTCTATTTATTCATCTTCAACCCATCATTTGGAAGGAACACATTCAGCAACTTGTTTTCTGAAGTTACAAGGTGAGCCCTCAAACTGTTTGCTTCTGAGGGAACATAAGCTTTTATGAATATGCTTGTGTTGACATTTTGTTAATGTTGGATGTTTTTCTGATTTTAGGAAAAGCTTTATCACTGGATTCAGAGGGAGCAATAGGGCAGATTAAGACTTGCAACATTCAGGTTGGTTGCTCTAACTGTTATAATATCACGTTGCAACATTCAGGAAAATGCCACCTTCTTTTCTTCTTCACAGTAGATGTACTGATATAATATCACGTTGCTTCTATATTTTGTTCTTTCATTACATTGTTCTATATTTGTACTGTATATATAATAACAATTATGAAAACTTATGATAATAACTATATCACAAGAACTTATTTGTACTGAGAGATGTTGCTTTTCTATATGTATACGTTGCTTTTCTATTTGTACTGAGAGATGTTGCTTTATCACAAGAACTTATGATCAAGGTATACGTTGCTTTTCTATATGTATATGAGAGATGTTGTGATCCATTTAAATGTATATATAGATGTTGCTTGTGCTTATTTCTTAAGTTCATTATTATTACTTGGTCTATATAGAATGACAACTCGTGCCGATAAGAGAGCTATTGTGAATCCTCATTCAAATAACGATGGAGATAATAAGTCAAAAGCTGTTTGGGATCCTAGAGCAACTCAATCTTTTGTCCAAATATGCTTGGAACAAGTTTCCAAAGGGGAACGCTCTGGTACTAGCTTTACGAAAAAAGGGTGGAAATGTATTATTTCCAAATTTGAAGAATTGGCTGGAAAAAGTTATGACAAAACTCAGCTAAAGAATAGGTATGACAGTCTGAGAAAGGAATGGCGAGCATGGTATAACTTATTTGGGAAAGAAACTAGATTAGGGTGGGATCCTGTGAAAAATACCGTTGATGCTCCAGATGAGTGGTGGGAGAGCAAGCAATTGGTATGTCTTAATGAAAAATACACATTATTTAAGACGTACACATTATATTTATTGTTTATAATATAATATTGAGCTATGAAAATGCAGGAAAATCCTCGGAGACCCATCTCAAAATTTAAATGCAACATCTTCATTGGAGATGGAACGTCTTCGTGACTCTATTCGGGATCAAATTATTGAGTACAAGCAAAATAATTAGTCTTTATTTATGGTTGGTATTGTATTGAACTTTAAACTATATTATCTAAATGTAATTTTAATTTATATGCTTATTTACAGTATTTTGTTGTTAATTTTATCAAATTTGAAGTTTTCAATATATTTTTAAATTGAGACCCATTTTGGTAATTTCACATGTAAAAGCAACTCTAATCCAACCTATCCAAACAACAAAGATTGCAAAAAATCACTTTTTCGGTAAAGATATCTAAACAAAAATCACGTCAAGTTCAACTCACTTTTAACTAAAATCAATTCTGTCAGAATCAATTCTACTCACCGCAGAACCAAACACACATGTCTCCACAGTGAAGCTATCTATCCACAATTTTACACACAAAAGCCCTATTGCTGCTATTGCAGTTTTTTGCTCCCGCTTCTTTGCATTGAAATTATCATACAAGAGTATATTTTTAACAACTAACTTGAATATCCTTTGATTCCCTTCTCTCATTAAACCATAAAGCCAAATTAAGTTATGAAGCTGCAAAACACAATCCACAGCCAAAACAACACTTCCCTTCACGTGAAGCATCTAAATCCTAATTTTATTTGGGAAATTGACATGAATATCCAAGTCAACATAATTTATGCTTTAGCTCAGAGAGAAGAGAGTGGAGGAGGGGAGGGTTCAGAGAAGAGAATTGAGGAAGATGATGAAGTGTCTTTTTTTAATTAAAAAATATGAATCATCAGCCACATAAGCATAAAAAAATGCCAAATAAACAGCCTAAACAACCACTTAAGTATTTTTGTAACAGTGTTAACAAAAAAACGTTAAAAGGGACAACAATGTTACGTTTTTAAAAATTAAGGGTCCTACGCGTTACAAAAAAAAATTAAGGGACATATTTATTACAATTAAATAAGTTAATGGACCTGAGGAGATAGTTTGACTTTTTTTTGGGGACATTAAGCTTTACCTTTCTAAGCACTGTTATTTCATACGAGAGGCACTGTCCCGACAAAATCGCGAAAGCATTTTGGCCAAAAAGAACTTGGTACTAGATGGTGCAACACCATGTTATGTCTTCACAATGAAATTATCTATCCACTATTTTACACACAAAAGCCTCATTGCTATCACGACTTCTTGCTCTTGCTTCTTTGAATTGAAATTCGTATGATATGTTTTAGTTTGGTCATTCTGTGTTTTTCTTTAGAGGACCAAACTGAAACATATCATACTAATTGAAGGACCAAATTGAAACATATCAAACATAAATGACCACTTTGACACAGATTTGAAACATAAATGATCCAAACAATAAAAAAGATAAATGGCAAAAGTGAAACTTTGGTCAAAAATAAATTACCAAAAATACAATTTAGCCTAAAATTATGAGTACTATATTTTTTTTACTAAATTATATTTTTATTTTGCTAAATCAGTTATATTTATATACACAATCTGTGTATACATGTTTTATACTATCTACCATTTATAAACCGACACATCATTATAAAGAAGTTACTCAATTAGCAGTCACCTGGTGTGTCATCTCTATCATGTATTGTAATTGGGGGATAACGTAATAAGTTTTACAAAGAATGTGTATACTAATTAAACTCCTGCTAAATAGGGGTGGGAATAGGCCAGACCGATCGACAGGGGCCTACGGCCCAGCCTTGTCTAGCCTACGTCAGGCTAGGCCAGACTAGACTTTTTATTTAAACAGATAAGGCTTAGGCTTTTTTAAAAGCCTATTTAGCTAAAAAGGCTAGGCCACAGGCCATTGAAAATGCCTTTAGGCCTATCAGGCCGACCTATTTAAGTAAAAATATTATTATTATTATTATTATTATTATTATTATACTATTGTTGTTGTATTAAATTGTGTATTTCATGTTAAATCATGAATTTGCTAATTTTTATGTTAATTTAAACTATTAACCTACATCCATTTTTGACATATTTAAAGTTATTATTATAAAATAGAATTTAAATAAGATGTCATATAAAATAGAACTTAATTTTACTAATCTATTAGCTTCTTCGTTATTTACAAAAATGTAGGTTTTTGTAAAAAAAAAAGTTGCGAAATAGGCTTCTAAACAGCCTATCAAGTCTTGTTAGGCTTTTGCAAAGGCCAGATCAGGCCTAAAAGTTGGGCCTATGATAGGCCACAGGCCAGGCTGAGGCCTAACTCTTTCAACGCGGGTCAGGCCCAGGCCAAACCAAACCTAGCTCTGCCAAGCCTATTCCCACCCTTGCTAAACTATTATTTTATTGATTTATTTATTTGTTGATGAACGGTATACGAAAAATAACGGAGGGAATCAGAAGGTATATCCATTCCTGCGAGTTACAAACAAGTGAAGTGAAGTGAATTGAACGTTGTCACGATTGGTCCATACTATTCCCTACTCACCTACCATGCTTAAATACTTGTCCCCTGCAAATATGTCTGATATCCAATTACCCCCCTGCAAAATTTCTTTTTGCAAAACAAACATTGACAAATCTAATAGTATCCAGTTACCCCCCTCCAGTTAGTTTTGGTTAATGGGGTTAGTTAATTGCTGACGTGGCTACCTAGCTGGATCACATAAACCAATGAATTGCTGCCATGTGGCACTCTCTTGTGGGGAGAATGCTTATTAAAAAAACAAACATTTTGGAGCCTACGAGAGTTGAGCCCTTGACCTCTAAGTGACCAACAAACAACTTTACCACTGAACCACCTACCTTGTTGTGTTTATTTCCCAACTAAAAATATATGTTACATAATATTAATCTTCTTCTTCATGTTTTTTCGATTCTTCATCATCATTATCATCATCATCATCATCATATTAATCTTCATCAATTTGTTTTTTCATTTTCCAAATCGAAATTATTCTTCAACCCAACGCAAAATTCGTTTTCAGATCACGATTTTCATTTTTCAGATCTCAAATTTCGAGTTCAACTCAATTTTTTTCCAGATCCAATATTTTCCATAAACACTCAAACGATCCTTCAAAATTTTCATGGGGGTTCTTCTTAGATCTTTATTACGAACAAAATGCACCTAAATTAGTTGGATTTCGTTGCCTATTTTGTGAGAACGAAACAGGTTTCCAACTGGGTTTCTAGCGACCCGTTTCTCTGTTATTGGTAAGGATGTTACGATATATTTTTAGATTAATATGATGTAACATACTGGAGAAAAAACGAATCGAAGAAGAAGATACTGAAAAAAAAATGAATTGGAGAAGAAGATATTGGAGAAAAAACGAATTGAAGAAGAAGATTAATATTATGTAACATATATTTGTAGTTGGGTTAATAAACACAACAAGGTAGGTGGTTCAGTGGTAAAGGTGTTTGTTAGTCACTTAGAGGTCAAGGGTTCAACTCTCATAGGCTCCAAAATGTTTGTTTTTTTAATAAGCATCCGCCCCACAAGAGAGTGCCACGTGGCAGCAATTCATTGGTTGCTGACGTGGCAGTCACCTATGTGATCCAGCTAGGTAGCCACATCAGCAATTAACTAACACCGTTAACAAAAATAACGGGAGTGGGGTAACTTAACAAAAATAACGGGAGTGGGGTAACTGGATACTATTAGATTTTGCAATGTTTGTTTTGCAAAAAAAAATTTGATATTTACAAGGAGGTGAGAAGTATTTAAGCCTTCCTATTTTGGCCCTCCCAAAAATACTAGTTCTCCACAAATAATAACCTAATTATAATATATATATATATATATATATATATATTTATTCTTAGAAAAACGCACTACATATTCTTAAAATGCTTAAATATGCTTTAGGTCCCTGCAAATATAGCAAGTTTTGATTTTAGTCCCTGCAAAAAAATTTGTTTTAAAAAGGTTCCTGCAAAAATAACTTGTTTTAAAAAAATATTTCTGTTAAGTTATCGTTACAAAAACTACCGAGTTGTCACACAGAGTGATGACCTGTAATATCTTTTTGATTTCTGATTATTTTATATATCTCACTATGCTTCTTTCAATGTCTTATCTTCCTCAAAATAACACAGCCCCCAATCTTACGCCCACTCACTGAAACTCTGAAAGTAAGAAAAAGAGAGCGAGAGAAATACAGAGAGAAGAAGAGGCTTCGATTTGGTTTTCTTGTGCACCGCCTTTGTGACTGATGCTTGCGTTTCTGCATCAGGAGGTTGAAGATGTGAAAACGCAAGAGTTATCAAAATGATTCATGAAAACTCATCAGGAGGTTGAAGATTTGAAACGCATTTGGTTTCATACCATGAGATTGTTTAGTTGTTTTAGATCTGAGATTGGGGCTGAGATGGGGGAAGACATTATGGGTTTTGGCAGTGGGTTCAACATCTAGAAAGAGGTTTTTATGTTTATGGTGTGAGAAGAAGGAGGTTTTGGCCATGGGTTTTTTGAGTTTTTGAGAGAAGAAAGTGATTTACAATTTCCATTTTTTGTTTACCTACATACCTTCGTTACTTATGGCAAAGAATTTCTGGCTATGAATCTTTGAGTTTTTTAGAGTTTATCTTGACAGAAGTTGTGGAGAAGAAGAAGCATGAGGGATGAATTCTTCTTCATGAAGAATTTCTGGCTATGAGTCTTCCTCTTCCTGAGAAGTGTTTTTTCATTTCAAATTGTTGTTTAATTTGCATATTACGTGGCAGATATAAAATAATTAGAAAACAAAAAGAAATTACAGGTCATCACTCCGTTTGACACCTCAGCAATTTTTGTAACGGTGACTTAATAGAGGGACTTTTTTAAAACAAGTTGTTTTTGCAGGGACCTTTTTAAAACAAAAAGTTTTGCAGGGACTAAAATCAAAACTCGCTATATTTACAGAGACCTAAAACATATTTAAGCATATTTAAGCCTTCTTAGAATTACCCAGCTCCTTGTACCAAAAAAAAAAAAGAATTACCCAGCTCCAAAAGGAAAACACGTTTGCTGATTTTTGGTAAATAAAAATAAAATTGGTTAATACAACAAGTAAACAAGTAGGCTACAGAAACAACTCATAAAAGATGTACCCACACTATAAGATGCTGTGCTCCTAGATTGTTTTTTCCAACAGAAACATTTCCGTCACAAAAAAAAAAGCAAGGAAAAGAAAACAGCGCGAGAAAAACAAAAATAGGGAAGAAGAAGAATAACATGGAGAATTTTGAGAAGACGATACCGATGCCACTTCCACTTCCACTTCCACTTCCGCCGCTACTCCGAACCCTAATCTCTTCCCTATTCAACAACGGCGCCGATAATCCTTTTCTATCATTCACCCTAAATTACAAACTCTTCCAAACTCTCCGTTTCATTATCCTTACTTTCTACCTTTTCCTTCTCCGTTTCATTCCTTCTTTCTTCTTCATAGGCAAATACGACGTCGTTAAGCTAAACCTAAAACCTCATAAATACTCACACGATACACGAAACGACACCGCTATTGGCCGTGCTCTCTCTCAGCTTCTCTCTGCATTAAACGATATCCCTGTAAGTTCTAGAAAGTACGAAGTGGTTCGATCATTGGCGGAGAAAATTATTGACGATAATCATCTTGATGGTGTTGATGCTCTTCGTGAGGTTAATCGCGTTGTTTTGTCGGGAGCGTTTGGGAGGGCGTTGAGGGAACTGGAATTGAAGGTGGCAGAACGGTGGGAAGGAGAGGGAGAAGGTGATGGAGAGAGAGATGGAGAGTATCAAAGGTTGAGGTTGAGGTTGAGGTTGAGGTTGAAGAGGGTTGTTAGGATTGTTGGTTTTAGGGTTAGGGGAGGTGAGGGGATTATGTCTGGTGTTCCGGCGGAGAAATTGGCGGCGGAGTTGTTGTGGATGAGTAAGAAGATGGTGGATTGTGGATGTGCTGAGGAAGCGCTTTGCCGTTGGGCCGCCGCATCTAATTTGGGCTGCCTCGCTCTTTCCGCCGACCCACGTTTGCAATCGTCGCTCGTCAAACTTGCTGGTATATTCTTTTCTTCCTATTTTCTTTCTACATTTCACTTTTTTTTTTAAATTTTATCTCAATAGTAAATAATTAATTACAAACTTTTCTTGATATGTTTTTTTAAGAAAAAGAAGTAACTCGCTGATGAATAAAGATGGTTTGAAAAATATGGTTGATGATGTGGTAGTAGTTAGTTGGGAAATTTGTTGAAAAAACATTCGATAGATTGTGGCCATGAATTGTGCAAGACCACACGTTATTCCTTCCAAGGAGACAAAAAATATCATCCAACATGTTATTCCAGCAAGCCCACACGTCTTGTTCTCATCCTTAAAAGTTTGTGTGATAACTTTTGACTTTTTTTTAAAAGAGTTCTTAAAAATCAAAAGTAATATACTCATTAGACTAATTGTCTCACAACAATCAAAGCAAAAACTATATACACACAATTATAGCATACAGTCTAAATCGATTGTTTATCACCTTAGAGTCTTAGACGAAATCAGAAATAAATACTACACACTTTCACACAGTTACACCTAGGTTCGAACTCGAGAGTCGTTGTTCCTATGTCGCTGAAATTATCAATACAACCAGCAGTGAGGAAGAGTCTTTATCGATAAGAACACTTAACTACGCGTTCATTTCTATTCTCTAACAGTTGGCTTTGAATTTTCCCTACAGCCTTCTTATTCAAGGAAGCCAAAGACATGGGCGTAGATGAAATTGAGGAAAGCAAGATAAAGCTATGCAAGCAAGTGAAGTTAAAGATGTTACAGTCATGGCTTCCATTGTTATGCAGGGCCAGTAATGGCACTGACGCCCCAGCTTTAGGCGTCGTCGAGAGGGCAGAGTTAGAGAGGGTTTTGGAGAGCTTCATAGAAGGATTGGAACAAGCGGAGCAGGAGCAGGTTCTTTCTCTCTGGCTCCACCATTTTACACATTGCTCATCTTCTGAATGGCCAAACCTCCATACATGCTTTGCTCGTTGGTGCAATGCATCTCGCAAACAGTTGGTTCTTTCCAATGAAAATTATGATTAGAGTTCGAGGTGTTCTATACTTTGCAATTTATCTAGAAGCAATTACAATTATACAATATAGCATCTCTTGAATAATCTCAGTAACAAGTGTTATTACTGTCAGGGGATTAGATAGAGAATATGTAGATATTGTTTTGTATTGTATAATTAAACATTTAGAACCGTTATGCTATTGATAAATTCCACAGTGTTCCTTATCGAGCCATTGTGTTGTTTACAACTTGGTGTAATAATATTTGTACAAACCTCTTCAATAAACCTTTATTATCCTATCACAAGTTGACATTATTTTCTGCAACAAGACCAACGCGCTTATTCCTCTTGTTCATTTGTTTTACGGTGTTGCTTCCTCTTATGTATCACATTACAATTGGCTTTGAATAAATTTCAAACTTCTCAGTTGACGACAGTTGTGGCTCCTGCAAACAAAATCCATTTTGTATCAGCTTATTAGAAGTTATAGAATGATATCGCGTCATTGTGTTAGTAATAGAAATGTGTAGATTATATTATACATGAGCATATTGCTGCCTAGTGTCCATTCCAAGCTCTTGATGATTTATGCCAAACGTTCCTTCTTTTGCGCCGCGGATTCTAGAGCGCATAGAATTGAGCAAGCGGCCATAAGTGAGTTTAGGTTCTTCTTGCATGGCTTGGATGAAACTGTAAGTCAAGGCGCCAGTACTTTCCATGCCACTAAACGCCTAATCAACCATTTAAAGACTTGAAATCTTAGAACAACTATATTCTAATTCACATAAATCATTGGAAAGGGAATACAAAGGAAAGGATGCATGAATTACTAACAGACGTGTCTGCTGCATTTCCATCATCATCACAAGCTGAAATGCAAACTGCTAGCCCTCCTTTCGTGCCTTTGTAAGCTCTTGGCTGTCTATGATCTTCCCATCCATAATAACCTGTTCTGTTTTTGTAACTCACAAAAAATAAAATCAGATATAGGTTTCTTAAGGATTGATCATGAAAACATATATACATAATGCACATCATTCTTAACTAACCTGTTCATCCTGCACATAAATGGTAAATCAAGAACTGTCCCACTAAAGCATGTATCAATAATGGCATGAAGTTTGACACCATGAAGAAGAGGCCTAACAAGTGTGGCGTTGATTTCATCGTCGAGAATCTTCCCCTCTTGCTCATAATCAACAGGGCATATTGCTTCATCATACCCATCAACCTCATCCATGCTATGGTCCACTTCCCTTGAACCATGTCCTGAGAAGTGAAACACCAATGAGTCCCCTGGTTGGCAACCCTCAACCAACCACCTCATTGCCATTCGCATGTTATGTTTTGTTGGGATTCGCAGCGGGTTTCTCTCCTCTGGATCATCTGCAGATCGTTTTTCTTAGTGTTATAATAGAGGTTATAATAACATGTCTAGTATCATTAGCTGTATTATGCAATAAAAATAGAGGTTAAAGAGGTAGTTAATTAGTTAGTAGTAGTACCTGTGAGTATGCGAATGGAATCAGCAGGGAAACCTAACTTGTTAATGAGAAAGTATTTCATGCACTGAACATCATTGACAGAACCTTTAAGTCTGTTAACCCGATTTCCATAACTGATGCCAAATAACACAGCTCTCTTTTTACCATAAGGAGGAGCGGGCATCATCATCGGAAGCGGTTGGGGCCTCACTGGACGAGGTTGCAGCTGATAATAAGAAGGTTGGTCAGGCCTTCTACCATAGCCAGCAATAGCATAGTTGTTGTTATTGAAGGGAATTACATGGGGTCGGATTTGGGGGAAGCTTTGGCAACCAGAACATTTAATGGAAGCGCCATAATGAGCTTCCAATGGCACTAGCACAAACCTTCCACACTGTGTGCATCTTGTTCTTCTAGTTGCCATGTTTTTGGTGCTTGCTTTAGTCTTTTACAGAATGATTTATTTATAGCCCTCACTTGGATTTGAATTTGATCCTTTCTGGGACGTGACTTGAGTGACAATATGGACATATAGAATCGCATTCTATTTGCCTTTTCATGTGGATGGCTAATATATAAAGAGAATTTCCTCTGATTATTAACAAACATTTCAAAATCTTCTTTCGGTCGCATGCATATTCCAACTGATTTTTCTGAGATGAAGATGACAGAATCACTACAAAGGAAAATAAGTTCTTGAGAATATGGCTCCGTATTAGAGCTTATCAGCTACAAACAATCGTTGGTTTTCTATAATTTATAATTATGGCAATCATAATGGACTCCTACCTAGAATTCTGATATTATAGTAGCCAACAAACGGTATCTTTCCCTAGTAATATAGGAGGTAGAGGAAGAGAGTTGCTACTGGATGCCTTTATCTTGTTTGAGGCATTTTTTTATAAAAATTTTCTTGCTGGTATTCTCCAATTCACTAACCTTTTTTTCTACTGTTTTTGACTTTTTCCCATTGGCCAACCCTTTAAGACCAATGGATCTCTTGATACTTTGTTAGAAAAACACTTTTAATATTGATATTTTCACATAGCTGAAGGTGACATGTTACAACTTACAATCTACAAAAGACTTAGTAGCCAGAAGATTGGTACCTAACCAACCAGCTCAGGTAGAAAATTAAGAAACACAAATATGAAATATCTAATATCAACTCAAAGTATTTAGAAAGATCTCAAGCTCAAATTTTCAGGTTTCCTAAACTTTACCTCTTTAATTTGCATAGGGTAATTGATGTTTTTTTTTGTCTGAGGTGTAATTATGTTGTTTCTCTTAATATGGGGAATCAGCAGTGCTATTTTTCGCGAATTAATTTGAACGTGAAGTCTCGAATGCTCACATTTTCGAGTTGGAGAAAAAAACGCACTGCAACTGAACAACATGGAACTCTCCAAAAAAAACAAACAAATTAGAACTGTTCATGAAATTTCACGATGGTGAATTCGTAAATCTGTTTACCCCTGATTTTGAACAAACAAACATTGCATTCTTGTATTTGAGATGAGTGTTAGAAACAAAATCATTTCTGTGCTTTCATTTAGGTGCTTAAGCATTTAGGACGTTGGTTCATGACAAAAATAACACACAAACCGAACCACAGTAATCTTTGAGATTACTGTTTCATTCTCATTCATACTGGTTTGTAAAATTCTAATAATGCATTCATACATTCATCTAGGTAGCTTCTCTACAAAAGATCAAGTAATATGTGATCTACCTCAGTAATGAACAAACAAGAATAAGATACAAATTCAACAATGTAACTTTGGTAACTCATTCACATCCTCAATAGTGCACAAATTAGACAGTGCATTGTAGCACTTCCCTTGTTTAAAGCCAAGCCTCTCAATAATCCTTTATTTAATCTCAACTGTAGATTCCAACAGAACTAAGCTAACCTATTTCCTCTTGCCCACTTTCCTTTTCAGTCCATTACATGTCATCATTGTCATGTGTCACATTTCCACCGACTTTGCATAAATATCAAACTTCTCAGAAGAAGAAAGTTGTGGCATCTGCAAAACTCATTTAGAATGAACTTGATGTAAGTTACTGTATATCATATAAATATAATGAGAAGAACTTTGTATAACTAATGCAATACATTAGGACACTGCTGAGAAGAGATTGTAGAGCGCATGGCATTAAGCAAACCGCCATAAGTCGATTTCGGTTCATCTTTCATGGCTTGGAGGAAACTGTAAGTCAGTGCCTAATCAACCATCAAAGCATTTTGTTTTCAGAAACAATTCTATTCTAAGTCTAACTGATTTACATAGAATACATTATTACTATTACTAACCGATTTGTCTTGTGTATTTTCCTTATCATCACATGCTGAAATGCAAACTGCTAACCCTCCTTTTGTGCCTTTGTGCGCTTTGCCGCGCCTCTGATTTTTCCATCCATAAGAACCAACCTTGCTGCATGAAAATCAACAAAACTAGATCCAGGTCACCTTAGAATACTAAAAAGGTTTCTTAATGATTTAGAACATCTTAAATAAAGTAACATTCATATAACTAACCTTTTCATCCTGCACATAAATGGTAAGTCAAAAATTGTGCCACTAAAGGATGCATCAACAAGGGCATGAAGTTGAACACCAAGAGGAAGAGGCCTAACAATTGTAGCATTGATTTCGTCGTCGAGAATCTTCCCCTCTTGCTCATAATCAACAGGGCATATTGCTTCATCATACCCATCACGCTCATCTTTGTCAAGGTCTTTAACCCTTGCTCCATGTCCACTGAAGTAAAATACCAATGAGTCCTCTGGTTTGCAACCCTCAACCAACCACCTCATGGCCCTTTGGATATTACTTTTTGTTGGGATTGTTTTTTGCTCTTCTGAATCAACCACATAAATAGAAATATCAGATATAAATCACAGGCACTGGTTTTAGGCCATATTTTAATTCAAAACATAACATAATCATTATCCCTCAGGACACTAACTTATAAACCATAAGAATACTAGCAATAGTCTAATATATGGCTTCTCAAACTTGTGTAACACTGTCTAAGGTATATCTATCTAGTATGTAGAAGCAATAGTTTATGTAGCACACTGTATCGGGGTGTCTGGACCACCGACCTGGCAGACTCAAGGATCGATGAAGAACTCTCGGGGACCAAAGACTATCCCGTGGGGATCGAGCGAGGTAACCCAAGGAACACAAGAGGCATTGGCCTACTACTACAGGGGACATTCGTATAGCTCGCGCCGCCATACGGAGGATGTACAGGCCGGGGTGCGTCTGACCAGAAGACAAAAGAGGAGTACATGGCAGGCAGCTATTGGCTCGCACTGAGAGTAGTGGGCATCCCACTACTCTTGGTGGCAGATAAGGGACGCTGCTGCAGAGGAGAACCCCATAAAGACTCTAGATTAGTATAAACTAGGGAAATACCCATGCGTTGCACGGGTTGTTATATAATACTTTTTAAAAAATTTATAGAACTTTAATAGAAAGATATATAAGCTGTGGATATAGATTATGTATTTTAAACATATAGTATTACATAAGAATATATATATATATATATATATATATATATATATATATATATATTCACAAAATGAAACAAATGATTTATTTTAATATAATTAATTTTTTATACAATTTATAATCTAAATAAGCTAAAATGAAGAACAAATATAAAATATCCGTAAACAAACTGCAATATATAAATCTGAAGCTTTATTTGTATAACAACTTTTCTAACATTTTTAACGAAAATGTATCAAATAATTCCTTTTTGGATAATTTTTAAGAAAATTTTGGTCCATATTAAAGACAACTTTAGTTTTAAGAAATAAAAAAAAATCGTTTCTTTTAAGACAATTTGTAAGGAAACTATTATCCATATTAGCGACTAATTTTAACCACATATGATGTATGTTGAAATTTATTATGCACTAATTTTTTTCTAATTTATTAGTTGTGTTGTTGATTGTAAATATATTTCGTAAACAACAAATATTTTTTAGGAAGAGCAATTTGAATTTTGTTATCATGTGTAAAATTTCTTAATTAACTATATTTATTTGTTTCATTTTTATAAGTTATCTTGTTAAATTTTTTGCATGAAGAAGTGTATGTTAATGTCTACGTTTAAAAACTATCAATTTTATATAAAATTAATGTTTATTCTTTGCTAGATTTATATTAATTATTAGATTTATATTGATATTTGATTACATAGAGGACCTAGTAACTTTTTCTATCTTCTATGACTACTAATTTTTCTAAACCAAGATTGAATGAAACTCCACAATGATTCTCATTTTTATACTAATAGTAGTATTTATTTATTTATTATTTCCACATGATTTAAGCTCTCTATTTGTTAGTTTTAGCATTTTTATCCTAATTAATTTTCCATTTTTTAATTATTTCACGTGTTTTTTTTTGGGTTAAAGTATTCCAATAGTAGTTGAACATATATTTAAATCCAAAAATAGATTGTTGCTTCTATTTACACACTATAAAATTATGATGAATACATGAGTAATGCAACAACCAAACAAAAGTGATGTAAAAAAGGAAGAGGTAAGTGGTGACCTCTCTTCTCTACATTTTAGGTATTTATAGTATATCAAATAAAAGACTTAAAGTGATGGAAAATGAAACGATTGTAACCACTCTCAATTTAAAACTAATTAGAATTATTAGTACTAATTATGATAATAATTTAGAGACACCAAAAGGCAATCAAAATCAAAACATCAAGTAATGAATTAAGAATAATCAATAAGGGAGAAAGTTTCTAAAATAAAAATAAAAAGGGAAGAAAAATCCTCGAGGCAAGCTTCTTTTACAATTGATTTATATTTATATTAAAAATATATTATATGGTCTACTAAAGTTGACAATATAACATATAAATTCGTTTTTTTACTTTTTAGTGGGAAAATAATGAAGTCTAAAAAAAGTAGTATTTTTGCTAATCAATAATAAATTGAACTGTACATTTTTTTGATGTTTAGTATTTTTTTATTAATAACTAAATATATTAATTTAAGTATTAATATATTATTTTGTTATTTTAAAAAATAAATTAAAATTATATTGTGATATTCAATCATTACTAATAAAGTGAGATTTATATTGATTATTAGATTTATATTGATTATGAGATATTACTATTATATAAAATAAATGTTTATTCTTTGCTAGATTTATATTGATTATTTTTTTTGACAAATTTTTATATTGATTATTAGATGTATATTGATATTCCATTGCATAGATGACCTAGCAACTTTTTCTATCCTCTATGACTACTAATTTTTCTAAACCAAGATTGAATGAAACTCCACAATGATTCTCATTTTTATACTATTAATAGTATTTATTTATTATTTCCACATGATTTATGCTCATTATTCATTTGTTTTAGCATTTTTATCCTGATTAATTTTTCATTCTTTAATTATTTCACGTGTTCTTTTTTTTGGGTTAAAGTATTCCATGTGTTTTAAATTTATAACAATTTCATATAGTAAGACATAAATTTTTTTGTCAAAACCTCTTCCTTGACTGTCCAAAATTATCTCCTCTAAATAGTATATAATTTACTAACTTATGACTTTGTTGTCAATTAAAGGAATAGTTCATATGAATGTGACAAATTGTGTTTATTAGTTACAATACAAAGAGAGAATAACTAATAAACACAATTTGTCAAAACAAAACTAATAAACACAACTTATAATAATAAAATAATAATTACAAATTACGTAGGTTTATTTTTTCTTGGTCATACTCACATAGGTTCAATGAACAATGAAACTAATAAATTAAAATTTAATCCCAGTTACAAATAAATAAAATAAGAAATAATGAGGGGAACTAATAAGATTCACCGCATCATCTCAATTACAGTTTCATGGTTTAGCTAATAAGATTACAAATAGTAGTTGAACATATATTCAAATCCAAAAATAGATAGTTGCTTCTATTTACACACTATAAAATTATGATGAATACATGAAACTTAAAACCTATAAAAACCTTACAAATAAAAGACAAATTTACATTCAAAATATTTGGAACCCCGATGACCTTTTTCTAGCTTGAATATAAGAGATGTAAACCAGAAAAATTACAAAAGTGATGCAACAACCAAACAAAAGTTATGTAAAAAAGGAAGAGGTAAGTGGTGACCTCTCTTCTCTACTTTTTAGGTATTTATAGTATATCAAATAGAAGACTTAAAGTGATGGAAAATGAAAAGATTGTAACCACTCTCAATTTAAAACTAATTAGAATTATTAGTACTAATTATAATAATAATTTAGAGACACCAAAAGACAACCAAAATCAAAACATCAAGTAATGAATTAAAAATAATCAATAAAGGAGAAAGTTTTTAAAATAAAAATAAAAAGGGAAGAAAAATCCTCAATTGAAGAGTCAAGCTTCGTTTACAATTGATTTATATTTATATTTATATTTATATTTATATTTAAAATATATTATATGGTCTACTAAAGTGGATAATATAATATAGAAATTCGTTTTTTTACTTTTTAGTGGGAAAAAACTGAAGTCTAAAAAAAGTTGTATTTTTTGCTAATCAATAATAAATTGAACTGTACATTTTTTTTGCTAATCAATAATAAATTCCAGACGTCTTTCTTTTTTTGTTAGTAAATATATATGAACTTGGATATTAATATGATATTTTGTTCCTTTAGATATTGATATTCATGTACAATGATACAATGGTATTAAATAATTGTTAATAAATTAATTACACCATGGTTTGTATAGCATAAATGTTGAATGGAGATTTATTAGTAAAAGAAATTTTAAAAAGTTATGGTAAATAGGGAGGAGCATCCTAGAGCCTCTAAAAAAGCTTCTTTTAGTAATTTATATATATATATATATATATATATATAATTATCAAAATATAGAATTTTGTTTTACATAGGATTTATATTATATAATATTATCTTATATTAAATAATATAGTATACTCTACTAAAGTTGACAACTTAGTATTAGAAATTCGAATTTATAGTGGGCAAAAAATGAAGTCTATTAAATATGTAGTCTTTTTGGCTAATCAATTATAAGTTGAATTGTACATCTTTTTAATTTTTATCATTTTTTAGTTAATAAATAAATATATTATTTTTAATATTAATATAATAATTTGGTTGTTTTCAAAAATAAATTAAAAATATATTGTGATATTTAATAATTACTATTAAAGTGGGATTTATTATTTAAAATTGGATGTCATAAAGGTTGACCGGACATTAAATAACAAAAAATAATGTTGATTTTTAAGTTTAAAAATAAATGGAAATGATGTGGAGCATCCTAGAGGCTCCAAAAAAGCTTTCTTTAGTAATTTATATAGATAGATAGTGCATGTTACTGTTGTATTAAAGATATTTTTGCAACATCTTGGGAGTGTACCCTAGACAAGATTATCACCTTAAGGACTGCACCACCCACACTTTGTATACGAGAACACACACTAACAAACACTCATAACAATAGAGAACAAGAGTTTTTCTGCCTTCTCTTTGTTAATAATTAGATAATGAAGGCATTAATTTCAGTCCTTCTACCTTCTTTTCTTTCCGTTTCTTTTTCTTGTATTAATTCAGTAGAATATGAAAGATTGGCACTTTATTCGGTAGGATATGAAAGGCCAGCACTTAATTCAGTAGGATATGAAAGTCCAGTACTTCTTGTATAAATAGAGCTTCATGCTCTCTTCCAAATCAATGAAGACATAATACTTATTTTCACTTCTCTAGTTCTAATACACAATGTCTAAAGCTGCATAAAATGTGTTGGATTGGGATTGAAAATAAGCATTAACAAATCATGTCATAATATAGTTGGACAGAAAGTACCTGTGAGCACACAAATGGAATCATTAGGGAAACTCAACTTGCCAACGAGAAAGTTTTTCATGCAGCGAACATTAATCACAGAACCTTCAAGCGTTTTTGCCGTGGAATTACCATAAGTGATTCCAATTAACACAGCCCTCTTGTTACCATATGCAGAAGGAGGCCTCAATGGAGGTGTTGGTGGTGGTGGCGGAAGCTGAGGATAGTTGAAACTGAGCGGTGTTTCATAGGTACTAGTACTACAATTCATATTGTAATGGAAAGTGTAGCTGCTAAGAAAAACTGATCCATTTCCATTTCCATTAACACTCCCATGATTGTTTACCGAAGTTTTATCCTTGGATCCAGGTTTTGCAGTGATTTTGGAGGCTGTTATAGATTGGTAATCCACACTAAGCTCATTTTTTGTGGTATTTTTATATTGGTTAGACTGATAGGTGATATCCAACTTGGTGCTTTTCATGCCAACTATATTAAGAACAGCAACTCAATGCTTATTTAAATATATTATAAATTTACCTGCTGATACAGTGAATGTGAATCTGAGATGAGGTGAAACTAAATAATGTATCAATTGTCTGTTAAGATAGACACCAATAGCTGTGGAGCAAGAACCAGATGCTGCAATAGGTAAGGAAGAACCTCATCATGTTTTTTTATTCTTTCCTAACTAGTTATATGGTTGATATGAAAATGAGAGGAATCTGGTCTAAAAAGTATTCTATAGTCATAGTCATCCATTTCTTTCTTTTCAACCTCAAACACACCTTTGAAACTTTTCATTTTAAGTGCTCATGTCGGATTTGGTTTAAGCCCCTCACATGAAAAATATTTGGTTCAAATCAACTTAGAATAAGTTGACCAACTTTAATACCAATATAGCCATTAAGTAGTTACTAGTTAGTATATACCAACTTTAATCTCTAACTTACCAAAATAAGACACAGAATGCTGGACAACTGTCACAAAATTACCAAATGCATGAGATGAGAGCTATTAACTGCATAATTGTTTGATTAACATAGTATAAATGAGTTGGAAAAGCATACTCTATCCCAAAAACAAGTACTGATTAACTAATTAGGATATTGTAACCACAAAACTGCTATAACATTTCCTTTTTGTACAATAATAATTAATAAAATGACCTTCCACAAAGTATCCATTTTCACCTGACTCTTACACAAAGAAAAATGTGGCAAATAGTATTGTTGTCAACAAGCTTGTTAAGAATTGTCAAAAAAAAAAAAGCTTGTTAAGAAAATAAAAAATTCAAGATTTAGTTATGATTAACCGCAAAGATTCAACTGTTTGATTCTCCATTAGAAAGACGAGAAGGTGTTATCTATGAGTACATGGAACATAATATTAATCAATAAAAATTAGTGAGTTGTTCTACCATTATGAACGCAAAGTACAGTAGAATTGAATAAATAAAAAAAGCTTCAAAAGTAAGAAGCATATTTGTTAAATTCGATCAACTGTCCTCACACGGTATCACTGATGCCACACCTTTACCACAACTGCTGCTCAACACCTCAAGCGAAAACTCACACGGTATTTATTTGGAAAGAAAGAGAGGGAGTGGCATCATAGTAGGGGTGCACAAATTAGCCGGTTTAACAGTTAAACCATACCCATATCCATATCCGGTTAAATAAATCCGAATATTTATGTTATTTTTATAACCGGTTATATCAATTTGTCCAATAATTAGATATGATTTTTATCCGGTTATTTAATGAACGTCCATTGGATATCCAATTTATTTTTTATTTTTTGGGATATCCAATTTGATATCCAATTGGTTTTTGCCTAAGGCTTTAAACAAGCCTTCCAAAATAACTTTAAAAAAGTTGAAATTTTAAAAATATATGAAAAATACTTGGTATATATATATATATATATATATATATATATATATATATATATTAATATTATATTAATACATATGGATGGTGGTGGTGGCTGTCGCGGCTGTGGCGGTCGGCGGCGGTGCTCCGATGGTTGTTGTCGGCGCTCCGACGACCGCGGCAGCTCACCAACGGTCGATGGTGGTGGACGTGGCGGCACTCCGGCGAGATAGCGGCCGGCGGTAGTTATTATAATATAATATATTTTATATATATTATATATATATATATAATAGATATATATAATAGTTTATATATATTCAGTTCTGATTTTTTTTAAAAAAAAAACTATTTTTTAATTTTTTTTTTGAGTTCAAAATCTTGAAAACATTTTATTTTTGATATTGGAAAACTTATTTTTTAAAATACTTAAAAGATTTATTAATTTTTTATAATAGTTGTAAGAGGTTATGGATATAACCAGTTATATATCCATAACCGGTTGTAAAAAATCAGTTATGGATATAACCAGTATAATCGGTTACATAACCGGTTTTGTAAATTAATAACCGGTTATGCTACTTTGGATATGGAACCAGTTATATCAAATGGACATTTGATGGATATGGTTTAACCATTATCACCCCTAACTTTCAATAGTGTTATCTCTACTCTTGGATGTTGTGTCACAGAGGGAGGAGTTTTGCGGCATTATGGGTTGAATATGTTTCGAGACTTCAGACTTGGTGTAGCTCTTAATTTGGCGTTGGGAGTGGTGATCCTCGTTAAGTGGAGCACTCGTTTCTTGGTATTGTAGTCATGGGCCCAAAAGAACTTCAAATAATCAACTATGCAAACATGATTTGCGTACATACTTAATGAAAACCAAACTATGAGTACACAATGGATTACAAGATCCAAAACACAACTAAGAACTTATAACAAGTCTCCAAAATGGAACATGAATTCTACAACTAAGAGTTACTCCCTCCATTCCTAATCTTTGGTACTTTTGGCTTGTTACACACATATTAAGGTACCATTAATTTATCTTTGCTAAGTACTAAAATACCCCATTTGTAGTTGTCTTGGGATAATTGAAATCAAAGTAAAAGAGTCTTGAGACAATTAATTCATACTTTGGAACTTTAAAAGACTTAATAAATATAGAGGGTGTATTAGGAAAAATTGGGTGAATTGTACATTGGGTTTTTAAAAATACCATTATTTTGGAACAAAAATAAAAGGCCAAAAGTACCAAAAATCAGGAACGGAGGGAGTAACTCCTAAAAGACTATGAAGCCTTAACTGAAGTCTTCTCGTGAATGCATTAAACCTGCTTATATGAAAACCACAAATTTTGAAAGGGATGATGAGTTCCTCAAACACCAAAATCTCACCTTTTCACTCATACGGTATCTTTTAATGTTTTCTCGTTGACTATGAATCCCTTATATCGTTGAAATTGCCAATAGACACTACCAATACTCACACTCGGATTCTAACTAAGAGCGATGTCCTTATGCAGCTGAAGTTACCAAAGCAACTGAGTGACCTCTTGACTTTAGCTTATGTTGCTACCCAAAACTAGTACATGAACATCTTTCCATATGGAGTATCTTTCTGCCGTATAATTACGTGTTTTTTTTTAAGATTTTAATCATAAATTGCTTTAAATATAAGTAACCTAATATTTCGAGAACAAAAAATTAAACTCCAATTTTTCATCCTTTAAAAAAGACAAGTGTGTGGTCATTTCGATCACAAATTTTTTTACCACCAAATTTTCTCGTCCTTTAAAAAAAACAAGTGTGGCCACTTCGATTCCAATATTTTTACAACTAATTTTTTTCTATTCAAAATTTATTATTAGTGAAGACTATAAAATATTAAGTGAACTATCTAATATAAGCTTTTTTACTCAAGAGCGCTTGGATGAGATGGTGTGGGTTTCTTCCAGCTTAACTAAGGTCTTGAGTTTGAATCCAGTCTTGGAAATACAACAACGTTAAATCTCTTGAGGAAGAGCTTTACCGCTCATTGCGGTCCTACACGGCTCGAGGGATTAGTCTTTACAGTTGCGGGCAGAAAATACCCAGTTCACACCAAAAACATAAGGTTTTTTTAAAATTTTCCTTTTACCTCCCATTGCAGTCCTACACGACTTGAGATATTAGTCTCTACAATTACGCACAGAAGAGACCCGGTTCACACCAAAAATATAAGTTTTTTTAAAATTTTCCATAAATATTGTTCAAGAATTCTAAGTAAAATATACATTTTAGAAAAAATCTACGACAAAAATGCTTTCAATTCTCAGTAAAATATATATTTTTATTTGGAGACCACTACCAATATGTCACAAAATTATAGCTATATGCATTGTTTAGTTCGTATTTCCCTTGATGTAATTATTGGATACACTCACTAGTTATGCATGGAGTTTAATTGAAAGCCCTCAAAGATATTAATTACAGCAGTGATACAGACTGCAGAAAACTATACTACATGATAATACAGTTTCTCCTCCGAATAAACAAGATAGTGGGATATAATACGCATACAAGGAGTCAAGGAGAAATTGAGGCCACACCAAGGATGATTGAGCACCCTAAGGAGTCAAGGAGAAATTGAAGCTAGCCACACCAGGATGAACGTGTATAGGCACCATGATTGAGCACCCTATCGACTTTCAAAGGTCGTCTATTCAGACACTGGTCCATGTTAAGAAGACAACCCAATAGTTAGGGGATACGATAACTTCAACATTCTTATCAAATGATTAATTTATAGAGAATTGGCAATTACCAGTCTAAAGATGGCCAGCATTTGGTGATCCACTGTCCAACACATTGATTTGACCAGAGATTTTTGCCTTACAAGCTGGACACATGAATCCAACAGAATCTGGTTGTATTTCAGAATTAACAGCACCATGGTTAAACTCTATTCCACACCATACACACACAGTTGTAAGCTGATTTCTGTCATCCACATCTAACATAACTTCTTGTGATTCATACTGAGCAGAGGACGCGTACTTCCGTTCCACCACGATGTTGTTTGCCACTTCACTTGGCACATCAAGAGAACCTTGAACACTTGCAAAATCATGCTCCAGAGAACCTATGTCATCTAACCTCAATTCCTGTACCCCCCCCTCCACATTATCATGTCCATGGTCAACACTGCGAAATTGTTTTCCTCCCTGTCAATCAATGTTGTCAATGGCGGATAGCGGTATAAACATATGATTGGTTCAAAATAAAAAGCTTTTTTTCTTTGAAAATATGACAATGAAAGAATAGCAAAAACTACATTCAGACCCAGCATTAGATTCAGGAACAATGGATATGTTACTCAATACACAACGAATAAACAAAGGAAGTTTGCTTCCATAATTCATGTATTCTTGAAGAGACACGCGTGCTGAATCAGCAAATGACTGACTGTTGCAAAGTAACATAGCAGGTTAAAGTGAGATGGTTATGTATGGATGAAGCACACTAAACTAAAGGATTTGTTATGGAACAGTAATTGCTCAACTAATAAAACTGGTTCTTATAAGTTATAATAACTGCATGTGTTTATGAAAATTGAGGAATGTGCAACAAAGGCTTTGCAAATAATGAAAATTTACAGCAACAGTTCAATACAAATAAAAACCTGAATACAGTAGACAACATAACATGCATGTGCATGCAGATACAATCATACAAAAGGCCTCAAACCAATCACGTCCTAAGAGGACCATAATCTAATAGGTGTAGGAATATTCCCTCTAATTTTCAACATATATGAAACCCCGACAATAAAGTCAGTAATATTTATGCCCTATACCTTGTCTGGGAGGAAAGCAGAAATACAATCCAAAGACTGTTCTGGGGATACACTAGATTGGATCACATCTTCTTTAGAAGTTGGCATTACTGTCACTTGAACATTAGCAACAACAGGTACAATTTCGCAGTCATTTAAACCAATTTTCAATTCACTCTTATTACCATTGTCTTCATCAGGTTTAAAATTCCTCTTAGTATTGATGCAATCGGAATTTCTGCTCTTCTCAAATTCAGGTACCATGTGATACCCAGATGAAGGAAGTAAAGGGATTTGAGAAACTCCTACTAAATCAATCCCAGGCTGATCAAACCCCTCAACAGTCAGTGGCAAATCATCTTTTCCTTCTGCAGTATCAGGTGCATCAACATTTTGCTTATTTACAGAAAACAATTCATTGTTATCTAGAAAAGTAAACATCTTTGCATCAATTACTTGGTTATCATTGTCAATTTCATCTACTTCTCCATCCATGGGTAAACTTGGACTATCTTGCTGATTGAAATCGCAAACAACATTTGTGCCATTCAAGCTATCTTCCATTTGCCACTCGCTGTTCGTGTCTCGATCTAAGTCACCAACAGCAGTTTCTGAAACGGGAATCATATTTAGTTCAGATGAACTATAAGGTTCAATGACAGAGTCTTCCATAATAGAGTTTTGAGCAATTTCAATGAGAGCATCCATCTTAGAGATCGTTGAAGGTATCTCCTCCCTGACTGGAGATGTGTCTGGTCTCTGGACACTAGGCTGACCCGGCAAATCTTCAGCTCTCTTCACATAATTCCTAACATGGATCCCAACATGACCATTGTAGCGACGCCTTTCCAAAAACACTTTATGACAGAATTGACACTCAAACTTTCCATCTTTAATTATAACTCCATCTCCAACAGAAGAACCAATTCGATACCGCCTCGTCGTTTTCTGATGAATAGACAACAGGTGCTGCAAGTACAAATCCTTCTCATCAAAGGTCATGTTGCACTTGTGACATTCAAACAGGTCATGTATTTTCACGTCTGCAAGATTTTCCATCTCCAACATGGCAACTTCCTTCAATCTTTCATTAGAGACAGATAAACCAGACACATCAGAGTTAGTCGCAACAATCTGCCGTTGATCCTGCTCCTCGCAGGTAACACCTGCAGACTGCAGCATAGCCAATTAACCCCAAAATAACATCACAACAAATCAACTACAGTCTACAGCAACAGCAGAAGCAACATAGGATGAGTACTTACATTTTCAGTAGCCACTCTTTGTTCCTGCAATATATTTTCACCCCTACCACTGATTTGGTGTTGCACATCACCGGGACCAAAAATAGATTGCAAATACGAAGAAACTTCTTTGCAAGACACAAATTGTTGTCCATTAGGGCTGGAGAATATCAAATAAGAACACATTAATGCATTTCCAAATTGATAAGATAACAAACAAGTCCCATTCCCACACCATATATATTTTGCAATCTTGTGAAGCAAATGATATAATAAATCTTATATATCCTAAAGTTTAATGAAGAAAGTAAAAATACAAAAATGAAAAGTGGAATAAATTATAAACCTAATATATCTGCGGCAATAGATCCGTGCATGACCATCTTTTCTCTTCAAAGCAAGAAGAAGCTTCCAACCAAGAGGCAACATGTCTCCGAAATCGGCGGCGTCGACGATCCTCCTCTTTTTCCTCCTACTTCCCCATTGCCCTCCCAAATTACTCAAAAATCCTAACAGCTCCTCTTCACCACGCATTCCCTCAGTCCTTCTCGCCAGCTCCTCAGCAAACGGTGCCTCCACGTTAGCCAGCGCCGTGAGATCAATGGCAACGCCGTTCTTATTCACGATTTCCATCCCTCTATAACACTCATCCAAATGCACTTTCACTTTAGGTTTCCTTCCTCTTTTCCTCTTCCTATCAATTTCTCCGACGTCAAATCTCGCCGGCGGGGAGGGAACAGGAGGTTGAATTAGCTCGACTTGATCGAACTTAGGATCTTCTCTAATAAACTGCTTGAGATAATCAATGATGAGGCGGTGGTCAGGGGAAAGAGAAGGGGCGGGAAGGAAGGCAGCAACGCGAGGTCGAGGGCGGAGTTTGGAGTAGGTTTGACGGTGGGAACCGGCGCTCTCGTTGAAGGTAGAGTGGTCAATTTTGGGATTGACGAGGTCGGTTGTGGAAGTTAGGTCGAAGGCGGAGAAAGAGGAGAGAGAGAGGGCGTGAAGCTCAGACTGAGAGAGAGTTGATGAGTCAATGCACGACAGCCACTCCATCTTCGCCGCCGCCGCTTCTTCCTTCGCCACCGCTGCTTCTTCCATCTTCACTCTCACTCATCAAAATTGAGAGAGATTTTTGAGACAAACTAGTAGGGAAGGTTATTATTACATGCCGTAACAAGAGTCAAATTAGTCTCATAAACTTTCATTTAATTTTACTTTACTTTGACTTTACTAGTGTTTTTATTTTTGTCTTTATTTTTTCAAAAATATTAAAAATAAAACAAAAATCTTGTTTTCTTTTAGTTTATGTATTTAGGATGGCAAATATCATTAGAAATTAGAAATTATAAATGCATTTAATCGCACGTTTGAATTTTTATATCAAAATCATAATTAGATTTTTCTCAATTTTCTAATTATTATGTTCAATTATTGCTTAATTACAATTTATTCGGGTTTTTACTCTATTTTGAAAACTGACAAACATGTTTTTTCTTTCTTTCTTTTTATAAAATATTGATATGCAAAAAGTTAACTAAGTTCATAATTATAATTTATAAGTATCAATCAATATCAAATGTTGGATACAAACGATATGTTTGGCGCGTCACATTCCCTGGCCAATAGCGAATGAGACTAACGTAGTTGACTAGCGGGTGACGAATAAAAGTGTTTGATAAGCGCTGGTGTTTAGCATTTTAGTGAATAGCATTTCGCTCTTTTGGCATTTTTACCCATATTGTTTTTCTTAAATTAATTCTCTTTCATCATTAAACATTTTGTCATCATTAAATAATTTAATCATTAATTAAATATCATTTTATCTCATTTTTCATTTATCAGCTATTTTAATCGTTAGTTTTACCAAACACATAATTTGCTATCAACTAGTTTATCCGCTAACTCATCTATTATCCGCTAGCTTATTCGCTATTTACTACTTTTTACCGAAGTGAGCCAAAGACGAATAAGTTGTGTTCTTAGACAAAATATCTGAAATCTTTCATAAAAAAATAAATAAAAGACTATCCCAAACTTATTAACTCTAGATAATTGTATCAAATCTGCCAACAAAGTCATGTATTTCACAAGGAACCATAAAGGCATATTTTGCTCTGCTTTGCCCAAGAAATTGTTTGATGGCTTACAAGTTTAGATGAAATCCAAATGCAACTAAGTAGGGATTGAGATGGGAATATCCTAGAATCGTTTCATACACATAAGGATAAAAATGGATCCATCTATTAAACATCTTAAAGCATCATTCATGATGGAAGTACTCAGTGGCAGAGAAAGATACCTAATACATTTCACTCTCATTTGTATGTGTAAGAATTAAGAGCTGAATAGATTAATCTCATTGTCCCACCGAGGATATATATTCAACCAAAACATTCAGTATAGTGAAAATAAATTTTTTAATCTCATGTCCTCAACTTGTGTTTTATTTTCAATTTTTTTATTTTGGTTTTGTTTTGCTTTAATTTTAGGAATAAGCTCGGACTGCAAGTTCTCTCAGGGAAATCATTCTTACTCTCTCTTATTTATTTATTTTGGTTCCGATTTGATTATTTTGCATTACGGACATGCTTCATGCTAGTGCGGGGGAGGAGATTATATTTTGTCATTTGATCTCTATTAATGCACATACTCATTACATATGTTGATAGCATTTTTTTTTGCTTGTTTTGAACGAGTTTTGAATTATGCTTAAAAAGAAATAGAGATTATGCCGTTAGGGGATCCCATAATTACGAGTTTTGGTAAAAAAAAATTGGCATTTGTGCTTAATTGTCACTATGAGGTTGTCCTAAGGAAGATGATAATTAGCATTTGTGCTTGTTGAATATTTTTTGTGAATTAGCTTCTAAATGTAAGATTTGAGCCTTTATAAGGGGATTGATATTCAATCATAAATTTTTACCCATTCTCTTTGTATGTGTGTGTTTCTCATTTTGCTACATTCTAAAATTTGTCTTTTGACCATTTGAAGGCGAAAATTAAATTGCATGAAGTAAAAAGATTTGGGGAATTTAGATATTTTTCTGGCCTCAGAGTTATTTATTGAAAATTATCCATTAGTTGTCCCCTTTGAGCCTATTTATTACATATTTCTTTGGTACCTTGATATAATTTTTTTGGTAACCATTTGAAATTAAATGTGGAGCAACTATTGAAAATTACAATTTCATCCTATACTTTAGTTGTCTATCTTGTCAGAATGAAAAAAATGAGTGACTCATGTGCTTACAAGTATCTTTTCCTACAAAATAGGAGTGACTCATATGCTTATCTCTTTCCTCCTAGGAAAAACATAAAAAAAAGTGAAAAAAAAGAAAATTTAAAAGAAAAAAAACAAGAAGGAGGAAAAGGCAAATCAAGAAAAAACAAAGCCTACTCAAGAAAAAAGACAAATTAAAAGAGTCAACTCAATAGAAAAAGAATGAATAATCAAAGTGGAATTAATTTGGAGTTTGGGCAAAATTAGTAAAATAAATAGGAGCTCCATATTTGGTTTCAAATGTTACTGTTTGTCTCTCTTTTTTTAACCCTTTGATCATCACTTTCTTCTTATTTCCTACCCTATTTGAATTCACCATGGTCTCATTACAACCCATAACATCTCATCTTTTGCATGCATGTGAACTATAGTGGAGATTTGGTCAAATTACAAGCATATGGTAATGTGCATTTAGGAACATGAGTCTCTAATTGGACAGCTTTTGACACCTCATATGTGCTATATTGTCTATTGTCTGTCATTGTGCTTCAAATTTTGGGTTCTTTATTTGGTTGTCTCTATTATATATTTTTAAAATTTTATTGAGGCAGAAAATTTGCTTGAGGACAAGCAAATATTAAGTGTGGGGAAGTTGATAAACTCCAAATTAATGCATTTTTTGAAACATTTTTGAGTCACTTTTAGAGCAATTATATAAATCGATATTTATCCAATGAAGCCAAAAGGGCCTCAAAGTCCTGTTGTTACAATAACATAACATTAGAATAACAACAACGTTCATCTTTACTTCTATAGATGCCTAACATGGACTGGAATGAAGACATGAATTTTGAATTAAAATTAGTAGTACTCTTTTGTTTTTCTAAGCCACAATCATACATGTAAGATAGGCTACATTGAGAATCAATTTGACCAAGTTATTCAATGTGAGCCTACACTCACTTGAAATTTGAAATCTCCATAAAGTTTTCCCGGATTATAAGCTGAGCCCCTTTAACCAGACTCTTTATCACCTGACGCGCAGGTATAATTTCCTTGATGATACCAACACTTTGGCCAGCATACATCACCATGCTTTCAATATCTCCTGTAGTTGCGGCGTTAGGAACTGTACCAGCAAAACGCCGTATCTCTTTCTCCTAATGAATGACAAAAGTACAATTAAATGCAAATGTTGTAATACAATAGTATATATAGAGAAGTCAACACTATTGAAATAAACGCAAGTTGAAACCATACCACACCATGAATGTTGGTATGGCCGATAACAGGCTGGTTGGATTCATTTTCATGGGCTGGAAGGGATTTCCATTCCTCAAGGAAGGGTGTCTTTAGGGCACGATGTGGTGCACCAGGCCATCTTCCCCTGCCGAATAAATCTGTGTACTCAGTTTCATCAAATTCAACTAACTTCCTCTTGTATATAGGATGAGCGTAGCTTTCTTGGGTTGCGAGAAATCTGCAAACAAGAAAAACAAGTCCAATTTACATTGAGTTTACTTATACAGGGTAATAAAGTTGGGAACTATTATATGTCTGGTCCCAATGAAGTGAATCCAATCTGAATTTCATCTCAGAGAAAACTCCAATCAATGTGAAAATTTTATCATCCATGACCAAAATAGCCTTCAAAGTCTATAAGAAAGTTTGAGAAAAAGATTTGAAAACAGATGGTATCAAAGAAGTGAGCTACACAAACACTTCATTTCTATCACTATTTTCTCTGGACAGCCTATGAATCTCTGGTGAAACATGCAAAATACTGGCTAGGAGTCTAGGAGTAAGTTGTGTAACTCATTAGCCTAAAGCTTCTACGCATGCAGTAAACTACTCTCATGATGAACAGGAGGAACACTGTATATTCTAAGATATTCCTCCAAGAAAATGAAGTAGTTTCCTTAAATATCATATCATATATTAAACTTAAATATTCCAAACCTAGTGCCTAAACAAACGCCTTGAGCACCAAGTGCTAGAGCAGCAACATATCCTCGACCATCCACAATTCCTCCAGCTGCAATAACAGGTATATCTTGGTCACCAACAAGATCAACCACCCTTGGCACCAATGAAATCAAACTATCCTGCAATTAAATATAGGGAGGATAACATCTATGATTAGCAGAAACAAAAGTCATACCAATGTATACTAAAGATAAATAAAACAGTGACAGATGATAAAAGATGGACTCCTTCAAATTAAGGTTGAGAACAATGCAAATGGGAGCCACAGCCTTCCAAAAAACACGAAACACAAGATTGAACAAGCCTAGTATCTAACAATAATTATAACTAGAAATTTTCTTCTCATGGATAGAAAGAAAAAGTGGCATTGTACAATCATTATTTGACAGAAAGACATTAAAGTCAAAGATGAAATTTTGCTTTTTAATTCACTGCTTCCTCAAATTAAGGCTTCTCAAGAATTTTACTGAGTTCATAACATCAAAAATCTCCCAAAAGTTATCAGATACTCCCTCCGGTCCACTTTATAAGAGAAAAAACACTTTTTAGGTTCATTCAATAAATGATGTATCTAGTATATGTTTATCTAAAATGACTGGAAAAGTGGAAACAAGACCAGATATAATTTGATCATTCTGAGTAAATCCAAAATCTTTATAGACAGAACCAATCATTAGTTCCCAACCATGAGTCGAATGGAATCCTATACATAAATCTGTTAATAAAAGAATAGAAAAAGCTTAGATACATCATTTATTGAATGAACCTAAAAAGTGTTTTTTCTCTTATAAAGTGGACCGGAGGTAGTATTAAATTGAACCTAGGAAGAAAATAAATTTTTTAACAAACATACTAATTTTGCTAAACTAACCTTACTATTTATATATATTTTTAATTATTTAATTAAAACACACATATATTTAATGCTGATCTATTTTCTTATGCACTTTCATGATTGCACGATTCCATAAGGAAGAGACAAGGAGTATATTTTCTGACTAACAATTAATGAAACGAGAGTGGAGTACCTACGCATCGTAGTCAAAAGAAAATATTAACTTTTCATGCAGAGGGCAAAGTTGCGAAAAAAAATAAATTAACTACACATTGAAAATAGTGAAGGACTATCAATATGAAACATTTTAATTGCCAAAAAGACTATTATATTGAGACGGAGGGAGTATGTTAACGTTTATTAACTGTAGTCAATTGTGACCGTAGGTCTTGCTTAAGCCATTAACCACGTTACTCAAGAAACCACTAAAATATACTAAACAATGTCAGCACCTTTTCTACCGTTTTGTGCTTGGATTGACTCAAAATACGAGCAACTACTCTCAACACCAAGACGGGCTATTTATCAAAATTATGAGAAGCATGCAGACCTGACCCATGACATGACCACCAGCTTCACGTCCTTGTACAATAATTCCATCAACCCCTACATCAATAGCTCGTTTTGCACTCGCAACACTCCCAACCTAAAACAATAGCATTACAAACACGAGCAACAAGTCAGAATATCATTAATTAAGATTACAGATGAATGAAAAGGACAACCAAAATTAGAAGTGACTGACTTGTGGAACAACTTTGACCCCAGCGGAATGTGCTCTGTTTACGAATTCTTTGGTACAATCACCCCAAAAAGTTTGCAAGACTGCAACCTTTTCATCCAAAATGACCTTCAAATTCTCCTCACAAGGAAACGCTAGAATAATACCAACCCCAAAAGGTTTATTAGTTAATTTCCTAGTGATTCTGATGAGGCTTCTCAAGTAATCGGGTGATTCCCAATCAGGGGCCCTGAGTAGTCCAAGACCACCGGCTCTGGCAACGGCAGCAACGAGGCGGGGACCAGAGATGTCAGGGCCTAGTGGTGCTTGAATTATGCCATATTCAAAACCCAGTATTCCTCTCCAACCCTTCTTCTCATGTGCTATATATGCCATTGTTGTTCGCCTGAAAAACCGCAAATAAACTGCAAAACAAGAAACGTTATAGTAAACAACTGTAGGGTTCGTGATATGCGTCAATTTATCCACCTCAAAAGTGCAAATCCCCCGAGGATACAACCTGTCTCAACCCGAATCATCGTAGCAAGTTATTCGAACTAGCAAGAATAGAAGTATGGAATTTCAGGAGATGAACCCAGGAAAAAGAGAGAGGAAAAAACGGTTCTTCCGCTTTGCACTTTTTCAAGGAAAAAGATTCGGTGACATGAGTATTAGGTAGGAGAGAGATAGACATAAGGAGGTAAAGGTATGGGTGCCTTTCCCGCCCTAAAGGCACCCAATCCCTCCCCCTGGTTATCATGGAATTTTGCTTATCAACACCTACAACGAGAACTGTATAGGCTTCTCCATATCCAAGCACAACACAACTTGTCGTACTAAAATCTTGGCTTAAATGCACTTTTGGTCCCCCTATTTTACTCATTGTGCAATTTTGATCCCCCTATTTTATTTTGGGCAATTTTGGTCCCCCTATTTTACAAAATTGTGCAATGTTGACTAAATTGGAATTTCAAACTCTAAGATGTTGATGTGTCAATATTTTAATTGGTACGGCGTTGACTAAGCCTTGCAAGCCTGCCACTTAATTTCTTTTATTAAAAAATATTTACTTTAATTTTATAAAATATTTATTTAAAATAATGAACCTTGTATTTGTTATGAGATGATTCCAATTTAAATACATCAATGATTAACCGTGGGAAAATTGGATTTCTGGGAAGAAAGAAATAAAGCTCGTGGCATTGTAAAATATAAAATTTAATTATTTAATTATTGAAGCCATATAAAATTATTTAATTAATTTAAATAAAAAATTTATAAAATATAAAATTAAAGTAAATGTTTTTTTATTAAAGAAATAAAGTGGCATGCCAATAAAGCTTAGTCAATTGCCATGTCAATTAAAATATTGACACATCAGCATCTTAGAGTTTGAAATTCCAATTTGGTCAACATTGCACAATTTTGTAAAATAGGGGGACCAAAATTGCCAAAACAAAATAGGGGGATCAAAATTGCACAATGAGTAAAATAAGGGGACCAAAAATGCATTTAAGCCTAAAATCATTCATATTTCAAACACAGATAAAACAAGTGTTGTGAAGTGTGAAAACCTTCCAACTTATGGGGGCTATTAGAGGTATAGCTATCAAATAGTTGCTAGTTTGGTGATGACAATAAGTAGGTTAGTTGTAATCACTTAAATCCTTCTTCTCATCTGTATCATTTTACTGTCTTCATTACAAATGTTATTTTAAATTTTATTCTCTCTTCTACTTCTATGGATGCTATGTTTATTAACGGTAGTCAATTGTGACAGTAGGTCTTGCTTAAGCCATTAACCAGATTATTCAAGAAACCACTAAAAAGTACTAAACAATGTCAGCACTTATTCTACCATTTTGTCATTGAACTGACACAAAAAATGAGCAACTACTCATATTAATCACCAACAAGACAGCCTATCTATCTTATCTATAACGAAAAAGATACTATACATAATTCATCAAAGTGATGAGAAAGCATGCAGACCTGAGCAATGAAATAACCACCAGCTTCACGTCCTTGTACAACTTTTAATATACTATTTCATTGGAACTTTTAATATATTATTTCATTGGCCAACTTGGCTAATTTATAACAAAGAAAGTGTGATCTCCAAACAAAAGGTAAAGTGCATAACAAGTAAAGTGCTGAGCAAGTAAGGATGAGTATCTCCAAATGCCATGTTTTGGAGGTAAAGTCTTCCATTTGATCAATACCTTAGCAGCGCGAACACTTCTCCTATGAATCATATCCCTATGCCAAACATCCACAATTTCTTGGTGTTGAAGCATACCAATAACCCAAGCTACTGCAATGGCAATAAAATAGATGCTGATGTTACTATACCACTCAGGAATATATTCATACCTTCCAAATATATCCTTGTTGGTATGAATATATTTCTGCTCCAATCTTCCCCTAATGCATGTTTGACAGATTGCATTTCACTCACATGCTCCAATCTTGTTTTCAAAATGTCCCAGACTAGTTTCTGCAGTGGTGAATAATGTTGCAGAGGCACCTTCCTCCAGTAAGGAGTCTTTGCACAATAGCATAAACCTTTGCATCCTCAATATGGTTTAATAAGGCAATAGTAGCTGCATCTAATATTGATATGATAGGAGACGCCTCTAAATAAACTGTACTTAATTCCTCCTCATAATCATCAAGAACACCATCAAAGTAAAATTGCATAGTAGTAATAATAAAATTAATTACTGATCGGGCAAGTGTTTCATAACCCAAAAGCTCACAAAAGCACAAATTCAACACAGTATGAATTTTGTAATTAGCAGATGTAAAAAACTCTTTTGCTTGACTTTGGACAACCCAATAAAGTATCCAGTATTGAAGCTCTTCCAAACAATCACAAAGCTATGTGGAATTTGACCAAACACTTGAAAGGAAATTGGCGTTGATCTAATGGAAACAGTACCTGGTGATCGAATTGTTGGCAAATGTTCTGCCGTGGTAAGCGACAGAATGAGTGACAGTGACGGAGTGAAGCGGTAAATTGAGCTCTAGGGATAAATCCGGAAAAGCTCACCACTCAACAATGGAACTCCAATGAAGAGAATAGAGTTCGGATTGCAAAGTATAAATAAGTTGCAAAGTAGAAACAAAGTGTGATCTCCAAGCAAAAGGTAAAGTACTGAACAAGTAAAGTGTTGAACTAAGTGTAGATGTCAATGTTTCCACTATACTCAAGCTTCCATATGTATCCCTCTTAAGTTGCTCTCCAAAAGCTTCAAAGACAAGGAGAGCAGAAGCAAAAACTATATAAAAGGTAGAAACCAATATACCAACTCCAGAACAGATTGCACAAACCCAATCTTGTTCATAGCATTCAACTCTTCCCTTGAAGTCTTGAACAATTCCCTTAAAGGGTGTTCCCATGATTCCCGCAGCTCCAGTTTTCTTAATTTCAAATACCCTCGCAAATGATTAGGTGTGTAGAATAAACAAGTTCTGACTCACAAATGATTAAGTTGCAGCAGAATTTCAACCAAAGGATGAAATTAGCATTCAACAGATGAGGTGAGGGTGTAGTATCGCTGAGAATTTTTCTTCATGTACCCTTGCATTTGCATCAATCTTCGATTTTTTCTGTCTAGTGACACTGAATTCGGAATCCCTGGCTGCATTGTGATTCAGGGATGTTGAGCATGAGTTTTTCGCTGAAGAGACACCCTTCTTTTGGCATGGATTCCATCGATTAAGGAACAAGGTTTTGATCTCTGATAAGCAATCTTCTAAAATATCTAACTTGGCATGTGTTTCATCGTTGAATGATGCGAGTTTCTGATCTAGACGCTGCACATGTTAAATCTCTTTTTGATATAAACGCTACACATAAGGAGCAGACTCCATTATGTAACACCAGGTCGATGCTTTGATACCACTTGAGAGCTGCATTGATCAAGCAAATTGTGATTTTGTCCCACCGAGGATCTATTCTACTTGAACATTCACAATGAAAAAAAAAAAATTGAAGCTTTCATGACTTCAGCGGGCATTACTTCTCTAGTCTTGAATTTTATTTTTTTAATGCATGAAATGTGCAAAGTTTCGCAGTGTAAATTGAATGATTGCCGTAGAAACACTCACCTAAAAATAACAAAATTACAGATAAAGATAAACAAAAACACATAGATCTCTATCGGAACGAATCGACGTGCATTCAATGAAGCCAAAAGGGCCTCAAAGTCATGTTACAATAACATAACATTACAATAACAGCAACATTCATATTTACTTCTATACATGCCTAACATGGACTGGAATGAATACATGAATTTTGATTTAAAATCGGTAGTACTCTTTTGTTTATCTAGGCTAGGCCACAATCGTACTTGTAAGATAGGCCACATTGAGAATCAATTTGACCAAGTTATTCAATGTGAGCCTACACTCACTTGAAATTTGACAATCTATTTAAAGTTTTCCTGCAGTATAACCTGAGCCCCTTCAACTAGCCTCTTTATCACTTCACCAGCGGATATAATTTCCTTGATGAGACCAACACCTTGGCCAGCATACATCGCCATGCTCTCAAGATCTCCCGTAGCTGTCACGTTTGGGGTTGTACCAGCAAAACGCCGTATCTCTTTCTCCTGGTGAATGACAAAAGTACAATCAAATGAAAATGGTAGTACAATAGCATATAACGAAGCTGGCACTATTGAAATTTACGCAAACTGAAACCATACCATGCCGTGAATTTTTGAATGGCCAATAACAGGCTGGTTGGATTCACTTTCATGGGGTGGAAGGTATCTCCAGTCCTTAAAGAAGGGTGTCCGTAGGACACGTTGTGGTGCATCAGGCCACCTTGCCCTGCCGAATACATCGGTGTATTCAGTTTCATCGAGCTCAACTAACTTCTGCTTGTATGTAGGATGAGCATAGCTTTCGTGGGTTGCGAGAAACCTGCAAACATGACCCTTTACGTAAAAATAGAAAATTGTATGACAGTGTCAAAAACAAGTCCAATTTCAATCGAGTTTATTTAGACATGGCAATAATGTTCAGAACTGTCATATGTCTGGTCCCAATCAAGTGAATCCAATCTGGATTTCATGACAGAAAACTCTTTCAAGTGAATCCAGTCAATGTGAAAACTCTTTCATTCATGAGAACTAAGAGGAGAACTGAAAACACAATCATTATTTGAGAAAGGGGCTTTTTTTAGCCCTTTTGATCACCAAAAAAAAAAATCATTATTTGAGGAAGTAAACATCAAAATAGCCTTCGAAGTCTTTAAAGAGGTTTGAGAAAAAGAATTGAAAACAGATGTTATCATTCAAGTGAGATACGCAAACAGTTACAGGAAACGAGAATCAATTAAAAATCACTTCCTTTCGACCATCCTTTTATCGGGACAACCAATGAATCCGTGGTGAAACATGCAAATACTACTTACTGACTAGAAATAAGTTGTGTAACTCCTTAGCCTAAAGGTAGGCTTCTATGCATTCAGTAAACTATTTTTAAGATGAACATGAAAACCGTATATTCTAAGATATTCCTCCAAGAAAATGAAGAAGTTTCCTTAAATATCATATCATATATGTAAACTTAAATATTCCAAACCTAGTGCCTAAACAAACGCCTTGAGCACCAAGTGCTAGAGCAGCAACATATCCTCGAGCATCCACAATTCCTCCAGCTGCAATAACAGGTATATCTTGGTCACCAACAAGATCGACAACCCTTGGCACCAATGAAATCAAACTTTCCTGCAAGTAAATAACATCTATGATTAGCAGAAATGGAAAGTGCTACCAGCCTACCTGTGTATACTAAAGATCAATAAAGCAATGACAAATGATAAAAGATGGACTCCTTCAACGGATGAGAACACTGTGAATGGAAGTTACTGCCTTCTCCATCGAAACAAGAAAAACACGAAACACAAATTGAACAAGCCTTGTTTCAACAATAATTATAACTAGAAAATTTTTCATTACGGAGAGGAAGAAAATTTTGGCATTATTGATTATACACTCATTATTTAAGACAGAAAAACATCAAAGATGAAATTTCGTCTTTTAATTCACTGCTTCCTCAATTAATGCTTCTCGTGAATTTTATTGAGTTCATCACAAAGAAAAATTTCCCAAAGTCTTCAAGTATAAAATTGAACCTAGGAAGCAGCCAAGCAGGATAAATCACGAAATTTTCAGGGAAAATTTTTCCAAGAAAAAGGAATGAAATGTTGCTTATCAACACCTACAATGAGAACTGTTTAGATTTTTCCACATCTAAGCACAATACAACTTGCTGTACTAAAATATTTTACTGTCAAGCACAAATATAGCAAGTGTTGCGAAGTGTAAACACCTTCCAATAAAAAGGTTTGTTGTTATCACTCAAATCCTTCTCATTTGTATCCTTTCAGTGTCTTCAATACAAATGTTATTTCAGATTTTTCTCTCCTTCTTCTATAGATGTTATCTTTATTAACGGTAGTCAATTGTGACAGTAGGTGCTTAAGCCATTAACCACATTACTCAAGAATAGTAAAATCAACTCAAAAATACTAAACAAAATCAGCACTTTTTCTACCATTGTCATTGAATTGACACACAAAAAAATGAGCAACTACTCTTCTAAATAACCACCTAGACAGACTATCTATCTATCTATAAGGAAAAGAACATAGATCAAAATTATGAGAAGCATGCATACCTGACCACTGACATGACCACCAGCTTCATATCCTTGTACAATTATTCCATCAACCCCCGCATCAATTGCCTGTTTAGCACTCGCAACACTCCCAACCTACAAACAACACGATTACAAAAACAAATAACAGGTCAAAACAAATAACATTACAGATGAATGAAAAGGACAACCAAAATTAGAAGTGACTGACTTGTGGAACAACTTTAACCCCAGCAGAATGAGCTCTGGTTACGAGTTCCTTTGTACAATCACCCCAATAAGTTTCCAAGACAGCAACTTTTTCATCCAAAATGACCTTCAAATTCTCCTCACAAGGAAATGCTAGAACAATACCAACCCCAAAGGGTTTATTAGTTAAAGTCCTAGTGGTTTTGATGAGGTTTCTCAAGTAATCGGGAGATTCCCAATCAGGGGCCCTAAGTAGTCCAAGACCACCGGCATTGGCAACGGCGGCGACGAGATGGGGACCAGAAATGTCAGGGCCTAGTGGTGCTTGAACTATGCCATATTGAAAACCCAGTAGCCCATTCCAACTCCAACCCATCTTTCTATACGCTATGATGCTATGATCTAGTTATTTTTTTTCCTTTTTATACCCATTATTACTCATTACTCATTGCTATTCTTAGTGACTAGTCAATTTATGTAACGTAAGCGATAACGTATTTGTTCACGGATCCATTTGTTCACTGCCTGTTGGCTACCGGAATCCTAATCCATCTTCTCTTCTCTTCTCGTACTCTTTTTTTTTACGTGTTGTCTTCTTCTTCTCGTACACTCTTATCTTGCATGGACCGAGATACAACACGTAACTTTAGGCAAAGCCAATAAAATTACGACACATTATTCAAAATAAATAAATGAACCAATATTAGTCGGTCCAAATGGTAACTGGACTTGAATCTTATCCCGGGTTCGAATATCGGGCGTGACAAAAACTATGTTGGAGTGGAGAACCACACGGGCCGGCAAAGCCGGGTACTCGTGGTCAGCTAAGTTCTCCATCAGCAAAGCCGGCGGAAACTGCCCACCAAAATCATGCTAACCAAAAATAAACAAATAAATAAATGAAAATTAAGTTATTAATATTATCAAAAAAAAAAACAAGCAAGCAACTCCGACCACAACCCCTACCCACCCCCTACCATGTGCGACCTCCAACCTCATCTCCAACCAAATCATATGCATAACGAAAAAAAATTGTAAAAGTAAAACAAATAACATAAAAGAGTAATAGGTTTTAGTTGAAAACTTACCCATAAAAAAGTACAAGGTTTAATCTTCTGATTTTTCATCTTCCATGGTGCTTCATATTCTTTTTTGGGGTTTTATCTTCTTCCTTCGGACTGATTCATCGCTGCCGCCATCATCCAAGAGTCTCTTCTTTAGATGAACCTCTTCCCTGCGTTTGTGGTTCTATTTAATAGAGGCCCCATTTAATTTGCTTTTTTCTTTATGTTCTGAAGTTTTAAGTTGAAACGTTTAGTATTACTTTATTATTTATCATTTTTTTATATTATTATATTTCTATCATAACCACAAGTGGATTTCAACTTTCAAGTTGTAGCAGCTCGCTTGCAACCTTTTATATTATTATTTCTCTGTTTACAAGCTGATATTTTTTTATGAATTGTACAAATCTTTGTAGACAGGAATGCTTCTAATTTTATTCAAGGAAAAGAAAAAAATGATAACACTAAACATCTATGAAAATTTTATAAATGATGCTTATATTTTATTTTGTTTTATTATAATAATTAAAATTTAATATATACAACCGTGTCAGTGTTCTGTGTTTTTGATATTAACGATGTCCGCGTGTCCGTGTCTGTGTCGTGTTTGGTGTCCGGAGTCTGTGCTTCATTAATATCTATAATCTATGGATTTGAAATTAGTTACAAGTTACAATCTTAAAGCAATAAAAGAGGGCTTGGGTTGTTGTTTCCGTTTTCTAGCAAATGTAGCATTGAAATTCGAGGCAGTATAGTGTAGACTTGACTTCGTAAGAGGAAGAAGGGGGTGGTGGTGTCTTTGACGACGGCGATAAGTGTGTGAGTAATAGAGAATAAGGAGATTAGTCTAAGTGCCACGTCAAATCTAGCAAAGTCGACCAAATCAACCAAATGCTGACTTGTAATTGTAAGTTGATGTGGCAACCATCAATTGACTAATCTAGATCTAGACCATTTGTATATAAGCTTCCATGTAACTGAATTGAGATTCAATGTAACAGAATTCACATTTAGAGAAATTTCGATTTGTTTATAATTGAAAAATGGTATATTATTTAAAACTGTGTAAATTATTTAGAGGAACAAAAATAGAATTTGGATAAGAATTATTAATTCATATTGTATAATGGTGATTGAGCAATTTAGCTCTATAATTCACATTTTGGAGATTAGATTCTCTCCTGTGAACTTTTCACGTGAGCCTCTCGTGTATTGAACTTTCGCTATTCAATACACTCTTCGCACATTTTGACTACGAAACATCCTACATTATGTGCAACAGATTTATTAGCATGACCTTTTAAAGTTGGGGGTATAGTGTGGGGATATTTTGGTTTTTTCACACTCAGCGTGGGATAAAGTGTGTATAGGTGTGGTAAAAAAAAACTTTTAAGTTTAGCTCGGATTCTAAAGAATTTTTGGACCAAAAAAGATCTAAAGAATTTTGAACTACATACCTCACTTTCAAGCACAATAATTTTTTCAGAAAAAGCTAAAAAGTACAATACAAAACATCAAACACATATTGGCATCTCTATTTTTAACATCCAAATTCGCATGTATTGTTATTAAATAGTATAGTTTCTGACATTTCGTTAAAAATATTTCGTGCATCGCTGTTTTATTTTCCTAAATTCCCAATTTTGAAAATAATTTTTCTAAATTTCTGGAATATTAAGTGCTACTGGAAATTTCATTTCAAATATATTACGGTTATTAAAATATTTTTACGGTATTTATATGAATTTATGAAAACAAAATTTAAGAAATTCCTGGTCTGTATTAAACATTTGATAATGCTTGAAATTTCAAAAATAAAATTTCCTGTTTTTTATTGTTACACTAGTATTTAATCGGTGCATACGCACGGATGATACTGTATGGTCGGTGTATTGCCGTGAAGTCATAATAGTAATTGGAAGATATTCATAAGTTGAAATTCAAAGTGGAAAAAGATGGGTATTATGTCATATAACATACAAATACAAATTATATTGAGTCGAAGAAATTAAAGAAGATTGACAATCAGAATTACATTCATCCATAATAATGTATTGGACATTAGAGGCTCCTGTTGCCACATGTTAACTCATATTTTTCTATATGATTTAATATTATTTAAATCATATTCGTTTAGTTATAAGTAAGTTATTTTGTAATATTTGGTAGTGGCTAAAGTTTTTTTTTACAATTCTTAGTGGTTAAATTGTTTTTTTTTTTGATAAGCAAATGTTAGTGGGGGTGGGGCCGTGGGGGAATGTTAGTTTCCGGGGTTTGAACCCCGGACTTCCTTCTTGCAACTTTGCAACTCCTTCATGTCCCTTAGCTCGTCAATTGAGCTTACCTTCCTGGGACATTCTTAGTGGTTAAATTGATTTTTTTGGTCTAATGGCCGGACTGACAATTGCCAGGACCTAAAGTGGTTAAATTGATTGATCTTAATAGTTTTAATAGAGAGATTATAATAAATAATAAATTTAGATGGAGTAAAAATGAAGAAAAAAGAAAATAAGATTTTTTTAAAAAATGCACCCACGTTGGCGCTCTGTTGCCACTCTGGTTGCCTCTCTCGTTCCCACTCTTGTTCCCGTTGTAGCTCTCGTTGTCGATTCCATTGTCAGTCTCACATTGGCGCACCCGTTGTCACGTATTATAACTTATTTCTTTCTATACGCCTTAATATTAATTTAATCATATTCAGTTATTTATAAAAAAGTTAATTTTAAAGTTTTGTTACAGATACGTCTTTTTTTGACGATGGATAGTGGTTAAAATGATTAATATGACCGATCTAAAACATAAGTAATTTTTGTAGTTGGACTAAATTATAAAAACTGTGAGTAATTATTTATAGTAAAAAAATTAATTTTTAAGACAAAAATTAATTTTTAAGACAAAAAAATTGGAAAATAAAATGATGAATAATTTTTTTTTTGAAAAACAGTTTTTTTTTAAAGTAAAACTGTTTTTAAAAATATATATATATATATATATATATGCTGACAGCACGTAAGCGTGACAGCTGACAGCGCGTCAGCGGTACATATTTCTTTTAAATAGCTGCAAAAAACTGAATTTTTTTGGTCTTTTAGTGGTGAAGTTACCAGTTTACCCTTATTTTTTGTCAAATGGCAAAATTTGAAGATGTCTATGGATGTCATTTTGCTAGAACTTGTTTTGATTATAATTATAAGAGCATCCACAATGGTGTTCATTGTAGTGTTTTTTCCTTATTAAGGATCATCCTTAATAAGGATCATCCTTAATAAGGAATACCATTGTGGAGAAAATAAAAACATTCCTTATTAAGGTGAAGTCTTTATATTAGGACCTTCTCTCTCTGCAGGTCCCACTATTAAAAACCAATTTTATCTATTATTTTCTCTCTCCAATCGGGTCCCACATGATACAACCTTTTGATTTTTTCTCTCTCTTCACCAATTTAGTCGTTGGATCCAGCATTTTCTTGCAACCAATTTACTGTTCCAGCATTAAATAATTAAAAAAATTTATTTATTAATTTTCAAGTTATTAAAAAATTGAAAAAATTTGTGTAAATAAATATTACTATTTTTATAATTTACTTTTGATATTTCATAAATAAGATAAGTATAACTTAATAAATTAATTATTATTGAAGTGAAATGACATAGGATTATAGTGGAACCCATTTAGTACACTTTTTGGGGTGCTGAGTTGGAGACATTAAGTCCTTATTAATGAATAACATTAAAAAAGTATGAATGAGTGATGTGTACACGTAGGTCCCACTTAAGGAATAAAAATTGGAGTAATTCATTGTGGATGCTCTAAGAGAGTAGATAGATAGAGTTCGTTAGTCGTTATAAGTTAAATACGACGGCTGCAACACCAGTAACGACTCCGCTAGCAACCTTGGCGGGGCAGGTACCTTCTCCATCCCAAATAGAGCAGCTTGCAAACCCTAATCATGGGTTGAAGGAAGTGGCAGAAAACTCGGCCAACAAGGAGCGACAAGCATTAACTGATGGTTTTAATGAGGAGGAAATTACGCATGGTGATTGGCTAGCCGTTAAGAGGAAATCTCGCAAAAATCAAAACAAACCAGCAACAAAAAAGGAAAACAAGTAGAAAGGGAATAAAGCTTCTGATACAAAGGTCCCATAGAAAACAAGAGCACAAAGATCAACCACCAAACCTCATGCAACTCGCGCGATTAAGAATACATTAGGCACATACTTTTTCCAATCCCCTCCTACTCACCACACACCCCAAACCCTGCGAAATGACCAAAATATTATTAATGAATGAAAAACTTCCAAGCGCGTCACCTTTTTCTGGAATTTAACGGGTACGATACTGTAGCACCGAACCGGTATAGTACTACGACATTGTACCTGTTAAAATCACAAATTTTTCCAAACATCCCCTTTAACAAGTACGGTGCATCACTACCGTACAGGTTCGGCCCCTGACTGTCGTACTTGAACTTTAGGAAAAAAATATATAACGTCTTGAAAGTTTAACTTTTTCCTTTCATTACTTATTTTCCTGCACACTCTACAATTCTCAATACTAACTTGAGTGTCAAGGTGGCTTTGCCGGTACCCCCTTCGAGTTCAAAACACTGATATATGACCCGACAGGAGCACTACCAACTGAAGTCTTGTATCCACCCGGACGACAGCACGGTACAGAACAAAAACACATACACATCTCTATCAGAACGAATCAACGCTTATTCAAAGAAGCCAAAAGGGCCTCAAAGTCATGCTGTTACCATAACATAACATTACAATAACAACCACATTCAACTTTACTTCTATAGATGCCTAACATGGACTAGAATGAAGACATGAATTTTGATTTAAAACCAGTACTCTTTTGTTTTTCTAGGCCACAATCATACTTGTAAGATGGGACACATTGAGAATCAATTTGACCAAGTTATTCAATGTGAGCCTACACTCACTTGAAATTTGACAATCTACTTAAACTTCTCCTGCATTATAAGCTGAGCCCCTTCAACTAGCCTCTTTATCACTACACCAGCAGATACAATTTCCTTGATGAGACCAACACTTTGGCCAGCATACATCACCATGCTCTCAATATCTCCTGTAGTTGCCACGTTAGGGACTGTACCAGCAAAACGCCGTATCTCTTTCTCCTGGTGAATGACAAAAGTACGATCAAATAAAAATGTTGTAATACAGTAGTATATATAGAGAAGCCAGCACGATTGAAATAAATGCAAGCTGAAACCATACCACACCATGAATTTTTGAGTGGCCGATAACAGGCTGGTTGGATTCATTTTCATGGGCTGGAAGTGATTTCCATTCCTTAAAGAAGGGTGTCTGCAGCACACGTTGTGGTGCATCAGGCCACCTTGCCCTGCCGAATACATCGGTGTATTCAGTTTCATCGAGCTCAACTAACTTCTGCTTGTATGTAAGATGAGCATAGCTTTCCTGGGTTGCGAGAAATCTACAAACACGAAAAACTATTCCAACTTAAATCTTTATCATTCATGATCAAAATAGCCTTCAAAGTCAGTAAAAAAGTTTGAGAAAAAGATTTGAAAACAGATGGTATCATAGAAGTAAGCTACACAAACAGTTACAACAAGAAACAAGATCAATTAATAATCACTTCCTTTCTATCAATATTTTCTCTGGACAGCCTATTAATCTTTGGTGAAACATGCAAAATACTGACTAGGAATAAGTTGTGCAACTCAATAGCCTAAAGCTTCAATGTATGCAGTAAACTGCTCTAAAGATGAACAGGAACATTGTATATTCTAAGATATTCCTCCAATAAAATGAAACAGTTTCCTTAAATATCATATCATATATGTAAACTTAAATATTCCAAACCTAGTGCCTAGACAAACGCCTTGAGCACCAAGTGCTAGAGCAGCAACATAACCTCGAGCATCCACAATTCCTCCAGCTGCAATAACAGGTATATCTTGGTCACCAACAAGATCGACCACCCTTGGCACCAATGAAATCAAACTATCCTGCAATTAAATACGGGGTATCTATCTATGATTAGTCCAGATACATCACTTTTTCGATAAATCTAAAAAATTGTTTGTTGCTTATATATGAGTCCGGAGGTAGTACTAATTTACTAAAGACCAACAAAGCAATGGCAAATGATAAAAAATGGACTCCTTGAAAGGATGAGAACATTGCAAATGGTAGTCACTGCCTTCCAACGGTAACAAGAAAAACACGAAACACAAGATTGAACAAGCCTAGTATCAACAAAAATTATAACTAGAAATTTTCTTCTCGTGGATAGAAAGAAAAAGTGGCATTATACCATCATTATTTGACAGAAAGACAATTTAAGTCAAAGATGAAATTTTACTTTTTAATTCATTGTTTCCTCAAATTAAGGCTTCTCATGAATTTTATTGAGTTCATAAAACAGAAAAAATCTCCCAAAAATCATCAGATATAAAATTGAACCTATGAAGCAGGATAGATCATGAAAATTTTGCCGAGAAAAAGAATGTAATTTTGGTTTTCAACACCTACAATGAGAGTTGTATAGGCTTCCCCATATCTTAGTACAACACAACTTGTCGCACTAAAATCTTTTACTGTCAAACACAGATATAACAAGTGTTATGGAGTGTGAACACCTTCCAACTTGTAGGGGCTAATAGAAATATAGTTAGATATTAGTTATAATTAGTTACTAGATTGTTGATGAAAATAAATAGGTTTGTTGTAATCACTCAAATCCTTCTTCTCATTTGTATCATTCCAATGTCTTCAATACAAATGTTATTTTAGATTTTTCACTCTCTTTTAAGTATGCTACTCCCTCCGTCTCAAAATAATTGTCGTTTAAGGTTTTTGCACACAAATTAAGGAAGACAATAAATTATTTAACAAACATACTAATTTTACTAAACTAACCTTACTATTTATATATACTTTTTAATCATTTAATTAAAACGCACATATATCTAATGCTAAATCTATTTTTTATACATTTTCATGATTGCACAGTGCCATAAGGAAGAGACACAGTGTATTTTTTCTGACTAACGATTAATGAAACGAGAGCGAAGTACCTACGCATCGCAGTCAAAAGAAAATATTAATTTTGCATGCTGAGGGCAAAGTTGGAAACAAAGAAGAATTAACTATGCATTGAAAATAGAGAAGGATTATCAATATGAAACTTTTTAATTTTGGACTATTATATTGAGACGGGAGTATGTTTTATTAACCGTAACACTTATCAATTCGGTGTTAGCTTCCTTACCGCTATATCTCTTTTCGTTTTATAGAGCACCAAAGAAAGTGCTTGAAGAGATTAAGAAAATTCAACGAAGGTATTTGTGGGGGGGAGATGAGGATAGTAAAAAGATGGTTTGGGTGAATTGGGATTTGGTGTGCACACCTAAAGATAAGGGGGGACTTGGTGTTAAAAATTTGGAAGCATTCAATTTGGCATTACTAACTAAATGGAGATGGAGAATTTTGACAGAGGAAGGAAATAAATTGTGGAAAGAAGTTTTGGTGAAGCGATATGGATTGAATGGTAGATGGCCAACCGAAACGGAATATAGGAGACGGTGGACAAATAATTCTATTTGGTGGAGAGACTTGTGCTTATTGGGAGAAGGAACTAATTTGGAGGTAGGGTGGTTTGATGAACTAGTTAAATTAAAATTGGGAAGAGGCAACAAGGTGAGGTTTTGGACCGATCGGTGGCTGGGAAGGGAGTGTTTTGCTGAATTGTTTCCATCCTTATTTAATAGGTGTCGTACGCAAGAAGCAGTGGTTGAAGAAATGGGAGAATGGACCGATAATGGGTGGTGTTGGAACTGGAGATGGGAGGATGACTTGCTGGTGGAGGAAGGACAAAATGTTGAGTACTTGAAGGACATATTGCTGGACATTAAACCATCGCAGGAAACAAATGATTTATGGTGTTGGCTGCTGAACTCGGTCATTGGTTTTACAGTGAAGAGTTACTATGTTTGGATGAATTCTTTTTCTGCAGGTGGGCGTGTTCCGGTCGAAGAAAGCACGATTGTGGCGTGTAAAAAACTCTGGAAAAACGACGTACCATCTAAGGTTCTAATTTTCGCATGGAGGGTGCTGTTGAATCGTGTAGCTACCCGGTAGGCGCTCTATAGGCGCGGCATTCTGCAGAAGCAAGAAGACCTCTGCTGCGTTTTTTGTGACAGCGAATCCGAAACAGCAAAGCATCTATTTCTCACATGCAAGGCGACGAAGAATATTTGGCAGCAGATTATGTCTTGGCTGGGGGAGTCTCTCGAAGATGTTGATGATGTGACCACTCATTTTATGGAGTTTGGCAAGTTGGTGAATAGCAATAAACGAAAACGAGTAAACATCTCATATGGTTGGCGGTGATTTGGAATATTTGGCTGGCGAGAAACAAGACGGTGCTTAACAGAGAGAGGGCTTCTAAAGCTGAAATTGTTTTGGGAATTAAATATTGTGCATGGAGTTGGTTTAAAGCTAGGAATGGGAGAAATTGTCGGGTAGTATGGTCGGATTGGTACAATTGCCCGTCAGGGTGTTTTTCATTACTGTAATGTCTGTATTAGTGACATATGTAATCGGGGCACTCTTTTTCCCTCTCTGGGTCTTTTTCCCAATGGGTTTTGGCCCTCGGAGGTTTTAATGAGGCCCTTTAGGTGTAAAGGTGTAATGGGTTGGTGCACCCCTTGTGCGCCCCTTAATACAATTGCTTATCTAAAAAAATTGTAGTCAATTGTGACCGTAGGTCTTGCTTAAGCCATTAACCACATTACTCAAGAAACCACTAAAATATACCAAACAATGTCAGCACTTTTTCTACCATTTTGTGCTTTGATTGACACACAAAAAAAAAGCAACTACTCTTGTTAATCAACACCAAGACGGGTTATTTATCAAAATTATGAGAAGCATGCAGACCTGACCAATGACATGACCACCAGCTTCATGTCCTTGTACAATAATTCCATCAACCCCTGCATCAATAGCCTGTTTTGCACCTACAACACTCCCAACCTAAAACAATAGCATTACAAGCACAAGTAACAAATTAGAATATCATTAATTAACATCGCAGATGAATGAAAAGGACAACCAAAATTAAAAGTGACTGACTTGTTGAACAACTTTGACCCCAGCGGAATGAGCCCTTGTTACGAGTTCTTTCGTACAATCACCCCAATAAGTTTCCAAGACTGCAACTTTTTCATCCAAAATGACCTTCAAATTCTCCTCACAAGTAAACGCTAGAACAATACCAACCCCAAAGGGTTTATTAGTTAAAGTCCTAGTGGTTTTGATGAGGTTTCTCACGTAATCGGGTGATTCCCAATCAGGGACTCTGAGTAGTCCAAGACCACCGGCATTGGCAACGGCAGCAACGAGGTGGGGACCAGAGATGTCGGGGCCTAGTGGTGCTTGAACTATGCCATATTCAAAACCCAGTATTCCTCTCCAACCCATCTTTTCGTGTGCTATGCTATTGTTGTTATGGAAGTACGGAATTTCAGGAGATGAACCCAGGAAAAAGAGAGAGGAAAAAATGGTTCTTACGTTTTGCTTTCTCGTTTTTATGCGTATATTAAAAGTGATACTAGACTTTCACTTTTTCAGTAGGCAACTTTTACCAAGTTAGTCAAAGATTGGAGCTTGTAACAACCAGTTTGTTACGCTAAAAACTTAGAGAGTGCAGAGTGCTGAAAAGTAATGAACCTAGACACTTCGATTGAATGTAGAATAGTTTTGAACTAAGAGAAAATTAATGGTTGAGAAAAGATGAAACAGTATTATTTGACTTAGCCAAAATGAGAAATAATAGGAAAACTTAGTCAAAAAAATAATAATGAGAAATGTCTAGTTTTGGTAATAAAAAAAAAAGTAATATTTGCCTTAGTCAAAATGAGAAATAATAGAAAAACTTAGTAAAAAAAAGTAATAATGAGAAATGACTATTTTTGGTAAAAAAAAAGTAATATTTGACTTAGTCAAAATGAGAAATAATAGGAAAACTTAGAAAAAAAGAAATAAATTAAATTCAAAACTCTATCGGTAAAACAATATAATAAAAATGTTTTCAACAAAATTATTATTTCACTAAAACTCACTTAAAAACTTTTGAAATATCACAAAATTTACAACAATTCTCCGCACAGTTAAAAAGAATAATAAACAAAAAGATTTTTCTGGGTTAACATCGTAGATTTAATGCATCAGATCTGTGTAGCAAGCTATGTAACCAGTCCTTTATTGATAAAACTTAACATAGAGTGAATTGGTTTAGCAAGCTGTGGAAACCAAGACACTTATTATATGTTAGAGGTTTTACAAGCTCATTACACCCCCTATAGTTCTTGTTGTTTCTGCCGTTTTGTGCTACTAGGCCGTGCACGTGCTCGGTATTCATGAGTGCTCTAAAGATCTCGCCAGGATCTCATGCAAGCGACCCCACTTGACATTCATATAGGTGATTTCATCAAATATATGCTGCAAGTCGTATACCACCCATAAGAGTTATGAAAATCATTAAAAGCTTAAAGCTTATCCTCTTAACCCAGCAAGACGTCTCTTGGTCAATCAATCTTATACATCACAAAGTCTTGAGTAATAAACTCAAACTCATATATCAGCAAGCTTTGAGTAATAACCTCAATCTCTATAAGGTAATTATACAAGTCTACTTACAAAAATTTCTAAGTGACAACCATTCATAAATAAATCCACTTTTAGATTTATTCTCTTTTGAATCAAACTTGGCTATCATCATAGTATTATTGAAATACAATGGATCATCCCTTGTCTCAGGTCTTGCCTCACGCTTACGAGATTTATCATCCCCAAAACGATCTTCTCTAAAACCTTGTTTATAGCACAAAAAAAACTAAATTTAATATCTCCTTGTTTGTTTCTCCTTTCTTTTCCTTTACGGACAGATAATCCCTTCATTCGAGCAAACCGGTTGTAAAAAGTAAATGCAACCCCAACATTTGGAAAATGATAGTCCAGAATATCTTATGTAGTGAGGTTATGAAAATCAGTGGTGGCTATATCTTGTAAATTGTCTACAACAATTCCATCTAATTGGTGAAAATCTGTTGGTTTAAGGGGTATGAATGACGATTCTGGATATGTTGAAAATGATGGACAAGATTAACCTAAGCCACTACTCATATCTATAATAAACAGAAACCTATCATTAACAATCTATAAGCACCTACAATATTAATTTTTAGATTCAGAATATGAAACCATACTCAAATTTAAATAAACAAATGCAAACCTGTGATGTGCTTCCACTATTACTCTGACATTCGTTCTTCTTTGTTATTGTCAGTCATCCCAACAACCATAAACAACTTCACGCCAATCATTATTGAAAACCACATTAGAAAATAGCTCAAATAATGCCTTCAAACATTTCCTCAAATTAAAAAAAAAACACTTACCCACCGAAGCAGCGCAATTCACACAAAGAGCGCGATTCAGACAGGTAGCACATGTCAAACTCAAGCAGATGTGAAAACCTAAGATGTGTGGTGAAGAAGCAAAGGTGTGAGACAGTGAGAAGGATTAGAAGCTATAATATGACCTTCAAACATTTCAACAAATTAAAAAAAGCTACACTTACCCACTGAAGTAGCACACACAAAGAGTGCGATTCAAGCAGAGAGCACGAGTCACACTGAAGCATATGGGAAAACCCTAAGTTGTGCAGTGAAGGAGCAAAGGTGTGAGAGGGATAGAACAAAATGGTTAGAGAGAAAGAGAGGGTCGTGGAGAGGTATTACAAAAAATTAGAGAGGGACTAAATTGTGAAATGAAGAAATTTGGGAGAAATAAGTAAACTAACCTATTCACTAATGTGAAACCGGGTGAAGCCACGAAAACCTACTATCCTAAGTCATTTTACAAGGTTCACCGGTGAACCCTAAAAAAACGAGTCCATATTCAACGAAGCCATTATTTAAAGCTATGTAAATTATTTAAAGGAACAAAATTATAATTTGCATAAGAATTATTAATTGAGATTGTATAATAGTGATTGAGAAATATCACCTCTATAATTCACATTTTGAAATTTGAATATTGGATTCTCTTCAGTGAACTTTTCCCGTAAGCCTCTCATGTAAGGGGTGTTCGTAGATTCGATTGGATCGATTTTGGGGGGATCATCCAATCCTTGAGATTTTTATTATTATCATCCAATCGGTTTGGGTTGAAAATCAAATCCGATCCGATTTTACTTTGGTTTGGATTGGATTGAATTTCTGTTTTTTATTCTCGAAAATTACTACAATTAATCAGTGTTATCCAACTCGGCCGACCCAGTTGGTTGGCTCGGGACGGGAGCCGGTACAAAGACCAGTTTAGGTTGGTTATCGAATCGTGTATGCACCCGATCGGTTTAGGTCCCGAACCGGTGACTCAACGCTGATTGCAAGTATATATCCATTATTTCATGAGTCAATGCAATTGTAACATAAATGTTGCCACAAAAATGTTAAAAAAATATATTTTAAAACAAAATAAATGTTGACAAAAAATATTTAATAAAATCTTAAAAAATATATTTGTAATTCTTAATATGTTAAATTTATGTCTAGATGTCTATCTTAGATTATGAAATTAAAAATAAGATTAAAATATTTTTTTGGCCATTTTTAAAGTATGGAAAAAATGCCTAGGTTTGTGATGTGTGAATTTATACACAGTATGCATTTTTTTATCCGTTTTTAGTAGTGTCACGGGTCATGCGAGTCAACTACCCTCTGTCCGACCATTGACCCAGTGACCTGACGGAGTTGATCACCGAGTCGGTTTTAATAGCATTGCTTACAATGTAAAATAAAAAATAAACCTCTTTCATAACATTAGAAGATCACACATCATCAATGTAGCTAACTATATTTTAGAAAAATAACTAAATCATTACAAAAATTGTAAAATACATAGCCAAAAATACTTCATCAAAGTAGTTAAAATAAAATGTAAACATAAGTGAGAAAAACATATAAGTTGTGGATAATTTTGTAATTACATTTGTAATATCAATTACATAATTTATATAAATTGGACCGGTTCCATGTGAGGGAACCAAAAACCTATCCAATCCGATCCAAATTTTTTTTTCTTTCAGTTTTCAATTTTTTCAATTTGTGATTTTGTCGGTTCGACTGTTGCAGTTTCAAATAGATTAGATTGGTTATAAACACCCCTACTCTCCTTTATTGAACCTTCACTATTCAATCCACGCTTTCCAAGGAATTTATTAGTATGACCTTCTCTAATATATGTTTGATAAAAGGAAGGTCAAGAAGGTAGATTTAAAAAAACATAAATAAAACTCAAAACAAAATTTAAAATTAAAAAGGTATAGGTTATTTTATACAGACAAATACCCTCCAGAAGTTTTTTTTTTTTATAAGCAAATGTTAGTGGGGGTGAGAGAATGTTAGTTTCCGGGGTTTGAACCCTCCAGAAGTTATGTAAACTTACGGATGTAGTAAATTTCTAGAAATTTGGAAGACTATTTGAATGGGCATATATTTTTTTGGAAAACAAGCTTTGGGGTATTTTGGAAGAAAGATATGTAAACACTCAGTTCAAGGGTGTTTTAGTATAAAAAACGGAAGTGTGAATAGTAACCCCAACAGATCTTTACTTTGGGCCAAGCCCTCCCCCCCCCCCCCCCCCCCCATTTTATCTTATTTTACGGCCTCTTCGTTTTTCACTTTCAAGCATCGTACTTTTGTTTAGAAATAGATAAAAACTACGATAGAAAACGTCAAAAGACGTTGCCAAATTTTGCACTAAATATCATCATTGTTTTTTTGTCGGGACCAGAGTATCCACCGCCGAACGCAGTGACTAATCTCGGCCCAGGGATTTAAACCTGCTTCATACTTAATGCGAAGATCGAACCCTCGACACTTGGTTAAGGGAGGATAAGTCCCAACCGCTCAACTACATCTCCTGAGTTAAATATCACTTGGTTGTTTTTTTTGTCCAAATAAAATGTGATGGGCTGCTAATGTACACCTTCTAATTCTTAGGTGGGATGTGTCAAAAAATATTTCTTAGGTGGGAGTAAATTAGCAGCCCCCAAATAAATATATATATATATATATATATATATATATATATATATATATATATATTCTTGTTACAAAGATAACAAATGCTACTCTAATGCAGGGACAGATCTAGCTTAAGGGAATTGGGGGCACTTGTCCCCACTTAAAAATTATTTTACTTAGTAATTTACATAATACTTTTATTTTGACCCCATAAAAAACTTGGTGTGGCCCCCATATGATGGATTTTTTAAAAATAGTTGTAAAAATTCATAAGAAATGAGAAGATGAAGAATAAGTTTTTTTTGTTACATATAATTGGTGCGTAGTTTCTACCGGTTTTGCCGATGAGTAATCCACATCGAGGAGCTTGGCTGGCCACAAGTACCCAGTTTTGTCGGTTCGTATGGTTCTCCCCTCCCATGTTATTGATATTAACTCTTTATTTTTAGGTTTGTTATTTGTAGAAATATAGGCATTTTAAAAAAAAATTAGTCACAAAATTATGTAAACTGTAAAACTAATAATATTTTTTGAGAAAATATTATAGACTATATTTTTGCCCCCACTAAAGAAATTTCCTGGATCTGTCACTGCTCTAATGATATGATATATTATATGTCAATGACTAAAACAACCTTATAAAGGTATATGAATAATATTTTTAAAGGTATATGAATAAATATGTCTATATTAAAGGTATATGAATAAGTATGTGAATGACTAAAACAACCTTATGAATAAAATTTCCTTCATTTCTCAAAAAAAAAAATTAACTATCTTGTCTCTCTTATCCGACCATCAAACATGCCTAATATTTTTAAAGGTATATGAATAGAGAGAAGATTATATGAAATGGTCAATAAGTGATAGAAAAATCCACTTCTCATATTCCTATTATTGTCACTAGGGGGAAAGACGGGCCCTTCGGGCCCGTCTTTCATGTGTTGGTGAGTTGATGGATAAATAATAAATAATAATATAATGAAATAGTGTTAGTGGGTAGTTATAAGGGTATTTTGGTCAGAATTTAGTGGGTAGTTATAAGGGTATTTTGGTCAGAAAAATCTGACACCAAAAAAATGAATTCCCTTTATATATAGGTATAGATAAATATAAACGGAGCACATGATGCATGCACATAACTTAATCAATGAATATTTCACTTAACCTTTCGGACTAATATATTATGACAATTCAAGAATGGTTAGAATTGTAGAGAGATAGATCAAAGATCCTCTCAAATATTACTTTTTTTTGTACAAATGGGAAATAGGAACAAAAGAAAAGGAAAGCAGAAAAATTATCTAGAAAATAAAGTCCTACTAGCATCCGCTAGCAGGAGAGTGAGGATCCCATCAGAAGGCTCTACAATAGACCAATAGACCAATACACCACATGATTGTCATCCCGAAGCTTTGTCAATTAAGAGAGAAAGTGACACATATAATCAAATAATAAATAGAATAAGTATTATTATCATAATATTCTATACTTGTGTTAACTCTCTCCAACTTAACACAATAATTACTTGAGAGGATTCAAACCCACAAGAGATAGAAAGAGAGAGCAACTAAGCAAACATCATTATTGACGTTTAAAGATAATTATTACAAGTCCGTTAATTAACAACTTAAAGAATTGTTTTGTAAAAAAATACTTAGAGAAATGTTTGCATTATTGTAGCTTGGTCACTTGTTCCATCCTAATAGAACATATAAACTTTTTTTTGTTTACGAAAAGTTTAGGTGAGTTGGACTTTAGGAGATACCAAGGTCAGGCGGGCCTCAAGGCTCGGTGAACGCTGATAGAGAGATACTTACACATCACCCACCAAAGATGTCATTTCACTGACAGTGGAAGTTGAACTCACACCCTCACAAAGTATGAACCAACTTTTTTTGGGTCGAGACTAGGGTATCCACCGCCGAACGCAGTGACTAATTCCCTTGTTGAATTGGAGACACCTTGTAGGGTGGGACAGCTAGCTCAGGGATTTAAAACTGCTCCATACCCAAGACGAGAATCGAACCCTCAATACTTCATTTACCAACTGGGCCAACATTTATTTGGCAGAATATATGAAATGAAAACTTTTCGAACCAATACTCGACTAACTACTAATTTTTCTTTTATTACATGTAACCAAAAACCAAGGTCATCGGACAAATCTTTGAAGAACGATGAGGTTTAAAAAATTAAAAAAAAAGAATTAAAGAAATACCAAAAAGGAAAAAAGAACATAAAAGAAGTAGAAATACAATAGAGAGAAGCAAATAAAAGGAGAAGAGTTAGAGATAGCCCCACCCACCAAACCTCACTACGCTTAAAATATAACAAGCTCATAAATTATAATTATCCATATAGTACATGCAGTTTTAAATATATTTTTGCTCGAACTACGAAAGATTCGTGAATCATAGTGTATTATAGATATGTCAATTAAACAAATGCGCAAATTGACATTAAAAAAAAGGAAGAAATGCTCTGTTTAATTTGTTTAGTATTTTGGTGGTTAAATTGTTGATATGGTACGTGCAAGTGAGATATCACATTCAAACAAGCTGGATGTTAATCCTTGATACTATGTTCTGATATTTTAAATCGAGTGGAGAGCATAATGAAATAGAACAAAATAAAGTGAAATGGAACAAAATTTTCATTTCTTTAACTATTTGAGTTTTTTTACACAGAATAGAACAAAAATTGCATTCTATTATTTTGAAAAGTGAATAAAATTGAATAAGTATTAATTTTTTTATTTCTCTTTTTATCCTTATTTAAAAAAATAATACTGTTATGTAGAAACAGAGATAGTAAAATAAAATGATATTAATAAAATTAATTTAATGTATTATTCCATCTTATTATGCCCAAATTGGAGATGAAGAAAATGAGGTCAGCAATAAATTGAATGTCATCAATTGCTATTCCCTTTCATCATTTTTTTTAATATTCAAATAATGATGCAATTCGTCATTTTATTCCATTCCATTTCATTACATACCACCAATCTTTGTACAGCTTTGATTTACTCTCTTAGAGCAAAAAGACTTGAAAATCTATGGCTTTCTCTAGAAACAAATACTATAAAAGTTTTTGTAGACTTTGATGACAAGAAGAAGCCAAATTGGAAGCCAATTATAATGGGTCCTAAGTAATTGTTTTCACACCTAGGATTTTGTTGTCTCATAAAGAACATCTACTTGGGGATAGTATTTTGGTGTTAAAAAGACCACTTGATTTAGATTTTATAATAAGTTGATAGTAATAGATATCTCCACTCATTAAAACAAGTCAAAGAGTAATTTTGACTGAAGGACAAATTTGATGCTTCATTATCAAGACAAAGTCTAATGAATCAATCCATAATTATGATTTGAAATTTGAAATAGTGCCAAACCCTTTTCAAATACATACAGCTTCTTGTTGTTGAAGGGTCATTGTAACATTTTGTTGCAATTATGGAGCTCAATAGGACATGTTTGATCGACATCGAAACAACCGTATCAAAGGAAAGATGTAGTGATGTACCCTCCCGCTTCCCAATCCTAATCCTAATCCATACTTGATTATTGAATGAGATGGAGTAACAAGAACATATTAGAAAAGTATAAATAATTATAATGGACTTTGGACTTTTTTTTTATTAGTCTATGTGTCACAACCTTAAATGTTAAACAAAAGAATAATGGAGAAGTATGTTTTTTGTCTAATACTTCAATAGATATAGCAAAAGGATCCACAAAAAAGTTAGTTCAACATTCATAAGGTACAAGAGTTATCAAATAATATGCATATATCTTATGAATGGTTGAAACAAATAATGGTTGATTTAAAGGCTCACAACGGACATTCTACCCATTTCTATAAATGGTTAGCATCTGATGTGAACCTAACTCGAATTAGTCAATATAACCCTAAATCACAATTCCATCTTGAATCAAATTGCTCTGATACCATAAAATGAGACAACACATCGTCCTCATCATAGTAACTCACATTTAGTCATAACATTTTTATCATAATAACATGTGGATAATTTTGAAACTTTAAAACATTCATGTGGTAACTACGGTAAGCGCGTGCGGCACAGACACACAACACATGGACGGAGTGGCACCACTAATTAAGTAAACGTAGGTATGTGACCCAACTAGGCACCTCTAGCCCCATGTCTATGAGGCCTATCCAAGCGCCGCAAAAAATTACAAAAAGTGTACAACGGAACTAGAAAAGATACTATGCATGTTTAGCAAAATAAACTACGTACCCTAACAAGCACCCAAAATAAACTCCTCCTCTAAAACATCTACTCGTAGATGTGTGCATCACCGCCTACGCGGCGTTGGAGAACGGGTGATGTGGCGTGGTGCCTCACCTCGTGGGCCTCCCAAATAGAATGAAAAGGAAGATGTTGCACTCCCCTCCCAACCTCCTTGTTTGTAACTCTTTTGTTGTCTTTCACCCACTACGTGGCCAGACAATCACCCCCTTTAAAAAATGTTGAAGTTATTTTCTGTTTGTCTAACAAAATGGTAGTCACCTTAAAACGAAATTACTCTATTGAAAAGTATTTTTAAGAGAATAGCTACTCAAATAATATTTTTTTCAAATTATTTTTAGATTCACGATTTTTTATAACAAAAACAAATTAAATTTTTTATAAGTAATTATTTTTATAAAAAATAATTTATTTATTTTGACCAAAATTAATTAATTATTTTTAAAAACTATAATAAACGAGCTCTATATCTGGTTGTGGTTTATGTTAAACAAAGTATGGATTCTATCTTAGTGGGGTTTGGTTTCTTAAATGCACTCACCTCCTACCAATGATTGGCCTGTAAAATAACAATATAATTTAGTGCATCTTAACAAACAAAATAGTACTTTGCTTCCATATATGTTATTAATTATTAAAGATATCTAAAATATTTTTATTGTATTTAAATGATATATATCTTGCATTTTATTTATTTAATTTCTTGCATTATTCACAATATAAGATTAGACGCATAGCCGAATAGGTGAGTAGCCAAGATATCGACGAAGGAGAGGAGAGGGGGTTGAACTACACACGTCTCTCATAATAGGGCACACCAAATCACAACCAACCAGATGATGAAAGCATAGATGTGAACTCTAAGCAAGTGGAACAAAATTAAAATATCAAGGACGACAAGAAAAACAAATGACTTAGAATGATTGATTGAGTGGAATGATAAAGTTCAACATTTTTGAAGTGGTTTTTAGTTTTAAATTTTCACATTTTAAGAAACCAAAAAGGATTTTCACTTTTTAGTTTTGCATTTCAACTTTGTGTGTTTTCTATTTTAAATTACTGTTTTTTTTGGATTACAACAAGGGGTTAAAACCCCAAATACAAACTAAATTCTATTTCATATTATATAAAGTTTAGAAATTTAGACTCTGTAATAACCTAAAAATTTAGAATTTTTTTTCAAGAGTTTATACTCTCGATGAGGTGTTTCCGGAAGCTAATTATTATCAATAACAATCTTTTCGAAATTATCCTCCTATGAGGTGTTTCCGGAAGCTAATTTTTTAAAGTTTTCCGGAAACACTTCAAAAGAGGATAAATCCGGAAGCCAGCCATTTTTGCTTCCGGAATTATCCTTCTTTGAGGTATTTTCGGAAAACTTAAAAAAAATAACTTCCAGATTTATCCTCTTTTGAGGTGTTAAGTGAGGGTAAAATGATCGGTTTGGTCAAATATGGGGGTAAAGACGGAAGAGGGGGTAAAACAAACCCAAATAAAATAGGATAGAGGGAACATGATAAAAGAAACATAGTAATTATAAGGTGATCTGGGTCAGATTTTTTGAGTCTGATTTTGGGAGTTTGGGTCTCCTTTCCCTTCTTTGTAACTTGTAAGTACTTGAGAAGCGTAATAGCGTGGGTACCCATTCGCATTGACGTTGCAATTGGTTTGCGCCTAATAATTCCTAACTAGTTCCTTCACTTCCTTGTTTAATAGCAACTATTGCGTTACCCGTGCATCCGCACGGTTGATACTGTATTTATTATAATGTGCTATGAATCCATAAATACAATGAAAATTGTAAAATGTGATAAAAGAAAAAGGCATAAGGTGATGAAAAAAATATATTTCAAGGTGTATAAAAAAACGTGTTGCAAAAAGTTTTAAAAAAAGTCTCTATCGTCTTCAAATCTTAAAAATAGAGTAAAAATTAGAGAGAAAAAGTGAGATGAAAATAAGATGAAAGAATAGGTAGGGAGAGAAAAGAACCCACAGTGGATAAACTTGGTGTTGGCCAGTGCGAAATTTGATCCTAAGCATGATCGGATATTAGTCTTTCGTTGAAAGCGTTAGGACACTCCGTGTGTAGCAACAATGGTCCGAACCAAAAAAGTAAATCTAGTGACATTGTAACCACTGCAATTGCCTCACCCCCTGTGGCCGCCCCGTAGCTATCACTACGCTCTAAAAAGTTCAAGTTGGAGAAAGTTAAAAAAGTTAGTGCCTTCTTCAAAGTTAAAAAATAGAGTAAAAATCAGAAGAAGAAAAAAAAAGAGATAAAGATAAGATAAAGGAATATGCAAATGAGAGAGGAAGAAGATGTGTATAAAGTGAATCCAACGACGTTGCAAGCACCGCGATCATTGCTCCCTGTAGCCGCCCCTCTTTGTCGTCCCACACCATCGCTCTCCGTCACCCCCCTAATCGACATGTTGGTACATATATTTTTTGGTAGTTTGACGAAAAAGTAAATAGTTACAATTTTGATTTAATAGTTTTAAGCGAAAAACTTAAATAATGATTTGAAAAATTCGGAAGATACCTTTATTAATTGTTACAAAAGGTCAATCGTATAAGTTGTTTCCCGTCAAGACTCAAAAGTAAAATAATCATTTATAAAAAATAAAGACATCTGTGAAAATAAGATATAATGTATTTGTATTTGAACAACGTATAATATGGTGATGTGGCAAAGAAAAAAGTATAAACATGTAAAATAGAGATTTTGGTATTAGGTTTTTTTATTAAATAGATTGTAGAAGTCCATTTATTTGAAATTGCTTGTGATGATAAAATCATACAGAGAACTGATAATGCTTCTTAATCCGGACTCAAAAGCTAAATACTTATTTATAAAAAATAGATATTGTTAATACAAAAATATAAAAAAGAATTCGTATAAAAAGACCCTTATTTTTGAGTAATAGATTTTGAGTAAATCTAAATTCCTCATTTTCTCTTATTCGACAAAATAGTAAATCTAAGTTTTGAGTAAAAAATAACCATAAAAATTAGATCCAAAGAAAGTATGATTTCTGCGTAAGAAATCAAGAGTAATGAAAATATACTTCTAATGGCAAAAAAAATAGCAGTGGATAAAATAGAGATTCTAGTTGTGAGAATAGAAGTTAGAGCTAAGAACATGTTGTAATGACACATTCATATGATAATCGTAAAGATAGTTATGAAGTCATAATACGAAATTAGATATCAATAATGTGTAATTGTTTCTCGTCGAGACTCAAAGCAAAATTATCATTTATAAAAATTAAAAACAGTTATGGAAATAAAATATAAAGTATTTGTATTTTGACGTGTAATGTTTCGCCATTGGGAATGAAAAATACGGAAATTTAACAATAACATCTAACGCTTCTTCGATGAAAATCAAAAACAAAAAATATAAAAATAATTAATTTGACAACAACTAATATTTTCTTGTCAACACTCCTAAGAGATTATTAAAAGTCATAAAAAATATCAAAATTCGCAAAACAAAAATATTATATAAATAATATGTAATTGTTAACTGTCGAGAAACAAAAACAAAAAGTAGATATTCATAAATTATAGATTTTAATGTTGAGTGTTTTGATGAAATGAGGAAAATTAATAATTTTAAATATGTATTAAAAAACCCATAAAAATTAATTTGAAAAAAATATTTTCCAAGAAAAAATATAGATGGAAAAAAATAAAAATAAATAGAGAGAAAATACGAAGGAAATAAAATAGGAAAGAAATAACAAAGAGGAAAGAAGAGAGTAAATAGAGAGAGGATAGAAAAAATAAAGGAAAAGAAGGAAAAAAGAGAGACTTGAGATGAGACATTAGGAAAGAGAGGTTAAAGAAAGAAATAAAGAAAAAGTAAAAAGGGGAGAGAGAGGTAAAAAACATAAAAGTAAAAAGCATAAAGTTGTGTCATATTTTGTCTTTTAGTGGTTAAGTTACAATTTTTTCCTCAATTTTGTGAAATGTCAATTTTCCTAAATGTCTTAATTGGTAATTTCATAAGTGGTGTGTTTGTATAAAAAAAATAAAGACAATTGTGGAAGTAAAATATAAAGTATTTATATTTTGACGTGTAGTGTTTTGCCATCGGGAATGAAAAAATACGGAAATTTAACAATAACATCTAACGCTTCTCCGTTGAAAATCAAAAACAAAATATATAAAAATAATTAATTTGACAACAACTAACATTTTCTTGTCAAGACTCCTAAGAGACTATTAAAAGTCATAAAACAAAATATCAAAAGTCATAAAACAAAAATATTATAGCAATAATATGTAATTGTTAACTGTCGAGAAACAAAAACAAAAAGTAGATATTCATAAATTATAGATTTTAATGTTGAGTGTTTTGATGAAATGAGGAAAAATTATTAATTTTAAATATGAATTAAAAGATCCATAAAAATTAATTTGAAAAAAAATATTTTTTCCAAGAAAAAATATAGATGGAGAAAAATAAAAATAAATAGAGAGAGAATACGAATGAAATAAAAGAGGAAACAAATAATAAATGGGAAACAAGAGAGTAAATAGAGAGAGGATAAAAAAATAAAGGAAAAGAAGGGAAAAAGAGAGAGTTGAGATGAGACGTTAGGAGAGAGAGAGGTTAAAGAAAGAAATAAAGAAAAAGTAAAAAGGGGAGAAAGAGGTAAAAAACGTAAAAGTAAAAAGCATAAAGTTGTGTCATATTTTGTTTTTTTTTGTCTTTTAGTGGTTAAGTTACAATTTTGTCCTCAATTTTGTGAAGTGTCAATTTTCCTAAATGTCTTAATTGGTAATTTCATATGTGGTGTGTTTGTATAAATCTATATTAGATTAGATCAATGCCTCCTATTTCCTACCCTCCCCAAACTTCTTTCTTCACTACACCGACAAAAAGGTCATGCCATGAGCGATGAAGCTGAAACGAAGCTTCAAGTTCAAGTTGAATCAATTTCCATTCCTTTCTTAGGCCCCCATAAATAGCTTAATTGAGCCCTTATGGCATAAGTATTTATATATAATCTGTTTGTATAATAAAAGATAAAATAATCTTAAATTATTTTTTATAAGCTATAAGCTTTTATAAGCTATTTTGGAGAGCTTATGAAAATTACCTGAAAGCAACTTATGAACATCTATTAATTAAGTTGTTTCTATAAGTTCTCCTTCCACAAATACTTATGTCAGTAGATAAGTCCAAATAAATCAATCCAAACAGGCCCTTATTCCCCTTTTGTGTCTTGGACTAAAATTGGAAACGAAAGATGTAAGCGGATTTACCTCCATGGGGGGTATTTTCGGTTTATCAAATTATGTCTAATTCATTATTATCATGCATGGAAAGCCCACATTATGTCTGATTCATTAAAATACAAAGCGGATTTATGCTTATCTAAAAAACAAAGCGAATCTACCTCCATGGGAGATAAATTCGTTTGAGTCAATTTCATAGGGAGTATTTTCGGTTTATCAAATTATGTGGGGGTGTATAATCAAAGTGTGGGGGTAAAAAAAACCCAAAATTTAATTAGAATTGAATATATATACCGAAAATATGTGTTAATTGGCATGCAGTCTATGGGGTGATAATTTTTTTATAAGCAAAATTTCATTAAAAAGGCTAGTACAAGGGATACTTTATACTTAAACCCTTATACAAAACAATTACACCATGTTTAGGCATGATAAGAGAGAAGAATGTCACTTAGTAAAAAATATATTAGAGTTTTTACCCACCCTCTCAATAAACCACAACTGCAAACTAGAGCTGACAATTCAGGCGGGCTCGGCCCATTCGGACCAACGACAATTTTGAGCTTGGGCGGGATGGGCCAAATTTAATTTGGGCTCATAAATTTCGGGCTCTATACGGGCTACGGGCCAAACGGGCTGGCCCATGGGCTACTAAATTCTTTTTTTTTTTGGAATACTGTCGCACTGAAATATTTGTTTCTCTAGCTATGTGTTTTTCCTTGCTATCTCATGGACTTCGAATGCTATTTTTGGTTTTTGGTTTGGAATCCTGGTAGTTAATTACTTATACTTAATCAGTTGGATGCTGATCAATATGCCCACATTCACGTTGATGTTATAATAAATCTTAATTTTGAACTTTATGAACAGAAAAATATTGTATTTATACCACTTTGGAATGTAACCTGGCTTTTTGTTCTTCATGTGATTCAACTTTGTGGCTTCAAACGTAGAAGGATCTTGTTTTTATCATAGCAGTATGCATGTGAGAGTTTTAAGTGTTTGATTTTGGAGATGCAAGTATATGGAAAGGGCACTTGGATCTTTACACTAAACTTAACATTGGGCCCTTTCACAAAATTTGAACTCTAGTAAAAAAAATATGTAATTGCTCTCATTTTTTTTAAAAAGTGTCGGGCCAACGGGTTGGCCCATGACGGGCTATTAAATTTTCGGGCCGGGCTAAAGTTTTTCAAAACTCATTTCTTAGCCCAGCCCACCTATTTTGTCGCGTAGGTTGGGCCGACCTGTCGGGCTGGGATCATTTTGATAGCTCTACCGCAAACTAGCTACAACACAATTGTACATCATATTTCGTGCCATATAAGACCCAATGACTTCCTACCATTTTATAACATAGACTAGCGAGATGAATTTCTTAAATTTTAAGAGAATAAATAAATATAATAAACTATATAGACTAATTATTTTATATATTTTAGAGGTAAAGTAGAAGATTAGAGTAAATTTTAGAATTAAATTCTATTTAACGTTGGAAACAAACGGGGTCTAGATGCAAAATTATAAACTCACCACGCCTTTGAATAACTCACCATGGTAAATTATTATACCATATTAACATTTAAACTCACCATGGTGAATTATTATACCATATTCAACCTGAAACGCAACCGTCCGGTTTTAACTGGTTTCCACCAAACCGAGTCAAGTGTATGTCCGATCTAAAATGTGGTTCGACCGGCTGGTCCAAACCAAGTTTTAAAACAATACTTTTTAGAGAACCATTGATTGCCATTAACAAATTTTAACCGAAAATTGATTTTTTGAAGGATTTCTGAAATTACGTGAAAATTTCTGGAATTATGTCAAAAACGGTTTCCGTAAGTATATAAAAAGAGGTATTTTCGGAATTCCCAAAAAAGACTTTTACCCACGGTTTTGTCCGTAGGTAAAAGTTGTTTTATTAAAAAAGACTTTTAGCGTCAGTTGCTATCCGTTGGTAAAAGTTATGGAATTTTTTGGGAATCCCGGAACTACCATACTTCCGGAAAGTTTTTTTTAAAATCCATGACTTTTACCTACAGACAAACCGTGGGTAAAAGTCCACCTTTTTGATAAAAACCTTTTACCTACGGACAAAACCGTGGGTAAAAGTCATTTTTTAAAAAAAGTTCCAAAACAATATTTTCCATTCCAGAAATACCTCTTTTTTCACATAATTCCGGAAGCCGTTTTTCACGTAATTCCAAAAATTTTCACGTAATTCCAAAATTCCTTAAAAAAACACCTTCCGAAATCATGTGTTAATAGGAAATTCCGGAAATTTCTTAGACATCAGGGGATAAAATCATCCGTTTGACATATTTGGGGGTATAGGTATAATGGGGGTAAAAACAAAGCCTTAAAATTTTAAGTTATTTTCAAATATCGATTTACTGTATACCACAAAGGCATTTTCATGTTAATCCATTTTCATAGATTTCATTTTGTTGGTGAGCTTTATCAAGCACGGATCGTTCAAAAGTAAGTACTAGGTATATATAAAATATATGTTTGGGCACCTACAGTTTCTAATTCTCCAATTGTACTCACCGTGCTTATCTTGTCATGGAGTTTGGATTTGCGTTTTTGTGAGGTAACAACCAGAAAAACAACATTCTCAAGAGTTTTTGCTAGTAACTCGGTGGAAGTGTTGGAATTTTAGTGGAAAATTTAGAGGGTCGGCACCGTCCCAACATGCATTTTGAGAATTTCAATACCACTATTGGAGTGGAGGACACAAGGAAAGGGGGTGGTGGTAAATTAATAATTTTGAAGAAAAGAAAAAGCAAACAGAAAATAAGTTGGTGGTGGATAAGATGAATTTGGAGACTAGGAAGGGAGGAGTAGGACCACGCATCTAGACAGTGGACGTGGCCATTGACAAGCCCAACAACATTTATTTTGGAGCTAGTCACTTTAGTTTGGGGTATGATGCGAGATGATGTTAGTGATCTTATAGCTTTCAATATTTATGTTAGTGCGATTTGATTTTTTTAACCCTTTAATCACTTTAATTTTTGTTTTTTTTGGAGGTTTTAGCTTAGGGTACCCTAAGAGAGTCTCATAAAAAAACCTAAGAGAGATTTGTCTCTGTTTTCTTCTTTGTCTTGAGTTTTAGTCTAGTCCTCCATTAATTTTTCTTTTGTCTTTTTTTTTCCCTCATTTTTTATTAAATAAATTCAGTTTTTGGATTATTCATTGATAGAAACAAGTGAGTGGTGTACTTTTAATTATTTTATGAATGAGTCAAATATTACGGTGAGGTACTAATAGTAGTAGTAGAATAATGGAACCTGGTTCCTTCCTGCCACCCTCACCTTGCAAACACATCCACCTAATAGCCTCTGAAACCCAGGCACTAGCTAGGTACCCTCCCTAGCTACTCCATTTTTAATTACTCTAATCTCTGAGCCTATGACTAGCTAGCACGGATGATCGATCATACTACGAATAAATTGAATATTGAACTATTGAAGTATCGAAGCACGGAAACACTCAAAAACCTGCACCCAACGTCACTCTCATGTGGACCCTTTTAAATGACATGGCTTCCAGCGTGCGTGTAGATAGAGATAGAGATAGATATAGGAATCCTAAGGTGGCCATTGCGTGTAGAATTCCCCATATATTAGGACCTACCCTATTTGTTTGGCCCAAAACCTAATGTGCAAGGACTATACCAGATTACTAATGCCATCAATAATTCTAACTCTTTAAGAAATTCAAATTACTACAGCTTTTCAAATTTTTGGAATAATTGAAATCACAATAAGAGTCTTAAGACAACTAATCCATATTTTATGACACTAAAAGACTTGGTAAATATAAATATATATATTTAGAAAATTTTGTTAAATTTACATTTTTTTTAAAATTATCATTGTTTCTTGTTGGAACATTTGAAAATCTCAGAACAAGGAGGTATTTAATGATATTAAATAGCCTGCATGGCAACTCTCCAACCACCTTGCTTCGGAGTACACATCTTGATAAGCTGTCTTTCGGTTCCCTCTTTGAAGACCTCTATGCCTCGTATTATTAGATGTCATCCTCCTCCTATGTCTTTCATAAAGCTAAATACGGATGATAGTAGCTTCAGGAATCTAAGTACCTCAGACTTTGGATTATTTGTTATTCAGATTACTGCGACCTCACCACAAATATTAATGTCGAATTATAAGCTACTGCTAAAGGTCTTCGTTTAGTTTAGAGCAAAGTTTGAAACTTCTTCCACCAATTGGAAACTATGGACTCATTGTCCTTCCGAAGTCTCGTCTCTCCTTCTTGCGAATTCCATGGGAATGGAGAGTATTGGAGATTATCAAAGATTAGGAAGGTGAATAATACATTGCTACCAGCAAATTGGGAAGGCGTGGTGTTTGGGTGTGTCTGGTCAATCCAATGCAACTTTTCATACATAGGGGATGAAGACCGGTTACAGGCTGGCAAGGAGTATATCGAATCGGAAACTGCCACGTGGACTCTCATGATGTTGACACCCCTCTCCACTATACAGCTGTCTCCTCTCCCACGGTATATAAATATCCCTCCCATGTCAATATTCAAACACAAACACTCCCTGTATCATACTATTCGCTAATAACAATACATAATTGTTTCAAAGAATTTATTGAGACAATTAATTGATTACAAGATGTCGTGTAATTACAACCTTACCCTCCCATGGTGTGTTGTATTAGTCTTATTAGCAATGTTTAACCCTTCAATAGGGGAGCTAGTAGAGCAGCAACCACTGATTCTAAAATACCACAACGGTGAGCTTCTAAAAGGAAGGATCACCGTTAATCTCTTATGGTACGGAAGCTTCACACCAATCCAACGATCCATAATCGTCGACTTCATAAACTCTCTTAACAAGAATTCCTCCACTGGGGTAGTAGTACCCTCCGTGGCTTCTTGGTGGAAGACGACAGAGAAGTACAAGGGAGGAGGATCCTCTGTTCTCGTCGTAGGGAAACAAATCGTGCACCAGACAAATTCCCTCGGTAAATATCTCAAGGGAACTCACCTTCTCTCACTCGCTTCTACTTTCAATGATCTTTCCGCCATCAACGTTATTCTCACAAGTAAAGACGTTGCCGTTGAAGGACTCTGTAGAAGTCGATGTGGGATCCACGGGTCTATTCGACCCGTTAATGGGAAGGTTCGAACCGCGTATGTTTGGGTTGGTAACTCTGAGGCCCAGTGTCCTGGTCAATGCGCGTGGCCCTTTCACCAACCCATTTACGGCCCACAGACACCGCCTTTGGTTGCACCTAACGGTGACGTTGGTGTTGACGGGATGATCATAAACCTTGCAACCTTGTTGGCTGGAACTGTCACGAATCCATTCAATAACGGGTACTTTCAGGGACCTGAAACGGCGCCGTTGGAGGCTGTTTCCGCTTGCACAGGGGTTTTTGGAAGTGGGGCGTATCCGGGTTATCCGGGTCGGGTTTTGGTGGAGAAGAGTTCGGGAGCGAGTTATAATGCGTATGGCGCAAACGGGAGGAAGTACCTGTTACCGGCGATGTGGGACCCGCAGACGTCGGCGTGCAGGACTCTGGTGTGAAGTGGAGATGGAGGTGGTTGCTGTTTGTGGCTTTCGAAGCTGCTTTTGTCGTTTACTGTGACGTGTAAATTCTCTTTCTAGTCAAGTAGCATGTTCTAAATGTGGTTAAAAAAGAAAAGCAAAAAAGCAGTAAACGACATGCTTTTCTTGTAAACGACATGCAGTAAACGACAAGCTACTCGACTAGCTGTTTGTCGTTTACTGTTCAAAAAGAAAATTGTACTTATTTTTATTTTATCTCATGTTTATTTTATCCCATATGGTTCGTCTTGTAAAATATGGGCAAAAAAACCAACTGGGGGTAAAAAAAAAGTTTATTTACCAAAATAATGCACTTTGTGGGTTATTTACCAAAGTGGGCAAATTTTTTTTATAGTTCAGAAGTCGCCCCCCCAGGGTGACTTCTGAACTGTTTTTTGCAATTTTTTTTTAAAATGCAGTTCAGAAGTCGCCCCCCCCAGGGTGACTTCTGAACTGTGTTTCGCAATTTTTTTTTAAAATACAGTTCAGAAGTCGCCCCCCCCCCCAGGGTGACTTCTGAACTGTGTTTCGCAATTTTTTTTTTAAATACAGTTCAGAAGTCGCCCCCCCCAGGGTGACTTCTGAACTGTGTTTTTTTAATTTTTCAATAATTATATATTAATATATAAATATCTAAATTAATTTATTTTAAATTTATAAAAATGATTATACCTATTTATAATTTAATTACGTTAATATTTAGGACAAAAAAATTAAGAGATTAAAAATTGGAACATAATATAATATAGAAAAAAGACTGAAATAAACAACAAAATTTTCAGAAATACAAGAATAGAAAATTAAAAACGAAACGGGAGGAAAACATGATCGAAACTACTTCCACGAAACATTTTCTGGTAGTGGCCATTGGACCGCTGGAGGGATAACCCGACGGATGATTTCATGGGTGGAAATAGTTGTTTCGACACACAATTCGATAGGACTCCGAGTATGAGGTTGAAACAGCTCATGCTGCTGAAACATCTGCCGAACGTGATTGTCAGTCTTGATAGTCATTACGCACCACCGAATACGATTACCTTCGCCGGTCCGGGGGCAGCGATAAACGATACGAGTGATCGTTTGCTCCTCACCCTCCAGCTGCGCCTTTTCCGTTAGCTTTTCGTTCAGTTCGGCGAATGTGATGTTGTTCTTAAGGCTGGAATAAATGGTGTTTGGACCACTAAAATACACACCATCTTCTTCCCTGTACATAACATGGGCCTGACAGTGAAGTGTACAGTAGTGGTTGATGACTGTTTCTGGTATGACTTGTTGTGGTGGGGGTGGTCGCAGAAGATGAATGATTTCTTCCGGAGTGCGTATTGTGTCTACGTACAGCTCCAAGAGACTACGTCCCATTGGAATGTTAGCATGACCTTCCATCATTGCGCGAACGTCGTGGTCGCTTTGGATCTCCATGACAGAATAACGGAATGTCCCGTCATCTCCACAATTGTACTTTCTGTAACGGATACGCTCCACGTCTTTACGCCACCCTCCCTCTGGTCGTATTTTTCTCTCAGCCTTCTCCTTGAGTTGGGCGAATGTGATGTCCTTATTCATCCTACAAAAGATATGATTAGGACAACGAAAGACAACACCATGTTCATCGGTGGTTACAGTTCCACTGTGATAAAGTGCGGTTAGGAATTTGTCATTTGAGTACTGGGTTGGGCACAACTGCCATTCCATTTCAGCGGGTTGGGCGACAGTGTTTGGGAAGAACCAAAGAAGAGAAGATTAATCAGAAATATAGGTTGAGGGTAAACTGTTGGTGTGAATTTGAGTGTAATGTTAGAACGTATTAATAATAGGGGTGATCGTATGTAAGCCGTTGATTTTGGATGATCTTAACCATTGAATTTAGGGTTTAGTGTCGGCAAAATCCTGGCCGTTAAAGAGTGTCGGCAAAATCTAGGCCGTTAAAGAGTGTCGGCAAAATCTAGGCCGTTAAATAGTGTCGGCAAAATCTAGGTCATTAAAGAAATTAAGACCTATGCAGTCTGCAGAATCCACACTTTAACAGTGCACTCTGCACAATGCACACTGTAATAGTGCACTCTGCACTATGCACACTGTAATAGTGCACTCTGCACTATGCACTCTGCACTCTGCACAATGCACACTTTAAAAGTGCACTATGCACAAAGCACTATTAAAGATAAAAGAGTAAATTATTGATCCAAATGTAATAAATGTCACATAAGATTAAACCCTTAAAATTAATAACTTAGTTAATATAAAATTACAATACTTGATAAATTAAACTAAAAAGACAGTACAGAAAAAAATTAACAAAGATGAGACCCAGTTCCACACTTTCGAGGTTGGGGGACACACCGTGGACGTTGATGCCGACGTGGTAGTTGATGTTCTTCCTCAGTCGGGGCAGGCGGCGGTGGCTCTGGAAAATTTTGGGGAACTGATGAAGAACTAGCACCGCCGGCCTGCTCTTGAATTTGATGAAGCAACGCCACAGATTGCGCAGAGCCGGGTTGGACCCCAAAGCACTCATAGAACATATCGGGGTCCCTTTCGGTGGTAGAATGTCGATATGTATCTTGAAAAGGAGTATGTTCCACTGACTGGTTGTATTGTTCGTAATATTGGAATGTTGGTGTGTGGGAGATAGAGTGGCGGTGAGGCACATCTTCTTGGAATGTTGGTGTGTGGGAGATAGAGTGGCGGTGAGGCACATCTTCTTGGGTCCTCTGTTGAGTTGGTGGTGCACGTCGATGTCGATTACGGTTACGTTCTCGACGTTCGGTTTGAGTAGTTGGGGGAGCTGGCACGTGTTGTTCATCATCTTCATCCACATCACCAACATTTGCAAGACCACGTGGATCCCTTAGATGTTGGTCGGCTGAAATGTATGGCCTTGATTTTTTTAGAAACCAGCGCATGTATTTATCTGACTGCGTTGGTTTAGCAAAGCACGGTCGACCCACAACACATCGATTTTCTCTATCATTCCATAAATCAATTAAGTGGCTGTGATATACAGCCCAATTAACATCAGTTTGTCCCTGCATGGTGATGTTGTGCATATGGCTGATATCTATTGGTGCTGATGGTATGTCTTGGACGAGGCCAAATTGCAAAGTCACTCTATCCGCATGGTGCCATTCTACAATATGGAAACAGACCATAGCCGTGTTTGTAGTCCATATGCCTTGGTGCCGATATGCTATTTCTGGCAAATTGAATTCCCGATATGGCAACCACTCAAACTCTTCATGTGTCATGCGGTCTATTGTTGATCTGTACAAAACAAGGCTTTTTGGACACTTAGTGTGGCTAAGTGGCGTGCGAACCCATCTGGTAAAAAAAAATTGTTAACGTAAAGAATAAATATAATTGTTAGTATTCATAAGTTGTGTCAATTTTTTACCTCTTTGCTAGTGGCCATTCATAAGGACGGTTGCAGTCTGGTGCTAGGAACGGCATGCGGTACCAGACCCAAGACTGTAACAAAAGAGTACATCCACCCATGGTGCGTGAGGAGCATGTAGCTGTCTTACACAACATTCTGTATAAGTTCGTTAGGCATGCTGACCCCCAGCTGTAACTTGAAATTTCATCGAAGTTTTTCAATAGGGGTAGGTATTTTATGTTGACTCTGTTTGATGATTTGTCTGGGAGTATGTATCCCCCGATCAACTGCAATAGGTACGCCCTACAATATTGTCTTCGCACTTGGTTGGAAGCGCCCTCTGGAACATTATTAAATTCACGTTGTAGCCAAGTGAACTTAATTTGGTTGCCTACCATGCCATTTGTTGGGATTGGCTTACCCAAAAGTTGTTCGCATACTCGATCCCAATTTTTTTCACAACTTCCAGTAACGGCATTTCCATCAACGGGAAGTCCCAACTGCAACGCCACATCTTCGAGAGTTATTGTGCACTCCCCTACTGGAAGATGAAAAGTGTGTGTTTCTGGTCTCCAGCGTTCGACCATTGCTGCCACCAAAGCTGGATTTATTTTGAATGCGCCAATTGAAGCAATGTGACGAAATCCAGCTCTTTCTATCAAAGGTAATATAGAGGCATCTGGTTCTGGAAGTTTGAAAGCGTGGTGAACTTCCATTGGGTCATCGTTGAGAAGCATGGAAATATGAGGTTCTTCGTTTAGTAAGGAAGACATTCTTAGAGGAAGTGTTGTTGAAGAGTTATGGTGACTTGAATGTTTGAGTTATGTGGTTGTGTTGCTGCCTTTTGTTGTATATATTCTAGTCTAAGCATTAGTGTCCTGGCCTTTAAGCAGTGAGGCACAATGCACATTGAACAATTCAAAAGTGTCGGTGCAATCCTGGCCTTTAAAAGTGTCGGTGCAATCCTGACCTTTAAAAGTCACGTGTGCAATCCTGGCCTTTAAAAGTGTCGGTGCAATCCTGGCCTTTAAAAGTGTCAGTGCAATCCTCGCCTTTAAAAGTCACGTGTGCAATCGTGGCCTTTAAAAGTCACGTGTGCAATCCTGGCCTTTAAAAGTGTCGGTGCAATCCTGGCCTTTAAAAGTGTCGGTGCAATCCTGGCCTTTAAAAGTGACGTGTGCCATCCTGGCCTTTAAAAGTGTCGGTGCAATCCTGGCCTTTAAAAGTGTCAGTGCAATCCTCGCCTTTAAAAGTCACGTGTGCAATCGTGGCCTTTAAAAGTCACGTGTGCAATCCTGGCCTTTAAAAGTGTCGGTGCAATCCTGGCCTTTAAAAGTGTCAGTGCAGTCCTCGCCTTTAAAAGTCACGTGTGCAATCGTGGCCTTTAAAAGTGTCGGTGCAATCCTGGCCTTCGAAACAATGACTAAAACCGGTTTTTCCTAAGTCTAAAAAATGAGTTTTTTACCATGTTTAGATCAATTTGAAGCAATTTTGTTAAATTACTAAATTAAAAAAAATGATATGACATTATAGTAGAGTTATAGAACTACGGTTTCATGTTTTGAATTAGTACTAACGGACTTATAACCCACGTGTACAAGATTCGAAAAAATGACTAAAACCGGTTTTTCCTAAGTCTAAAAAATGAGTTTTTTACCATGTTTAGATCAATTTGAAGCAATTTTGTTAAATTACAAAATTAAAATAAATGATATGACATTATAGTAGAGTTATAGAACTACCGTTTCATGTTTTGAATTAGTACTAACGGACTTATAACCCACGTGTACAAGATTCGAAAAAATGACTAAAACCGGTTTTTCCTAAGTCTAAAAAATGAGTTTTTTACCATGTTTAGATCAATTTGAAGCAATTTTGTTAGATTACTAAATTAAAAAAAATGATATGACATTATAGTAGAGTTATAGAACTACGGTTTCATGTTTTGAATTAGTACTAACGGACTTATAACCCACGTGTACAAGATTCGAAAAAATGACTAAAACCAGTTTTTCCTAAGTCTAAAAAATGAGTTTTTTACCATGTTTAGATCAATTTGAAGCAATTTTGTTAAATTACTAAATTAAAATAAATGATATGACATTATAGTAGAGTTATAGAACTACGGTTTCATCTTTTGAATTACTACTAACGGACTTATAACCCACGTGTACAAGATTCGAAACAATGACTAAAACCGGTTTTTCCTAAGTCTAAAAAATGAGTTTTCCTAAGCACTGGACACTGCACTATGCACTAAGCAGTGAACAATGCACATTGAACAATTCAAAAGTGTCGGTGCAATCCTGGCCTTCAAAAGTGTCGGTGCAATCCTGGCCTTTAAAAGTGTCAGTGCAATCCTCGCCTTTAAAAGTCACGTGTGCAATCGTGGCCTTTAAAAGTGTCGGTGCTATCCTGGCCTTTAAAAGTGTCGGTGCAATCCTGGCCTTTAAAAGTGTCGGTGCAATCCTGGCCTTTAAAAGTGTCGGTGCAATCCTGGCCTTTAAAAGTCACGTGTGCAATCCTGGCCTTTAAAAGTGTCGGTGCAATCCTGGCCTTTAAAAATGTCGGTGCAATCCTGGCCTTCAAAACCAACGGTGAAATCTAGACCATTCAAATTTCAATAAATAGGCCCTAAATCTCTCACCACTAAACACCCAACTGCCATAGTTTCTCCTACTACCAACTGAAACTCAAACACACCCTCCTACTCCCAACTTCGTCAATGGCTCCAACGAATGTTTTCATCACGGTCTTTTACAATGGTTATGTTGAAAAAACAAATACTGAGGGTATATTTTTTAGGTGTCATAACAACACCCTTGTCAAAGTAAACTCTAATTCCAAACTAGCTCAAGTTAAACAAGCCATTGAAAAAAAAATCTCTCCTGACCATTCAAAAATGGTTGCTAGTCTTACATATCGGTACCCCACAACTCTCAGTACTGGCCATACCTTTTATGGGGGATTCGAAATAAATTCCGACGATGATGTTGAACTTATGATAGAGCATTTCAAAGAAGATAGACACCTTGGTATATGTACACCAGAAATATACGCAGATTTGGTTGAGGCTCCTTCTAACTACACCCAGGTAAGTCACGGCCACTCTATTCCATCTTCATCACAACAAAACTTACGTTTATCTCAACAAACAGAAATACCATACACTGACTTCATTCCACCTGTTTACCCTCAATTCAATCCTTCATCAGACCAAACTGACATGCATTACAGTCCTTCAACACCTCACCATCACTCTGCACCATCATCCTCAAACACACCCATTGACCTTAACACAAGCCACCCTCTACATACTCAAACTAATACCCCACCGTTTAGTATGTTTGTTGGTGTCCATAATGAAGACGTTGGGGACTATAGCGAAGATGAAGATGAAATTCTTCAGCGTGACGTCGATGAGGAACCAATTGAAACTAACCCCAACATAGGTGTTGCATTCCGCGAGCCTGTACCACACTTTCAAAACGTCACAGCTGATAACCCAGAACCTTATGATGTAGAGTTTGGCCATTCCATGGACAGGAACCAACTATTATCCAACGAAGACCCAAACGAACTCAAACTCAAAATGAAATTTCCCACAAAAGAAATAGCCCAACAATTCATCCAAACATATCACCTAAACCATTCAGTTGCATACAAAGTCTGTGAGTCTAAACCACACACATGGACCGTTTGTTGTGTTCATGAAACCTGTTTGTGGAGGTGTGTAGTGAGAGTAGGAGCAAAAACTGGATATTGGGGGATTACACAGTTGACTCACCCACACACATGTACAACATCTACTATTTCCCAAGATCACCGCCAGTTGACCTCCTCCCTCATGTGTACTCATATACTTCCACTTGTAAGGAAGGACCCGACAATATCAGTGGCTGTGTTGATTGCACACATCAAGGAGCGGTTCACGTACCAGAGTTCCTACAGAAAGGCTTGGATTGCTAAACAAAAAGCAATCGAGCTTATCTTCGGTAATTGGGAGGACTCTTACAATGAAGTAACCAGGTGGCTACATGCTTTCTCTTACTATATTCCAGACACAATTCACGATTGGCAGTACAAACCATTCTATGAGAATGGACAACTAGTTGCCGGCAAAGGTGTATTCCACCGCATCTTTTGGAGTTTCGGCCCGTGCATTAAAGGCTTTCAATTTTGCAAACCAGTTGTCTCTGTTGATGGAACATGGTTGTACGGTAGGTACAAAGGGTGTCTTCTTTTGGCAATCGCACAAGATGGAAGAAACAACACCTTCCCAATTGCATATGCAGTGGTCGAGGGTGAGACAAAGGAGGCTTGGTTTTTCTTCCTATCTCGTTTAAGACACTATGTGACACCACAGGAGGGTATTTGTTTGATATCAGATAGACACGAGTCTATCAAAAGTGCTGTTACGCAACTAAACACCAATTGGAAACACGTCTTCTGTGTTCGCCACATAGCACAAAACTTCATGAGACACTTCAAAAACACTCCTGCCAGGAAACATGTCATCAATATGGGTGAGTATTTTTAACAATTTTTTTTAATTAATTGGTTTCAAATTTCCATTCCATACTTACCAACATCTTCTTTTTTTTTCTTCAGCATATTCAATGACGGAAGAATCGGCCGATCACTACAAACAAAAAATTGGTCGGGAAGTAGGTCCTGAGGGGGTGGCTTGGGTTGAAGACATAACCGCAGAACAATTGTTGCAGTGGTGCGATGGAGGTTCCCGTTGGGGGCACATGACAACAAACCTTGCAGAGTGCATCAACAATGTTCTTAAGGGGGTGCGGAATCTCCCTATTCGTTCATTGATAGATGCAACATATTTCAGGATGAACGAGGTTTTCGTCAAAAGGGGAACACAGGCACAGGCAATGTTGACGTCCGGAACTATGTACTCTGAAAAATTGTTGGAAAATATTGCCAGGAACATAAATGTCTCAAAAACCCATAACGTCGCGGTTCACGATCGTGCCCAACAATTGTTCCGAGTTGAAGAACTTGTACGACCACAAAGTGGTAGACCTGCGCGAACATTCGTGGTGAACTTCAGAGCAAAAACGTGTGAGTGTGGGGAATTCCAGGCACTTCACTACCCTTGTTCACATGTCATCGCAGCATGCTCAAAATGCAATTACGACCACATGCAATTCGTGGATCCACCGTACACAATGGAGAATGTTTTCAATACTTACATTGTCGAGTTCCCACCCTTGCCAACTGAGACGTCATGGCCTTATTTCAATACTTTAGAACTAAAGCATGATCCCACTAAACGGAGAGATAAAAAGGGTCGTCCACAGTCTACCCGTATTCGTACAGAGATGGATCAAAGAGAAAGGGGTACACGCACCAGAAGATGCGGAATTTGTAGAAATGAGGGTCACAACAGAAACAACTGTCCTAACCGCAATTAATGTGTTGTAATATTTCGGATTACTCTTTTAAATAACTATTGTTTTATTTAAAATAAATTAATTTAGATATTTATATATTAATATATAATTATTGAAAAATTAAAAAAACACAGTTCAGAAGTCACCCTGGGGGGGGGGGGGGGGCGACTTCTGAACTGTATTTAAAAAAAAAATTGCGAAACACAGTTCAGAAGTCACCCTGGGGGGGGGGGGGGGGGGGCGACTTCTGAACTGTATTTTAAAAAAAATTTGCGAAACACAGTTCAGAAGTCACCCTGGGGGGGGGGGGGGGCGACTTCTGAACTGCATTTTAAAAAAAAATTGCAAAAAACAGTTCAGAAGTCACCCTGGGGGGGGGGGGCGACTTCTGAACTATAAAAAAAATTTGCCCACTTTGGTAAATAACCCACAAAGTGCATTATTTTGGTAAATAAATTTTTTTTTTACCCCCACATGGTTTTTTTGCCTAAAATATGATAAGATTTGTATCAGATAGCTTGTGGGTTTAAATCTTTTCTAGTCTCATTAACTGATGTAAATATATTTTTCATAGAACTCGAGGAGTTTTCAATGTTTTGTGGTGGGCTATCATCCTCTCATTCTAAATTTTTAAATTAATATAAAAAAAGTCGCATATGGTATATGGAAGGTGGAAGTATGATGAGAGAATTCGGCATGGCTAGAGAGTAGAAACATGTGTGGCCAATCCTGGTTAACTTGCAAGTAGTTTCTGTTTGAAAGTATGTTGTTAACTCACTACAAGATATATATCATATAAGATCATGACTAATAACAAAAGTATAGGTTATTTTTGAGTCGGCTAAGTTACAATTCAAAAACACTTAGTCAGCTAACTTATTGCTTGCCATAATCTAATTTCTAAGGTAATAGGCTTTCATGCATGTTCTTGACTTAATAAGCACATATGACTCACAAATCTTCTCATATGCCTAAGTTATGGACCCAGTGAACTAAATATTTTCTACATAATCTCATTTTTAAGCAAGTAGGCCTTCATGCACGTACTTCATTTGGCCAATGCACAGAGTTTACTATTTTCTCAATCAACTAAGATATAAGCCAAAATCCCCTAAAAGGGTTTGATATGCCTGTTTTCAAGGGAGTGGGTGTAATGTTTTGAACTGATTATCCATTAATTCCAGGTGAATAACTCCATTTCCATGTTCTCTATCCCAAACACTTTTAATCTTCATCCCAAAAATCAAGGAAGGTGGTTACCGTAGTTTAACTTGGTTATTTTCCATGTGTTTCCTCTTTATCCGTAGATTAATAGTCATGAAAGCTCTTAATCAACAATTACATACACGAGTCTATATATTAAGGCAAAATAAAAGCCTTTAAGCCCATATAGACTTTGCATCGATGTTCACTTGATTTTGTGTTAGCTGGTTTTGCGTCATTAGGTCATTCTTCTCGACTTGTCCTTATCTGTTTATCTCAACTAAGCAGTCATATTTGGTCAATTAGACCGTAACGACTAGTTTTTGATTTAGTCAGCTTAGATTTAGTCAACTTAGTTCAGTTGATATAGACTTAGTGATCGACGAATAATTTCCATTTAATTAGATGAGTGGGTGTAGCTAGAGCTGTCAAGATGGGAAGTCCGGCCCGGCCCACTGGGCCAAAATGTAAAAGTGGGTTGGTTTGGGCAACCCAATTGTCAACTGGGCTATGTTTTGTGTAGCTCAACCCGCCCAAAACACCAGGCCGATGGACCGGCCCACAGTCCAATCTAACTTTAACAAAGGAAAATATAAAAGTTGTTCAAAAAACATAAAAAAAAAGTAAGTCCAGTTTGGCCCATTGATCAACTGGGCTAGGCTAGGCCAAAATGACCAAATTTGTTCTTGGGCCTCTATTTAACGAGTCTAGCTCAACCTAAAATATTGGGTCTTGTATTGACCCGTTGGAGTGGGCCAAAATTGACAACTCTAATTATAGTCAACTAGTTTTTAGGTTTTAAAAGTTATATCTATATTATATTTTTAATTTTTAATATTAAGTAAGGTAAGTCTATGAATGTGTAGAGTTTACCTAAGCTAACACAAATTTACCCACACTCTCAATTTCGACAACCCCGTAAAAAGACATCCTTTCTTTTTTCTGTTAAAAGACATCATATAAACTCTGTTCCCGTCACTTAAAAATGCAAGGCAAGTGTGTGCGTTAACACTCTGAACTCTGAACTGGGGTTATACTTCATTTGGGAACTGTAATGACGCACTAGAACTCTGAAAAATACAGCAATTGCTATGTTTTCATGGCAACCCCACTTTGCATGTGGAGCTACATTACATGCACGGTTTCTCCCTATTTTATTTTCAACCTCATAAAAAACATAGAAATATTTTTCTACAGAGACTGAATTGTGTAACAGAGATATTTTCTACCAAACTAATCAATGGTTGATTGATTTTATTTTATGTATTACCGGTTTGTGTCTAAAGATATAACTTTAAATTTTTCATTCAACTTTTTGGATACATCTCTAGAAATCGTCCAAATTGCTCATTGCCAATGCAGAAATTGTACTTACAGGATATGTACGCTTGACTCTTGCTTAATTTTAAATAAGCTATGTTAAGCTTAAAGACCTTGGTTAAGCTGGAAGAGACCCCTACCATATATCATCCAAATGCTCTCGGGTTTTCAGCACTCTAGTTTATTACTATTTTTAGTTTTCTAGAACTATTTCTCATGCATGCTTAATGCATTCAATTGATCTGTCAAGTTAATTAGAAGTATTAGCTATTATTGTCTTTTCATTATCACTTTAATAGTTGTGTGTAGTTTTTGTATTATTCTCTTTTTTTCTCCAAATGCTAATTTCAAGTTAGAATCGTAAGTTTGGGATTCAAACTTTTTTCCCATTGAAAAATAAAATGTGGATTAACCTGTAACTTCCAAGTTAATGTTTTCTAGTTTACCTTCTTTCCTCCAATTAGTTTGTTGTTCATCAAATCCTTGCTGCTATTTATAATTTATTAGCAACATGGATTATAATTTATAGCATACCCCTAATTTTATTTGGTGTAAATAGTCATTCTAGTCAACTAATTTATTTGGTGTAAGTAGTCATATCTATAATATTATTAATGTTAGGTAGACTCCTACGAGTCGAGTTCACCTAAACAAAACAAATTTACTCAATTTCGACAATTTAGAGCTATAAAGTTCTCGCGATCACAAGTCTAGAAAAGGATCACAGATAACAAATTATGTATGCCATTTTCATTTTATCATATATATATATAGGTTAAAAACTCATCTGAAATTTAACAGCAGCTACCAAAATTGGGACAATTTTGGACGAACTATATCACCTTTATAATTAATTTGCTTATTTCTAGTAAAATCTCGTTAAATTTTGAAGAAAAAAAAACACCCATACATAATTTATTTATTCCTGTCATTACTCATTAGATGATAACAAAAATACCAAATTAAAATATTGAAACAACCATCGTTCAAGTTTCCCACAATACATTTATTTCACTTGGATGCATTATGATATCAATTATATCTAGGAATTTTTATTCATACTCATGACCCAAACATAAATACATATAACATCTCCCAACTTAATTACAAAACCAGCAAGAAGAACAACATGCACACCTAGAGAGTTTTTACATACTCATATAAGCAAGCACAACTTAATTATGCCAATATTATTTAACCATCCATCGCAAAATTAAATATATCTTACACTAACATTTCTGATCCTGATCCAAGGGAAAAACAAGACCCCTTTTCTCTAAATTCTAAATATTGAATGAAGACTGCATTGAGTTAAGCCTTCTCTTACGTAACCTTGCCGCAATGTTAAACGCGAGTTCAAGAGATTGAGAAGCATTAAGCCTTGGATCACAGTGAGTGTGGTAGCGCGAACTCAAGTCATCATAAGTAATAGTCCGTGACCCTCCAACACATTCTGTCACGTTCTGTCCAGTCATTTCCAAATGAACCCCTCCTGGGTAGCTTCCTTCTTGGTCGTGGACATCAAAGAATGCCCTCAACTCCGCCTATATCATCAACAACAAAATCCGGGGAAATGGATGAACTTATCGTCGGCAACAATAAAACTTGAATTGAATGCACCAAAATTAACCTCAAAGAAGAGGCAGGTCTTGATGACAAAAAAAAAAACACAAACACGCAAATAGGAAGAAGGAACCGAATATAAGAGAGAATTACCCTTATTGAATCAAAGGAGCGGGTTTTGAGTCCAGATGGAGCTTTAATGGTGTTGCCATGCATGGGATCACTGACCCAAGTGACAATTTGACCAGCTCTGCGAACTGCCCTGATAAGATGAGGAAGCTTTACACGCATATTCTCAGCTCCCATTCTTACAATTACTGTAATTCTTCCAGGCTTGTTTTTGGGGTTTAGAATATCTATCAGCTTAACAAGTTCATTTGGATCCATCTTATCACTCACCTGAAAACCAAGTAGTCATTTAGTAGCTGCAAATTCATTGTCAGAAATGCATTATGTATTGCCACTTGCCAGCAAGACCAAGTCCCTCCAAATAGGATTGTAATTTTATACAAAATAACAGATAAGTGTGTAACTACTTAACTAAGTCAAGCATATGCAGAAGTAATTTTGAGTTTTGACAATCAAAGCAAAAGTTATTTTATAATAAATAAATCACATGAAGAGTAATTTGATGATCAAAGCAAAATAGCAACATAGCCAAACATATCAAGGCCATAGGCGAGGAACACTATATAGGTACCTTGATGCCAAGGGGATTGGCAACTCCTCTTAAGAATTCAACATGAGCACCATCAAGTTGGCGAGTACGTTCCCCAACCCATAGCATGTGAGCTGAGCAATCATAATGAAGCCCAGAGGTCGAATCCTCCCTAGTAAGTGCTTGTTCATAAGGGAGAAGCAGGCATTCATGGGATGTCCAAAAGTCTGTTGTAGTCATGATTGGATGGTCAGATGTAAGTCCAGCAACACTCATGAAGCCAAGAGCCTCATCCACTCGATGCGCCAATTCACGGTATCTATTGGCCCACATAAAAAATTGATGTGATAGAAGTTAAGATATTCCAAAGAAAATTTCAAGAATAAGCATACCACTTGAAGAAAGCACAAAAGAAACTGCTAAAGAATATCAACTAGCATTTAGATTTACTTATTTGTGAAGGATCATTACGAAAAAAATGGATCAATGGAATTTTAACATTGTTTTTGATAATACACAATATTTTAAAATAAAATCCCATCGGGATATTTTTCTGTTGTGTTATTTCTAAACAGCATTAGTGATGAGATGATAGAGAGCACTGGGTCTATTGGGTTCAAGTAATTGGAAGCCCAGAATTAGGACCATAAGGACAAGAGAAAAGAGCTAATGATGGGGGGAAATATAATTGTCAATCTCAGAGCAGCAGGCCCCAAAAACGCCATAGCTGGATGACTGCTATTACATAAATTAAATAATTAATATATACATATATACATATATATATATATATATATATATATATATATATACGAAAATTGAAAAATTACTCAAAACTCATGAACTATTAACAATTAGTAATATAATATCACAGAACTTAAGTGTAACATACAAGTAGATAGCGGCAAAAGTAAAGGAAACAAGCAAATCTAAGCCTAATATCCCCAAACTACCCTAGTCCCTCCCCTAGTGCGCATGGTAGCGCCACTATTTGGAGAATAGTGATTAGCTGATGTTCTGCTTGGCTTTGCCGCTATAGCTCTGCTATTGATAACGATAGTTTCAAGTGCTGAGTTGGCAAGTTAGTTAAGCATACAGCACTAGTAGAGAAGACGAGAAGTGAAGGGAAGAAAATAGTTACTGTTTTGTTGTGGGCAGAGCAATAGTTTGAAGAGCTTATGCTCTGAGATTTCATCTTCTGTAATAGTTTCTATTGAACCTATCATACAAATTGTGTTAGTGTTCAACTGGGTTCATATTAATCGGTCTGACCTACCGGATACGAGAGGGAGGGTCAGTGTTATTGGAGATGGAGGATATGTGGGCCAAAAAGGTAAAGTTGTTGGAGTTGGACTTTACAGGGGTATTGGAGTTGGACTTTACAGGGACATACCCCGTTGGGTGGATTGCTAGAGCTAGAAGGTCCTATGAGGAGCAAGAAGTTCACCAGTTGATAAGTTTTAGTAGGCATTCATGAGCATGGAGGGTTAAGCAATGCTTTGGTTTCAATCTTTGTACCAAGAGGACCTAGAAGCAGAGTGGGAGTAGTCATTTTCCACGGGTTTGATCGAGAGATTCAGAGCAAGCTATGGTAGCAATATTTTGAAAAGCAGATTACCTTGAGACAAGAAGACCCGGGAGGGGTGAAATTGGCGCTTGGGCTGGTGGTGGAGATGCTTGAAGTCAGGGTGTGAGTGGAGGAGGACGGAACATAAGAGTAGTGTCTAAACATCAATGTAAGGATCAATAAGGAAGAGTGTCAAATCGTCAATATACAGTGGTTGAACAGAGCACTGCCTTCATGGCTGAAAAGCCAGAGACCCTTATCATGGTATCACACATTCAGCCCAGACAATACAACCCAACATACTAGATATAATAAAGTTTTAATTTGGATAAGCCTTTTAAAAGTACTTGCAGGAAACGAAAATGTGACTATGTGAGTATGAGCCTTCTAAATAATAAGTTATTCTCAATTCTCAATATCGCTACAAGCTATCATCAATACGTATCATCTTACAAGCTCTCATAAACTATAATCTAATATAAACTGGGCCAGAATCTTCATTTCTTATCCTTTCTATTCTTTTCTGATTTTCTTCAGTCTTGTTTCTTCCTAAGATCCCTAGAAATTTGAAAACAAGGAGAAATAATATAAATTTATTCTCAATTTCCATTCCCTCTTTTTCTACCCTTCGTCTTCCAATATATTCTGAGGAACATGGAGAGGGTCAGTTAAGTTTTAAAATACATCCACCCAAACTGTTTTAAATATATAAGAATGAATAAAGACACATGAGACAAAATCCTAAAATAAGTGTAGAGAAAGATCTAAATGATACCTGTCTCCTTGTTCACTATGCTCCATGAAATCAAGATTCCACTGGTTGACCCTTTGCATGGCAGCATAACCTCCCGTGGCAAACGCTCGCAAGAGGTTCAGAGTAGCCACAGATTGGCAGTAGGCTCTTACCATCCTCTGTGGATCTGGAATTCTAGAAGCTGAATCAAATGCATCGCCATTCACATTGTCACCCCGGTAACTTGGCAGCTTCACTCCATCTTTCTCCTCAAACGAATCAGATCTCGGCTTTGCAAACTGACCCGCCATTCTCCCCACCTAATTAGCAGAAATCCAACACTAGCAGCATGACATTCTCATTCATCATAAAATTCTAATCCAACAAACTCTAAGACTTGTAAAATATCCAATTTCGGTTACATGCAATGCAATCATAGCTAATAGTATAATCTAGAATCTAATCTCAAATTCCAATTGAACTATTTGATTTCATCAACCCTAACACAAGAAAGAAACCCTCCTCCTCTTCCTCCAAAGCTTCAAATAATTGTTCAACTTCAACATGAAGGTAAAAACAGGCATTTTAAATTTTTATCACTCCTTTTTCATCAATACAAGGTTCATTGGACCATTTATAAAACATTATTAAAATTGGGATTGGGGAAAATGAATAGCAGAACACACGAAAAAGAGAATAAAGATGAAACCTTTATAACAGGCATTTGGCCACCAAACATTAGAACGACACCCATTTGAAGAATAACACGAAAGGTATCACGAATATTGTTAGCACTAAATTCCTTGAAGCTCTCAGCACAATCTCCACCCTGAAGGAGAAAAGCGTTGCCCATAGCAGCCTGACCAAGTTTCTCTTCGAGGTTTCTGGCTTCTCCGGCGAAGACGATGGGTGGGAAAGATGAAAGGGTTTCGAGGACTTGATCAAGTTCATTCTGATCTGGATACTCTGGAAGTTGCAGGGCTTTCTTCGTTCTCCAACTATCTATCTTCCATGTGCTTGATATTGATGATGGGGCACTCGTCGCCGTTGACTTTGGTGCCTCCGCGGAATTGGCGACGATGATGGATCTTCGTCGTTGTTGAGGCGCTGAAAGGGAGGGTGTGAAGCTGATCAGGGATGAAGACGCCAGAGCCATGTTCTCTTCTCTTCTCTTCTCTATTCGGTTCAATCAATCCACATCCACAACACAGACTAGGGAGATATCCGATTTTTTCTTTAAATATTCTATAGGATGTGATATAAAAATTCATCAACTATTTCAATTTAAAATTAGTTGGTTCAATCTTAACTATTTATAATAGTTTACGCAATATCCTACCGTAAATTTTAGTGGTTGTGGGATTTGATTTACTCTCTCACCTTAGAAGCACCTTAAAAAAAATTAAATTAATCGGGTTTTAAAAAAGTATATTCAAATAATACTACAATATTTTTTCGTTTGGATCAAAAAAAAAGTAATATAAATGTTTATGCAAATTTTCCTAATCCATGCCATAATATAAATAAATTAAATCATAATGTTATAAATATTTTAGGGATATCATGCAATGCAAGTTAGATCACAAATGATAATTGTCAAATAAAATCACAATCACTTTTTAAAAAAACATTTGAAGAAAATGAGAGTATTTCATCTGTTTGTTATTATTGATTAAAAAAATGTGAATTTGAAAAAATGAAAGTTGCTTGAGGCTATTTTTTTTTGGTAAATCAATGTATTCTCCACGACGACGGTAAAGACTAATCCTTCGAGGTATCGGAGATCCATTTAAGGGGTTGACTTCTCCCAACAAATGTTTTTCTATACGCACCGGTCAGAGATCGAATTCATGACCAAATGGTTAAGGGACCCAAGTATCTACTACTTCTGCCACATTATGTTGGTAACTTGAGGCTATTTTGAGTAACTTCTTTTCAAAATCATTTTTGATATATGGGAGATCATTAAAAAGGTGATTTTGATTATGGTAAACAAATGGAAAACACTTTTTCATGGGTTTGGTGTGTGGTAATAATGGTAAGTGGCCCGATGGATCTAGGATAAACTTTAATATCATCTTAGAATGTGGGTTGGACCTAACTCAACCAGCTTGTAAGGTGAGGAATGTTATTTCATTATATACTCTTTTGCGACCTTATCTCTAGCCAATGTGGGAATACTACTTCTCTTAAAATGCTCCACACTCTATTTAGTTGATCTTTCATAATATTGTAACCACTCACATGTGGAATGAGAGGCACCTTGAAGATGGTTAATGATGGTGGCTCTGTTGGTCCGTCGTGGTGGTGTGCCGATAAAGCCACTTTGATTCCGAAGTTAGGCCTCATTTAATATATCGAAGTAATTAGAGTAAGATATCTCTTATTTGTGAGTGTGTCTCCATTATACTTGTCAAATGGGCCTGCTAGTAGACCTCGGGCCGAGAGGGATATCAACATAGGGAAGGTCGATCAGCCAAAGTGAGTACAACGACCCCAAAAGTGAATGATCGCTACCATGTTTGGCGAGTTGTATTTATCTCTCAACGGTTAGCGTGAAGCTAGTGTCCAACCATATCTCAAGTTCTTTAGCATCCGACCGGTCAGACCGACATGACACACATTCCTTCGAGCATCGAGCCTAAAAGGCGAAAGCTTTCCATCCATATGGTCTGACAAATTATGTTATCAAGTACTTCAACGGCCGGTTGGTCGACTTGGCACGATACACAATCCTTCAAACGTTGAGTCTGTATGGCGCAAGAGCTCACTTAACCATGCACAACACAAAATCCTTCAAGCACAAAACTTATAATATGTAATTGATTAGTAACATATGTTAGGGTTAGACCCGCTCGTCACTCTTCCTTTACCCTGTGTTTGGTTCACCAAGGAAAGTGAGTGGAAAGAAAAGCAAGGGAAAGGAAAGAAAGAGAATAGAAAATGAGATGGTTTTTTAGTTGTTTAGTTTAAAGGAAAATGAAAGGAAAGAAATGTAGAAGTTTTCTCTTCTCTTGTTTGGTAGAATAAAAAGTGAGAGGAAAGAAAATCATATATGTCTAAAATGACAAAAATAACCTTCACTTTTCTTAAAATGCTCTCCCTTATTTTTATTCCCAAGGTTGATTAAGTCATTTTCTTTAAAAAGTAGAGCTTTCCCTCACTTTTCTTCCCAAAATGGAGGGAAACAAAAAATATAGTGGGACCCACAAAAATTTTTAAAATTACATAGGCTTGAAAATTATTATTATTATTATTATTATTATTATTATTAATATTATAAAAAGTATATTATCAAAAACTCTAATTCCGGAGGTAGCATCCTCCTTGGCATTGCGCGCCAATTTCTCATGGTCTAGCTGGATTGTGCTGCCCATTGTGTAGTTTGCTTGTGTGTTACGGTTGGTCCACGTTGGTAGTTCATGCCAATTCAGCTGGGATGTGGCTTGGATGAGCTCCCTTGATGTTGTGCTGCAACACGCAAAAATGCTGATCAAATTTTGTTTCAAGTATGTTTCGCCATGTGTGCAGCATTGTGTGCTCATCTTCTCTACTTTTCTCAGAATTTGCAGGCTTGGAGAATGAATAATGGTAGAAAGATTTTGTTTGAGGGATGTTGTGCCACGCGTGTTGCATTGTTTGCTGCACTTCTCATCGTTTCGCACAATTTCCATCCATTCTCTCTATTGGTTTCTCTTTCTTCTCCACGTGTGTCCCTTTCTCTGCATTCCTCCAATCGACATTATGGCTTCCTGCCAATTGCATTCTCTTCCCAATGCTGCAAGTTTCGTCCAACAAGCTAGGCTCCTCAAGGTAATCATGTTTGCTTCTTCCAACTATTCTCATGTTGCGTTAAAAACACACTTAGAGCAAGTGTACTCTCTCGCAGAAGTAGTATAAAAGATATCGTGTCCACAGGGATTAATTAGCAAGTACCAAACTAATAGAGATTATTTATTATTTAGACGATTGAATATTTGAATTGTAATGGAACAAATAAAAAAGGAAATAAATAACAATAATAAAATGCAAATTTAATAAATGGAGAGAGAGGTCTAGGGTCGCAGTTTCACTTGCAAGCTTCGATTCCCCTATGTCTAATTCTACCTAAATTCTCTTATTTTATTTAATTACCAATCCCTTTACTAAAGCTATTAATCCATTTGGTCATTCGCGATTAATATTTTTTTTCCTAAATTAACCCTAGTTTGGTCATGCTAGAATTTAAATTTAAGAAAAGCATAAAGTACAAAAAGGTTGAATGATTGGAAGACTAAATTAAAGTTTGGTCATGCATTAATTATAGCCTCAACTATCCTATAGGTCCACCAACTAATTGCAGTACGGTCGCTGATCAACTAATTGATTATGAACATGAAAAGGGTAGCTAATCCTAATTATGTGATAAAAAAACAATAGGACAATATTAATTGAAATAAAAATAGGAATTCAAATATTAAATTAGAACATAAAAAAGGTCTCTAAGAATACAAGATCCACCTAAGACCCTAGAAGAGGATTTAAGTATCCATAGTGTTGTTAGCCTGTAATCTCGACAGGCTTCATTGAAAATGGTCAACAAGGCCTGACTTATATTTCGACAAAGACCAAATTATTTCGACAGAGAAAATGGTCATGCGCAAGGTAAATTCGACAAGCTTCCGGGGAAGCAAAAGCAAGAGAGAGGAAAATGGACACAAGCTTTCGACAGACAGAAAACAGAGCAGTTATGCGCTGAAGAACTAGCAGTTGGTCGAAGCGTGATGAAGCGGTTCTTGTCGAAAGTAGGAGTAGCAGTTATTAATTTTCAAATTTCTAGGCAGTTACTTAGTTCAGTTTTTCCCCCTCTTTTCCTTTGTATAAATAGTAGTTTCTGAGAAGAAACAAGGGTCACAAATCACAATACACAATCCGATTCCTGAAACTCTAACTTCCAAGCCAGAGCGAAAAACGAGTGGAAGAATCATTGTACGTGATCGTGTACCACTTTTACAATTCAATGCAATTTATTTGTCTTTTCTTTACAATTCACGCACCATTTACTGCTTCTTTTCTTTTCAATTCTGTTAATCATTGCAAATCGTCCCCTTTTCTACATTTTCTGAAACAAAAACTACGCGCAATTCAAAGGCAATTGCTTTGAGATTTTTCTAGTTTGATCTCACAAACCTTCTAATAAAACTAGTGATTGTTTGCTAAAAACACCAGCAAACAAATTGGCACGCCCAGTGGGACCTTGCCTTTGATTTTGTTCATTTTCGTACTTTCTTATTTGTATTCGCTGTTGTATGCACTTAAGAAGTGGTAAAATGGTTCGTTCTAGTACGAATAATGCGTCTAGTTCCAACCCTGTGGTTTCACAAGGGCAAGGAACAACAATGGATTCTGCGAGCATTAGCGCAGGACCATCATCGTCAACAACTGTTCCTTCATTATCAATGACTAATGTTGGTTCAACGCAGTCAGAAATGGCATCTTTGCCTATGTCTTTGCCGTTAAGTGCAGGGCTTCATAGCCCTTACATGGCAATGGGGAACGGTTTAGACCCACGTTTGAATAACGTGCATCTACCCCCATTTCCTTTGGGAATGTATGGCATGCCTACTGGAATGCCACATATTTCGACCTTTTCCCCTACACATGTCTCTTCTGAGAGTGTATTTGGTCGGAATCCCCCAGCATTAACCAATACGTCTTTGTTGGCCTTAAGACAGAAAGTAGACGAGAGTAATCACGATATGGTTAATATGCTTACCCAACAAATTGGTACAGTTTTCAATCCATTGATTCAAAATACCAATAACAGTTACCAAATGTTGGCAAATCAGATGAGTAGGATTGCAGATTTCTTTGGGGCTCCAACGGTTAATAATAGGCAAGTTCCTATTATTGCGGGTAATGCGTCGTCAGTTAACCCCCAAGGAGCAGTTGCAGTCGAAGCGTCCACAATTGTAGGCGAACTACAAGGGGCAGTAAACCACGTCCCTGAAGTAGTTTTGGTAAATAGACACCAGAACGCTGATGAAGTTGTTCGACAAGTGCAACAACACAATGTTGGCGCTGAAAACAATATAGCTACTTTAGTCGAAACTATTTTGGCGCAAAATGGCCTTAACATAGGTTTACAAAGGCCTAACTTCGTATCACCATTATGTGAATACGTATTACAAACTGAGTTACCAAGGGGATGGAAAGTTCCCAAGTTTACTAAGTTTGGTGGTGATACAAATGAGTCCACAGTCGAACACATTGCTCGTTTCTTGACTGAGGCTGGGGACTTAACACAAAATGAGAATTTGAAGATGAAATATTTTCCAAATTCTCTAACTAAAAATGCTTTCACTTGGTTCACGACCTTACCCCCTGGTTCTATGTTCACATGGGGGCAATTAGAAAAGGCATTCCATGCACAGTTTTACATGGGCCAGTCGAAAATTAGTCTTAAAGAATTGGCTAGTGTTCGGCGCAAAATGCCTGAAACTATTGATGATTACTTAAACAGATTTAGGCTGTTGAAATCTCGTTGCTTCACACAAGTCCCTGAACATGAGCTTGTCGAAATGGCTGCTGGTGGCCTTGATTACTCAATTAGAAAGAAATTAGACACATCTCATTTGAGAGATATGGCTCAATTGGCTGATAGAGTTCGACAAGTTGAAAGGCTTAGAGAAGAAAAATCTAGGTCGAATAGGTATCATAAAAAAGAAAAAGTGGCATATGTCGAAGAAGAATTCGACGTTACATATGGTAATGTCGAAGAAGAGGAGATAGACGTGGCTGAACTTAAGCCTGGTCCTCCTTATACCTGTAAATTATTAAGGCCTGCGAATGGGAATAACCCTGTAGAGCCTAAGAATGATAGATTTATGCCTAAGACTTATACTTTTGATGTTACGAAATGTGATGAAATTTTTGATCTTTTAGTAACTGATGGTCAAATATTAGTGCCTAAAGGCCTTAAAGTACCAACTCTTGACCAAAGAAAGAAAAAGGGTTATTGTAAGTTCCATAATTTTTTGGGACATAACACTGACCGTTGTGTGCTTTTCAGGGATATTGTGCAAAAAGCAGTTGACGAAGGAAGACTCAAATTTGCTGATAAGAAAATGAAAGCTCCTATGCAGATTGATGTTTATCCATTGCCTAAGGCTGAAGCTATGTATTCTGAACCTGTCGAAGCTGATGTAGGCATGGTGGATGCTCAAATGGCAGACCCTCCTAAGTATGTCAAGACTGCCACCGAAAAATTAAAAGGTTTTCTGTATGCTGAAGGTAAGAAACACGAAGTGACCCTAAAAGAATATGATGGGAAGATACATGCTGTGTATCCAAAGGCTGAGGAAGAATTGATAGATTTCCTCAATCGGTGTAAGTGGAATAACTCTGAAGTTATGCTTTGCCCAAGATGCAGCGCTGTCTTCGACAAAGAAGCAGCCAAAGCTGTCGAAGGTTATCAGGATCAACAACAACGTAAAAGAAAATGGCTTGATAACAGGCCGAAATTTGACTTTGCAAAAGGAGATCTTCCTGGCTATAAGGCTAATGTGTCAACAAAGCCTTCAACAAGCAAACGACAATTTGCTAAGGAGAAGTCCTCAGCGAAAGGGTATTTGAAGCTGTCAACAAATAAATCCTTTGTCCCAAGTGCTAGTGCTCCTGTCGAAGCGTGGGTGCCCAATAATCAACGTGCTAACGCTGTCAAGCCAGGTACTGATGCTGCTAAGTTTAATTATTAGAATAACTATAAGGGTAAGAACCCCATGACTAAAACACAGTGGCGTCGTTACCAAAGACAACAGAAGAAGAAGGCACACTTTGACATTAACAAGGTTCCAAGTCATTTGGCTAATAACCATGTTCCACGCAGTACGATTGACATTAATCAAGTTCCACGCAGCATAATAGTGGCGAAGAGTGAGGTTCACAAAGCTGAAGTTGCCACAAAGAAGAATGCTGATGTTGCTAGTCATGTGTGTGCAGCAAATAAGGCCAAAGGCAAGGCTGTGGTAACAGAAAAGCCAAGAAGGCCTGCTCTTGAAAGAATATTTCCTCCATTGTCAACAGTGAAAGAAAAGAATGCTGATTTCGACATGGATGAAGACATGGAGTCTGATTTTGATGATTCTGAAGATGATTTCGACGTTGTTTGCAATGTGGTATCAATACTGCCTCTTGAGTACGATGTTATCACAGTACCAAATGATGTTGAAGAGGATTTTACAGAGGATATGGCTCATCACAAGCCAATGTGTTACTATGTGATGAACAATGGTTGTGTCGAAGACCAAATGGCTACCTTCGAGAAGCCAGATATGAGTATGCAAAACCACTTGAAACCCCTGTATGTCCAAGCCAAAGTCAATGGTGTTGGAATTAACAAAGTGTTAGTGGATGGTGGAGCTGCAGTGAATTTAATGCCACATGGTCTTTTGAAGAAGATTGGTAAGTTCGACACTGACCTCAGGCCACATAACATTGTCTTAAGCAACTATGAAGGCAAAACTGGCCATTCTTTGGGGGCCATTGAGGTGGACTTAATCGTTGGTTCCATAAAGAGGACTACATTGTTCTTAGTGATAGCCTCTAAAGCGAATTTCAATTTACTCCTTGGTAGAGAGTGGATCCATGGAGTTGGTGCTGTCCCTTCAACTTTGCATCAACGTTTAGTAATGTGGAAGGAAGATGGTTTGGTAGAGTATGTCGAAGCAGATCAGAGCTACTTCCGTGCTGATGTCAACCAAATTACCAAGGAAAATTTTGAGAAACAAATGGCGAAGATTGCGCCATGTTCATCTTCTAATGAGGCATATGTTCCTGCGGATAATGTTCTTGCCTCAGTTCATCTTGACCCAAATTATGGTTTTGTTTGGGAAAGAGAAATAATGGGAGATGATAGTGTCTATCCTGATGGTGTTCTTCGACCAACGGGGTGGAACACTGGTTCTTGAAAGTGTTCTTATGTCAGTGCCCAATGCATGGGACAAAATTACGGCTTATATGGCCGAAAACAAGTTTAAAGCGGCTATAGAGGCCGAAATTATTCAACAAACAATGGCTGTCGAAGCCAGTGAGTTACATGAAGAAAATGGCATAGTCATAGATGAAAGACTTGACTGCATTTATGATGATGATCCATTAGGTTTTGAAAAGGATCCTAGAGATTCGACAAAGCATATGCAAGCTCAAGACCCGTTAGAAGAAGTTGATTTGGGAAATGGCTCAATAAAAAGGCCAACTTATATTAGTGCAAATATTGATGCTTCTCTAAAAACCCAAGTCATCACATTGCTAAGGGAGTTCAAAGACTGCTTTGCTTGGGATTATGACGAAATGCCTGGGTTAAGTCGAGAAGTGGTGGAAATGCAATTACCAATTCGACCAGGGAAGAAACCAGTGAAGCAAGTGCCAAGAAGATTTGCTCCTCAAGTGTTGGCTAAGATCAAAGAGGAAATCGAAAGGCTATTCAGAAACAAATTCATCAGAACTGCCAGGTATGTCGAATGGTTAGCCAATATAGTTCCTGTAATAAAGAAAAATGGGACTCTTAGAGTTTGCATAGACTTTAGGGATTTAAATAATGCAACTCCCAAGGATGAATACGCAATGCCTGTGGCAGAAATGCTAATAGATTCAGCAGCAGGATTTGATTATCTTAGTATGCTCGATGGTTATTCTGGGTATAATCAAATTTTCATTGCTGAAGAGGACGTGTCGAAAACTGCTTTTAGATGTCCAGGGGCATTGGGTGTTTATGAATGGGTAGTAATGCCCTTTGGCTTAAAGAATGCTGGTGCTACATATCAGAGGGCCATGAATTCTATGTTTCATGATTTTATTGATGATTTTATGCAAGTATACATAGATGATGTGGTGGTTAAATCTTCCTCAGAAAGTGGTCATTTAGACCATCTTCGCCGTTCTTTTGAAAGAATGAGGAAATATGGATTGAAAATAAATCCATTAAAATGTGCCTTTTGTGTACGTGCAGGTGATTTCTTGGGTTTTATGGTGCACAAAAAAGGCATTGAAATCAATCAAAATAAGACTAAGGCAATTATGGAAACGAAGGCCCCTTCGACCAAAAAGGAGCTTCAGTCGTTGCTGGGAAAAATCAATTTCCTTCGAAGATTTATATCAAATCTAAGTGGCAAAACACAAGTTTTTTCGCCATTGTTAAGACTGAAGAAGGAAGAAGAGTTCAAATGGGAACCAATGCATCAAGCAGCCTTCGACGAAATCAAGTCTTATTTGATGAAACCACCAATTTTGTTGCCTGTTATTAAACACAAAGTGCTCAAATTGTATATAGCAGCTTCTGATAGAACAATAGGTAGCATGTTAGCGCAAGAGGATGATAGTGGTAGAAAGATTTTGTTTGAGGGATGTTGTGCCACGCGTGTTGCATTGTTTGCTGCACTTCTCATCGTTTCGCACAATTTCCATCCATTCTCTCTATTGGTTTCTCTTTCTTCTCCACGTGTGTCCCTTTCTCTGCATTCCTCCAATCGACATTATGGCTTCCTGCCAATTGCATTCTCTTCCCAATGCTGCAAGTTTCGTCCAACAAGCTAGGCTCCTCAAGGTAATCATGTTTGCTTCTTCCAACTATTCTCATGTTGCGTTAAAAACACACTTAGAGCAAGTGTACTCTCTCGCAGAAGTAGTATAAAAGATATCGTGTCCACAGGGATTAATTAGCAAGTACCAAACTAATAGAGATTATTTATTATTTAGACGATTGAATATTTGAATTGTAATGGAACAAATAAAAAAGGAAATAAATAACAATAATAAAATGCAAATTTAATAAATGGAGAGAGAGGTCTAGGGTCGCAGTTTCACTTGCAAGCTTCGATTCCCCTATGTCTAATTCTACCTAAATTCTCTTATTTTATTTAATTACCAATCCCTTTACTAAAGCTATTAATCCATTTGGTCATTCGCGATTAATATTTTTTTTCCTAAATTAACCCTAGTTTGGTCATGCTAGAATTTAAATTTAAGAAAAGCATAAAGTACAAAAAGGTTGAATGATTGGAAGACTAAATTAAAGTTTGGTCATGCATTAATTATAGCCTCAACTATCCTATAGGTCCACCAACTAATTGCAGTACGGTCGCTGATCAACTAATTGATTATGAACATGAAAAGGGTAGCTAATCCTAATTATGTGATAAAAAAACAATAGGACAATATTAATTGAAATAAAAATAGGAATTCAAATATTAAATTAGAACATAAAAAAGGTCTCTAAGAATACAAGATCCACCTAAGACCCTAGAAGAGGATTTAAGTATCCATAGTGTTGTTAGCCTGTAATCTCGACAGGCTTCATTGAAAATGGTCAACAAGGCCTGACTTATATTTCGACAAAGACCAAATTATTTCGACAGAGAAAATGGTCATGCGCAAGGTAAATTCGACAAGCTTCCGGGGAAGCAAAAGCAAGAGAGAGGAAAATGGACACAAGCTTTCGACAGACAGAAAACAGAGCAGTTATGCGCTGAAGAACTAGCAGTTGGTCGAAGCGTGATGAAGCGGTTCTTGTCGAAAGTAGGAGTAGCAGTTATTAATTTTCAAATTTCTAGGCAGTTACTTAGTTCAGTTTTTCCCCCTCTTTTCCTTTGTATAAATAGTAGTTTCTGAGAAGAAACAAGGGTCACAAATCACAATACACAATCCGATTCCTGAAACTCTAACTTCCAAGCCAGAGCGAAAAACGAGTGGAAGAATCATTGTACGTGATCGTGTACCACTTTTACAATTCAATGCAATTTATTTGTCTTTTCTTTACAATTCACGCACCATTTACTGCTTCTTTTCTTTTCAATTCTGTTAATCATTGCAAATCGTCCCCTTTTCTACATTTTCTGAAACAAAAACTACGCGCAATTCAAAGGCAATTGCTTTGAGATTTTTCTAGTTTGATCTCACAAACCTTCTAATAAAACTAGTGATTGTTTGCTAAAAACACCAGCAAACAAGTGTTTAAGAACAATGAAATAAAATTAGGAGTCATAAATTACAAAGATAAAAATAACCCGGAATAGAGAAATTTCTGATCTTCGATATTAAATCTCATTTTTCTGCTCCAGAGCTCTCTCACGACGTCAAAAACAGGTACCCAAAATCTTCCTCTTCCACTGTCCGCAAGCTTCTACTGTGTGCGACTTATATGTATGCGGCTACTCTTCCCCCCAATTGTGGTGTGTGAATTACTATTTATAAGGCCAGCTTCACCTAGGGTTGCGTGCTGCCCAATAAAAGAATCATGAGCTCCCTTTTTAGTCTAGGTCACGTGCTTCCTTTCCTCTTTCTTCAATTCTTCACGGCAACAACATGCCCAACAATTGGGCTCTTCTCTCTTTAATTCCATTTGGGCTCCATGTCTTAAGTGTCAAGCCCACATGCATATATATATATATATATATATATATATATATATATAATATTTATAATATTATATACACATATGTCAAATATATATATATATATATATATATATATTATTTTAATGTTTAACTTTTCTTCTGTTATTCAAAACAAATAGCAAAGTAAACAACTATTTATTTAATTGGTAATAATTGCTCTAAAATTAGCTTAAAGAGGTCTCTAAAAGTGCACTAAATTGTAGTTTAACAACTCCCCCACACTTAACTTTTGCTTGTCCTCAAGCAAATTTTCTGGCTCAACAAAATTTTTCAAAGAAGTAATAGAGACAACCAAATAAGAGACCCAAAATTAGAAGCACAAAGACAGACAATAGATAATATAGCACATATGAGGTGTCAAAAGGTTGCCCAATTAGAGGCTCATGTCCCTGAAGAATACATTTCTGAGAACAATGACACTCGCTCACAATCTCTCTCAGTGTTTAGGGACTAAGGAAATATACACTCAAGTTTCAACAAAATGCACATTACCATAAGCTTGTAATTTGACCAAATCTCCACTAAATAGTTCACATGCATGCAAAAGATGGGGTTTCATGGGTTTTAATGGGCCAAGGTGAATTCATGCAGGGTAGGAAATAAGAAAGAAGGGATAATCAAAGGGCTAAAAAAAAAACAAGTAGTAACCATTGAAACCAAATATGGAGCTCCTATCTATTTTACAATTTTTGTCCAAACTCCAAATTAATTTCAATTTCATTCTTTACTCTTCTTTTTCTATTGAGTCAACTCTTTTTGATTTGCTTTTTTTTTCTTGAGTAGACTCTTTTGTTTTTGTTTTTGGATTTGCCCTTTGGCTCTTTCATTCTTTTGATTTGCCCTTTGGCTCTTTCATTCTTTTGATGTGCCTTTTTCTCCTTCTTGCATTTTTTTCTCGTAGGAGGAAAATGTAAGTATATGAAAACTCCTATTTTGTTTCCTTTGTATGAAATTTTTTTTGTAGCACATGATTCACTCCATTTTTTCTTCATCCTGACAAGATAGATAACTAAAGTATAGGACGAAATTTCAGTCATGATAATATAGACAACTAAAATATAGGACGAAATTGTAATTTTCAATAGTTGCTCCACATTCAATTTCAAATGGTTACCACAAACAAAAAAGAAAAAAAATTATATCTGGGTACCAAAGAAAAAATATAACAAATAGGCTCAAAAGGGGGCAACTAAGGGATAAATTCATCAAGCAACTCTGAGGCCAGAAAAATACCTAAATCCTCAAATCTTTTTACATGATGCAAATCAATTTTCGCCTTGAAATGGTCAAAAGACAAATTCTAGAATGTAGCAAATTGGGAAACACACTCATAAAAAGAAAAGGGGTAAAAATTTATGATTTAGTATCAATCCCCTTATGAAGGCTCAGATCTCACATTTAGAAGCTAGTTCACAAAAAGTACTCAAGAGGGACAAATGCTAATTATCAGCTTCCTAAAGACATCCTCACAGTTACAATTAAGCATAAGTCTTTCAAGTAAATTAATTATGGGATCCCCTAAAGGCAAAATCTCTATTTTTTTTCAATTTAAGCATAGTTCATGCAAAACAAGCCAGAAAAAATGCTATCAACAAATATGGTGGGTATGAGCATTATTAGAGATCAAGTGACAGAATAAACTCTCCTCCCCCACACTAGCATGAAGCATGATCCTCAATGCAAAATAATCAAATATAAACCAAAAGAAATAAAAGAGAGAGAGAGTAAGAGTGACTTCCCTGAGAGAGCTTGTAGTTGGAGCTTATTCCTAAAATCAAAACAAAACAAAATAAAAATAACTGAAAATAAAACACAGGTTGCCTCCTGCGAAGCGCTTTCTTAACGTCATGAGCCTGACGATAGTTGGTGCTCAATCAGGTGGCTCTCCAAGAGCAAATTTTACATCTAACGCAGTGCACCTTCTTAGTTTTCTAACCATGTGGTTGACATTGTTCTTTCTTTTTCCACGTGGTGGGTGAACTTCAAAGGATTGTGGAATTTTTATTTTATCTCCATCCACCACTATGCTAGGATCCTGCAAAATAAACTTTTTTTCTAAAAGATCCTGCATCTTTACAAAATTAGGAGTCATAAAATTAGGAGTCATAAATTACAAAGATAAAAATAACCCGGAATAGAGAAATTTCTGATCTTCGATATTAAATCTCATTTTTCTGCTCCAGAGCTCTCTCACGACGTCAAAAACAGGTACCCAAAATCTTCCTCTTCCACTGTCCGCAAGCTTCTACTGTGTGCGACTTATATGTATGCGGCTACTCTTCCCCCCCAATTGTGGTGTGTGAATTACTATTTATAAGGCCAGCTTCACCTAGGGTTGCGTGCTGCCCAATAAAAGAATCATGAGCTCCCTTTTTAGTCTAGGTCACGTGCTTCCTTTCCTCTTTCTTCAATTCTTCACGGCAACAACATGCCCAACAATTGGGCTCTTCTCTCTTTAATTCCATTTGGGCTCCATGTCTTAAGTGTCAAGCCCACATGCATATATATATATATATATATATATATATATATAATATTTATAATATTATATACACATATGTCAAATATATATATATATATATATATATATATATATATTATTTTAATGTTTAACTTTTCTTCTGTTATTCAAAACAAATAGCAAAGTAAACAACTATTTATTTAATTGGTAATAATTGCTCTAAAATTAGCTTAAAGAGGTCTCTAAAAGTGCACTAAATTGTAGTTTATCATCTCACTTTTCAATGGTTTTTGTTTTCACCGGTGTAGTGCATTCTCTGTCTTTTTAGTGTGGTTTGATTTTATTAAATGTTCAACATTGTTTGCCAATCCTGACTGTAGCCTCCGATTGTATAAATGCCCCTCCCTTTATACTCAGATTTCTCACTTCTGTTGGGGTATTTCCAGGTTATTCTCCCTTTCATGTTCTCCTCTCTTCTGATTTGCTTCCTCTTCCTTTAGATTTTTGTTATTTTGTGATCTTTTGTTTTGATCATTGTTGTTTTCCTGTTTTTTCATTCTTGGTGATTGCTCAGATTGTCTTCTTGGTGCCTGTTTTCCACTTCTGTGTAACCAGGTGATCTCCCATTGATTCTTTCATTGCTATTTCTTATTATGTCATATCATTGGATAACCTGGTTTTCTGCCCTAATGCTTCTGCTGTTGTTTCGTTTGGTAGATGGATTCACTTGATATTGTGCCTAATGAGAACAAGGTAATGGCATTGATGTAGTGACATTTATTGACACCTGAGTTATTATCATTTCATTTAGTTTATTTGCATTAGTTTGGTAATTAGCATACTCTCACTTGATTCTGTGTTTTGCTCATTTGCTAATGACAATGTGTTTCATCTTAACTTTAGTTCTCCCTTTGTTTTCCCTAGGTTGATTCCCTTGCTGCTGTGGGTAATGACCCATATTTTGTGGATTGTCTTCGGAAATACCACATTTATCATTTTGAATTTGTTCCTGGCTTTGTGAGTTGTCCTGCCTCTCCATTGATATTATTGATTTCAGGCTATGTTATTGTCCTAATTTTTCTCTATCTGTTTGCAGACTATGCAGCAACTTCCAGTTCTTTCTTTAGCAGATTTTTATAATGATATGCCAACCATTGTCCATCTGTTGGACCTAGTGGGAAATGTTTTTGTCATGTCCATCAAGCAACGCCCAAACAGGGTGTATTTACATCATGGTTCTTCTCGCATTGGGGAGATTTTCAATCTCTTTAGTGGTGGTTGGGTTACTCTTACATTTGTGCAGCGTGCAACTTTCCAAATGTCTGTCAGGGACAGGATGGGGAAGCAAGTCTCCTATCCATTTCCTCCTAAGAGGTTTGGCCTTGGGGAGCCCCAACTCCCAATGAGCATTGTTGAAGAGGAGAATGATGAGTTTTGCTTTGTTGATGCTCTTCATTTCTACAACTCTTTGGTTAAAACCCTGTCTATTGAGGAGACCAGCACCCCATTTCTGGTGTGTCCCAGTTTACTTAGGCACCACTCTTTCATATCTTTGTTTGGATCATTGGTTGCTTACATGTTAAAGGCAATTTAGCATTCATATTGTGTGTGCACCCCATTTCTGGTGTGTCCCAGTTTACTTAGGCACCACTCTTTCATATCTTTGTTTGGATCATTGGTTGCTTACATGTTAAAGGCAATTTAGCATTCATATTGTGTGTCTCATTCACATCTATACATTATTTGTGTATTTCTTTGGTCACTTTTTCTTTGAACTGATAACTTAACTTGGCTTTGGTTAGTTATGAGGAGTTTAAATTTAGCTGCTATTTGTATCTGGTGTCGCGGTTGTTCTGACAATGGTTTTACTTTTGAATTGTCTTTGCAGTTTCTTCACATTGGTTTTTGCCAGGCTGTTTTTTCTCCAGCAACTAGGACAGTTACATTGGTTAATTTCCGTGGGAGGAAGTGGCCCTGCAAGTTTCAATGGTTTAGCTCAAGGCCTGATTACTGTCGTATTTCTGATGGGTGGGAAACTTTTCGTGGATTGAATGGACTCCTTCCAGGGACTACTCTCAAACTAGGTGTGCCTCAGAAGTACAACAAGTACCTGTTTGTCAAGGTTGTTGAAGATTAGGGAGCGTGTCTTCTTCTGTATCATTTGCTTATTTACACTCTCATTTATATTTCGTGGGAAACGTGCTACTATATGTCTTGCTGGTATATTGTGATCCTAAGAAACAAAGCATTCCTAATAACATGTTCGACAATAGCAAATGACTTGCCAAATAATGAAATGATATTGATTTGAATTGCCAGTGAAATATATTGGATCTGCTATGGTTTAGCTATTTGGGAGAAGCAGAATCATTGACATGGGAAAACAATCTTTCCACATTGCTGAAAGACCAGGTTGAGTTAATTACTAATTGAAGATGGAACTTGGTAAACCAATATTTGGTTTCCTATATACCAATGAGCAAACGATGTTTGTACAATATCCATCATTCAATTGATCATCAAGGGAATTAAATGAATTATGTAACTTCAGTTGAACACTTTAATCATTATTAATTATTGGGTCTCCCATGTTTGTTTTTGCCATCAAGAACAGTGTGTGTTATTGATCATGTTGACCCAATATCTTTAAATCTATGCATTTTGACTTATACCTATATTTTGTGGATTATTTGGAAGTTTTTTATGACTTAATTAGCTATTCCATTAAATTGGTCAAAGTATACCTATAGTTGGACTGTGATTGGAGCCCATTAATCATAAAATCAATCTGTGTTTGCCTCAACACCAGTGAGAATTTGGTTCCCGCATTTAAATACATTAAGCCAAATCAAAATAAATGAGGAAGAATCTAATTATGACTATTGTGGCTGTTGTTTTTTCAGCTATACATTCCTTTATTTGAACTGTGGTTCTTATGTTACACTTCCCAGTCCTAAAGCAACTGATGTTTCCATATCTAAGCTTCACTCTAAAATAGAATTTCTCATGTCTTATGCAATCCGAACTACATTCAAGATGATATCATTGCATTTAAAATGTACATCCCTTTTGAGCTTATTGAACTGATTCGAATATATCCTCTCAAGTATATGAGTGGCTTGGTATGAGTGATCCATTTAATCTGCAGAAATGATACTCACCTCATTTGCAGCATGTGACCGTTGTGTATGGTAGTAGTTAAATTATTCTTTATCATGTCTTTTGTCTTCCCAATAACATAGCATGCCTCCACACTTCTCTCACGTTATCTATTTGGCAGCAATCTACCTAAACACTCTTAAAATTTTACCTCAGAGCATGGAGCATTTGTCTAAATCCTACCACGGCTCGCTATTGGTATCTACTTGCTTCTATGTAACAATGAGTGACATCAATCAGGTGCTCCACCCTCTCTATTGCACGCCTCTCTGTTGGTATCAAGTTGCTTCTATGTGACAATGAATGACATCAATGCTTCATGTGGTGTATCTTTGAACATGTCAGATGCTCCACCGTTTCTAATCATTCCTCCCTTCATTGCAGCAAGTAATGTATTCCAGTTGGTTCTTTACTAGATAATATGACAGACACTAATTATTCCTCTCTTCATTGCAGCAAGTAATGTATTCCAGTTGGTTGTTTATTCGATAATATGACAGACACCAGCTTCCCACGCATATTGCTTCACTTGCAACCCATTGTTTTGCTCCTGCTATTTCTTCTTTACCCTCTCTACACTTAACATGTTAGCTTAATATGGTACTCTCTCTACACCTAGCATATTTGCTCTTCCCATCCTACCCTTAGCATGTTTGCTTTTCCCATCCTACCCTTATCTAGACTCTATTTAAACCAGTCCATGCATTTTCTCACTCACCAACTTTCCAAGCTTGCTCTTACCTTCATTTGCTACTCATTTCTTCTTCCTGGTGTTAACAAGTATCTCCTCATTATTCAAAACATTAATTTTCCCAACTCTAGCTTTTATATCTGTCAGTTATTTTTTAACTTCTTTCTTTGTGGTCCCTTTATTTATCTCAATATCCCCCTCTCCTTTTCTTAAATTGACATGACCTTGGTTTCTTTGTAATCTCTCCCCCCCTTTGTTTGACTGTAGGAAATCCATGGCGCCCCGTGTTAACTTCATTTCTGAGGTTGTTCTTGGCAAGGTTAACTGGAGACTTCAAGTTCGTGTCATAAGATTATGGACATTACCTGAATATAAGAATAGGCTCAATCCAAACAGCATTGAAATGATTTTGTTGGATGAGAAGGCAAGTTCTTTACATTTTTTTGAAGGTGTATGATTTTATCTTTGTATGTATACTTTGCCTGAAAAAAATCCTCCTCTGTCAGCTTGATAGGATTCATTGCTCTGTCAAGAATTCCCTCATGCCACTGTACAAATGTGTGTTGAAGGAGGGCAATTGTTATCTGATTGATAAGTTGAACGTTAGTCCAAATGATTCAAAGTTTCCAACAACCACCAGCAAATACAAGCTTGCTTTCATAGCTATCACATCTTGCTGCACCTTGAGGACCCCCACGACCATACCTTTGAACCATTTTGTTTTTACTCCTTTTACTGAGATCTTGGCTTCCCCAAAAGATGATGTGATTTTTGGTTTGTATTTTTCCCCCACTTTACTTTTTGGCAAGGGATTCTATTTATTTTTTGAATTCTATTCTAATGTGTTATTTTAATCAGATGTCATAGGACATGTTGTTGAGAAGAGTGAATTAAAAGAGCAACGGACAGAGGATAACTTCTATAAGCTCATTAATTTGGTGCTTGAAGATCTGGAGTTAACTCCTCTTCCTCCTATTCTATCTTAGCTATTGTGTTACATTCATTTTGTTTGTTCATGCACCCTAATTTTTTTCAACTTCTATAAGCTCACTAATGTAACACCCCCCTTTTACTATTACAATTAAATAGACAATTATCAGAGTCACCTCGAAGGGCGCTACATTTTTTTTTCCTTCTCTTATAAAAGAAATCACCAAGCAGCGGAAATATTAACCAGTTTAAACATCTCCAGAATTAACAATTAAAGACATCTCCAAAATAAATTAAAACAATTTCCAATAACTAAAATAATAGTTCAAAACGATAACTAACGACTCCCCGGTGCTACATATCAGAGCTGACACAGACCCAAACGAGAGAGGAAGCAAAACCTAGCAATTCCTCCACGAGCACTAGCGATCACCTGCAGCGTTGCCGCATGAGAGCAACATTCCAAGCAGAAGGGGTGAGTCTAACAGAGATAATAAGCAGATGATAAAAATATGCTAGCATCAGGTAACTACAGCAACACAATACAATTACACCATATCACAGCACCAGATACCAAAGGAAAAATCCATTTGACAGTGAACCACCAAAATTATAACATTCATAGACAATGGGATGATATGCAACCCCTCCAGTGGGCATATGCATGCGGTACCGATCACCAAAATGAGCCACGACGGGCATATCACCAATAAACACCAGAGGCAGAGCCTATATCACCAAAACATGCATATGACAATGCGACACCATGATTATGCACCAACTCACCATAACAAGTATTTAAAATAAATACTATATCACCAGAATCAAAACAAATGATTTCACCAAAAATAGCACCAAGTTGTAGCATCACAGCTACCACTAAACTCTCCTGAGCATACCAGCACCGCACCTGAAATATTAACACCAGACGGCTCCACAACGCGGACATAACGCACGCACACCACGCACAAGACTGGCGCACAGCGCCTAGGCACATCGCACCTACTTCAGCGAATTAATTAAAATAGCAAACGACATCGGATTTCAACAAATAAATACTTGTTGGAAAGCCCTATGGGTCTGGTTATCATCCCTAAGTTCAGTTTTTGAAGGAGAGTGTCCAATAGGTACAGTTTTCGAAAAGCACACAGGCTAGTTGCAAAAGAGGACAGTTTCTGTCCTTCAAATTCAAGCAATTCCAAAGTGACCAAAACTCAATCAAATTGCATGAAACTTGTGCATAAACTGGGGCAAATTTTGTCTAGTTTTCAAAGAAATTGGATTCGTTCGGAAAGGAGTTCTTTTGAAAACGTGGTAACCAAAACACTGACCCTGTGTCCAGATTGTTTCCAGAATCTTACTCTAACTTGTGGAATTCATATCTCGAGCTACACAACTCTAAACGCAACCAAACCAGTGCCAAATTAACAAGCATTAAGTCTATTTTCCAGAAAAATAAACCACATAATTTTTCGGTCAATACAACGTTCCCAGTCACCGAAATACCGAATCTATACCCAAATCGTTTCCAGAATTTTAACCTAACTTGTATCGCCTATAACTCGAGCTATACAACTCCGAATTTGACGAAACCAGTGCCAAAACGACCGGCGTTAAGTCTATTTTCAAAAACAATCAACCTCATAATTTTTGGATCAACCAAACAGCGCCAGTTTTAGAAAAACCGAACCTGTGTCCAGAATCGCTAAATTGCCAAACACCAAACCCTAACGACAACGACACCGCAACCACCACAACAAAAACGACAATTCGACAACGCGACAACAACAATCAACCACGCACAGCAACAACAAAAACACGAACAATAACAACACCATCACCGTGATACAACAATCACGCAACAACAAATAACGAAACAAATCACAATAACGTGCAATAATCATCAAAGCACCAATCTCAACGAAAACACGATATGCAACAACACGAACAATTCAACAAAACCCTAGACTACCCACACATAATTATCATCAACCCATTATCAAGGTTAAGCCCACCCTTACCTCGAATAACGTAAGCTCCGGAACACGACGAACGAGACACGAACAAAACCACAGCAACACGAACGATCCCCTTTTGAAATTCTTCGCGAAACCCTCCTCTTCTCTCCCTCTTTGCGCCGCGTGCTCTCTCTCTCACTCTCACTTTCGTTTTTCTTTTGCTTGCTGCGAATGAGGGTTTGGCTTAAACCCCCAGGGTTTAAGTTGAGGGCTCAGTAAACACTGGGCTCTCTACGTCACCACCTCCTTTACTCGTTTCACCTCCTACGCATATAAAATATTAACCTTTTAATTTATCTATATCCCGCCTCCAAATTATTTTAATAATTCAATCAACTATTTTAATTAAATTATTTCCGGGGTGTTACAAATTTGCTGAACAGGTTGCTGCTAACATCAATGCAATTTCTTCCTCATCTGCTCCCATTATTGTTCTTCAACTTTGCAAGTTAACAAAGTACCAAGGTCCATCTACACCTCCCTTGATCTGTTGTTAAATTACATTTTGGTTGTACCTTTGTTTTTTATGTGTTGATGCAATTCTCAAACAGGAGTCATGGGAATTTCCAATGCTTATTATGGAACTAGAATTTTAGTCAATGATGATCTCCCAGAAATTGTGGATTACAAGCCCAAGTATATTCTTGACTTATTTTCACTTTGCATTCTAAGTATATTGCTACCTCCTCTCCCTATGTAACCTGTTTTTTCCTTTATTTTAGAATGGAATCTTCTGATGTATGTTTGACCCAGTCCATGAGTCAACTTAGTTCTCCTCCTATTGTATCTGCCTACTCTGACTTTATGCAGACTCCCTACAAAACTATATCTGATGTGTTGGAATCTAATACTGTAAGAGTGATTTCCATTTTTCTATTGCATTGGTTCTCCCTCTACTTCATTGGGCCTATTTTTGTTAACTGTTATTGCACTAATTTGGGCTGGTCCTGCTGCTGTGCTTGCACAAGTGATTGACATTGAGGTTGCACATGGATGGTTTTACACTTCATGCCAAAAGTGTTTTCGCAAGGTTGTTCAGAATGGGTCTAGATTTTACTGCAAAGAGTGCAACAGGAAGGTCACTGGAGTTCCAAGGTATTATTAGTTCACTTGGCAACCAAAGTTATATTCCAATTTAGTTGCACATCAGTACTTTCTATTTTGTATTCATAGGTACAAAGTTGAGCTCACTGTTATTGATGGAACTGGGTCAACAAGTTTTGTGGTGTTTGATCGTGTGGTCGCTAGCTTTATTGGAATGTCAGCACAGGATTTACTTGGTGGTCCTAATGAACATGTCAACACCAGCAGTATTCCTACGGAGTTTCGCTCTTTTATGGGAAGCATTTGCTTTTTAAGATTGAGATTCGTGATGCTAATATCACTGATGGGTGGAATGCTTATACTGTTAGAAGAATGACTGCTGATGCTGATATTATTAAGGATTACACACAATTGAACTCCATCCAGGATTTTGACCTTGGGGGGGACATCCAATTCATGGATAACCCTGATAATTCTGTTCATACTCCCTTGGTATGTTGCTTTTCTTTAAAGATACTATTAAGTTGTAATCAGCTTATTTTAGTAAGTTGTCTTATCTTTATTTTATTGGTTTCTTTTTCATAGCTTGATGAGGACAATGTCTCTTCAAATGATTTAACTCAAGCTGCTGGTTTAGATGTCTCTGGCACTCCATGCAGCAAAGTTAGCACGATTGCTCTTGATAGTGAAGACAATCCTGCTTCTATGTTGGGTGCTGATGAGAGCCAAGTTATTGAGCACCCGACTCCTTCATCTGGTTTAAAGGAAAAACCTCCTTCTATGTCTGATGTTGTTGAAGCTGATGTTGTTGATGCCTCTACTCCTCCTCCTCATGGTGCCAAGGAACCTGCTGCCTCAGTTGATCACCTCCCTGGACTTGCCTCTCCACAAGGTTCAGCTACCAAAGTGCTTAAGGGGTCTAAACCTCCACGTGGTTCCAAGAGACTACTTAAGCTGAAAGATATTGAAGCTGACCCAGTTAGGCCTATTGATGTTTCCACTCCTCCACGCAGTTCTACCAAAATGCTTAAGATCAAGGATATTGGTGTTGTCCAGACTAGGGATGTTGATGCTCCCAAACCTCCGCATGGTTCCAACATGGTGGTTAATCTGGATGACATTGATGCTGATCAGGTTGAGGTTCTTGAAGGTTGCACTCCTCCACGTGTTGCCAAGAGGATGCTTAAGATGAAGGACATTGATGCTGCTGAAACTGAAATTGCTGGGGCTTCCAAACCTCCATTTGGTTCCACCAAAGCACTTAAGCTGAAAAATGTTGACACTGATCAAGTTGAAGTTGTTGAGGCTGACATTCCTCCACATGGTACCAAAAAATCAACTGCTCATGTCCTTCAGCTGAAGGATATCAAGAAAGAACCAACCAAGTGAATTGGTGTACCAACTGCTGCAGTCCTTTTGTTGCTTTCATTACGTACTACCTATGTGTCTATCCACTTTATAGTTAACAGTGGACTAAATAAAAGTTGTTAGGGTCCTCTTTGTCTGTTTTGTTGAGTCTCACTTTGCTGCTCTAAGGAAATGGTCTGTCTATGCAGCTCTTTTGGTAATGTCACTGTGTACTACCTATGTATTCCTCCACCTTAGGGATAATGGTGGAGCAACTAAAGGCAATTAGTGTGTGTTTGCTTATTCTGTTCTAAGGAAATGCTTTGTCTATGCAGCTCTTTTGATAATGACATTGTGTACTACCTATGTATTCTCCAATGATGTGAATGTAATGTCTTTTGCTTGAAAGTAATTAAATATTAGTTATTTCTAATCTTACTATGCTTTTATCCATTCCTCTCATTTTTATTATCTTTGTGCGTAATATCTACATGCGATGTTGTATCAACAAGTACTCTATCCTATCTTTTCAGATTACGGCTTAAAAAAGGACAACATAAAATATAATTATATTTTGTTTGCTGAGGTGATACAAGGCAAACTTGAAGTGACTACCCATTTGATGACCTCATGCAAGATTGTGTCAATTTTATTGCTTATGTTGGACGTTTTTCCCTTGGTAGTTCAAGTCAACACCACTCCATATCAGTGCATATATTTTAACGGTTTTTTCTAACACTGTCTTAGTTGCAGATATTCAAATGAGAGGTTATCATGATAAAGAAGCCACCAACCACCAGATATGGTGGCCTACCATTTCTGGCAGTCTCATTTGTGAGTTTTTTGAATCTCTAAAGTTACTTATTTCCAACTTCATCTGGTTTGCTAACTTATTTTATTGTTGTTGTAATCTGCCATTCACATGCACTCTCATGCTACTCTTCTCTTGATGCTTCTTTTGCTGGTCCTTTTATTTGTTTTATAGCTGTCTCTAGACAAGCCGCATGCACTGCGCCTTCTTCACAGAGAATCGGCCGAGGTAGATTTGTTCTTAGATCAAGGCTCTTTCCACAGCAGATTTGTCCTCCATTTACTTTAGCTCCTCTTGAAGCACCTTCAAGTCATCCTCTTCATGCTGGTAAGTAAATTTCTCCAATACCATGTTATTGCTAACATAATATTCTTCTATGCAACTAATCTATAGCTTCTCATATTTTATACCCGCAGGCCATCTTGGTTTTCATCCACTTAATCAAACTATTTCACAAGTAACAGCAGCTGCTACGGTTGATCCCACCACCATTTGTATTAATCCCTTATCAACCAAAACTTCTTTGTTACCTTCAACAGTAGGTATTATGCAAAAATTATCCCATGGCTTGCTGCACTTAAGTTTTCTTTATTCCTTCTTAAGTTCCCTTCATCATCATAATCATTTATTTCAACTGTCTAAGTTTTGTATTTGTTCCTTGAACTTGCTAACACCTAATTTGGTCTATCTACTAGGAACATCAAATGTTTGCTCTCCTTCAGTTAATGTCACAAATCCACAAATTAATGCCAGCACTTCAGTTCCATTAGCAAGTGGTATTGACCTACTATCTCTCTTTCTTAGTGATCCACCACATTTACGAAATTGGTGCATAACTTAATTTTAAATGGTGTTGGTTTGTTGATTTTTTTTAGCTGTAGCTGATGAAGTTTGCTGTCCTTCACTTTATCTCACGACTTCACAACTTAATGCCAGGACTTCAGTTCCATTAGCAAGTGGTATTGACCAACTATCTCTCTTTCTTAATGATCCCTCGCCTTTATGAAATTAGTCTATAACTTAACTTGAAATGGGGATTTCTTGATTTTTTTGACCTGTAGTTGATGAGGTTTGCTCTCCTTCACTTGGTGTCGCAGCTTCACAAGTTAATCCCACCACTTCGGTTCCATTAGCAAGTGGTATTGACCAACTATCTCTCTTACTAATGATCCACCACGTTTATGAAATTAGTGTATAAGTTAATTTTAAATGGTGTTGGTCTCTTGATTTTGTTTACCTGTAGCTCATGAAGTGGCCTATTGGGATATTGGAGATCTTGATTATGTTTGCCAATATTGTGGTGCATTGATGTGGTTTTATGAGCGGGTCCAAAAAAAATTTAAAGCAGCCTTTCCAAGGTTTTCATTGTGTTGTAGGCAAGGGAGGGTAACCTTACCTCTGTATAAACCCCCACTTAAGGTATTATATGACCTATTCCACAAGCATGATAAAAGGGGGAAGTTTTTTTTGGCAAACATTCGCTCCTTTAATAGTATGTTTGCCTTTACTTCCATGGGAGGAAAAATTGATAGAAAGATGAATAATGGTACTGCACCTCCAGTTTTCATCTTGAATGGCGAAAACTATCACCAGATTGGTAGCTTACTTCCGAATCCAGATAAGGAGCCAAAATTTGCACAACTTTATATACATGACACAGAAAATGAAGTAGCCAACCGAATGTCAGTTGTGAGGTATGATTGCGTTAGCTTATCTTATTCTTATATGTATACCTCTGTGTTATTAATAGCACATTTATTTATTCACTGTTTATTGTAGGATGGATGATGATGATGTAAACTTACGATGCCAGATTGTGACGGATATTAAAGAATGTCTTGATTTGTATAATCCCTTTGTGAAGACATATAGAATGGCAAGGCACATTTTGTCCCAAGTTCCACGTCCAACCATTAACCTCCGTATCTTGGGCAAAAGACGGCAGGATGCTAGGCAATACAACTCACCAACTGCTTCGGAAGTTGCTGCTTTAATTGTTGGTGATTTTGATCCGGCTGGCTTTGACAGAGATGTTGTTGTTAGTTCTCATTCGGGCTTCCTAAAACGCATTCCCATTTTAAGCACCGCATATTTACCTTTACAGTATCCGTTATTGTTCCCTTATGGCGAAGATGGTTTTTCAGAGGACATTGAATTTCACACTGGGAACATGGCAAAAAAATTAAACGTGATCATCTAACTATCAGAGATTGGCTAGCTTTTAGAATTCAACACAGAGAAGAGGATGGAGGTTCCCTTTTATTTTCTGGGCGTTTATACCAGCAATTTTTGGTTGATGGGTATACGATGGTTGAATCTTCCCGATTAAAGTGGGTTAGGAACAACCAAACAGAATTGAGGACTGATGTTTACAAGGGTCTTGAAGAATCTATTCTAAGAGGTGAAAGGAATACATCAGCAACGGGTAAAAGAATTATTTTTCCTTCTACTTTTGTAGGAGGGCCCCGTTATATGATTCAAAATTACCAAGATGCCATGACAATTTGTGATTGGGCTGGTTATCCTGAATTATTCATTACATTCACCTGCAATCAAAAGTGGCCAGAACTATTGAGATATTTTGGAAAATACAATTTTAAGGCTGAAGATCGAGCTGATGTGGTGTGTCAGATTTTCAAAATCAAACTTGATCAATTGATTAAAGACATAAAGAAGGGAGATCTTTTTGGTCGGGTTGTTGCAGGTTTGTTGTATTCATCTTTTTTTTCCTCACTCGCATTTTGGATACTTTGAATTGACATAATCTTATTTATTATTCTACAGATATTTACACAATTGTGTTTCAAAAGCGGGGTCTACCCCATGCTCATATCTTGGTATTCCTTCATTCATCTTCTAAATATAAGACCATTGATGATATCGATAATGTCATCTGTGCTGAAATTCCTAACAAAGAATCTGATCCACGGTTATTTGAGATCGTGTCTACATCGATGCTTCATGGACCGTGTGGGACTCAAAATCCTTCGTCTGTTTGCATGGAGAACAAAATGTGCACAAAGCATTTCCCAAAGAAATTCAGTGACACTACAGTTATTGATTCAGATGGTTATCCTGTTTATAGAAGGCGAGATAATGGAAGTTTTGTTCAAAAAGGCGAGTCATTTTTGGACAACCGATTTGTAGTTTCCTATAACAAGAAACTCCTCCTTAAATACAATGCTCATATAAATGTTGAGTATTGTAACCAATCAAGAGCAGTGAAGTATCTCTTCAAGTATGTAAACAAAGGGCATGATCGTGTCACGACAAGTTTCTATGATGTTAGCGGTCCAAACTCTGATAATGAATTTGTTGAGGAAGTGAAGTTGTATTATGATTGTAGGTATTTAGCCTCATCTGAAGCTGCATGGAGAATATTTTCATTCGATATTCATTATCGAGAACCATCGGTTGAGAGGCTACAGTTTCATCTACCAGGTGAACATTTGCTTATCTACAAAGATAATCGTCCAATTCAATCCGTTCTTTCCAGGCCAAGTATGGGGAGTTCAAAGTTTTTAGCATGGATGGATGCCAACAAAAAATATTCCCAGGCAAGAGAACTAACCTATGCTGAATTTCCAACTAAATTTGTTTGGAATGATGAAAAGAGGGAGTGGTTTCCACGTAAATCTGGATATTCTATTGGGAGACTTCACTATGTCCCCGTTGGATCTGGGGAACTTTATTATTTGAGAAAATTGCTGAATCACGTGAAAGGAGTTCAATCTTTTGAAGAGCTTAAAAAAGTTGGAGCGTCCGCTGAATCAAATTTTAAAGAAACTTGCTATGCAATGAGTTTGTTGGAGGATGACAAAGAATATATTGATGGTATTAAAGATGCGAGCCGTTGGGGTAGTGGATCGTATTTGCGCAGGTTATTTGTCATACTGCTATTGTCTGGCCAAATTTCAAGACCTGAAGTTGTCTGGGATGCCGTGTGGTTCCATTTAGGTGATGACATTTTGCATAGACAACGATCAGTTTTGCAGTTCCCAGGTTTGGTTCTACATGTTTTGTACCTTATTTTGCCACTTTTTAAAATAATAAAGATGATCATATGTTCTCCCCCTTACTTTTTTAGATTTACGATTGTCTGATGATGAATTAAAGGGATTTACGTTAGTTGAAATTCACAAATTGTTGCAAAGCAATAATATGAGCCTCTCTGATTTTCCTACTATGCCTCAACCTGATGCAGATTTGCTTGACACATGCATCAATAGACTCATATTTGATGAAATGAATTACGATAGGAAGAAACAAGAGGCTGAAAATCAATCATTGGTGGCATCTATGACCCATGAGCAAAAAGGAATCTATGACATAATAATGGCACAAGTTCATGAAAAAAAACCTGGTTTCTTTTTTCTAAATGGGTATGGTGGATCAGGTAAAATTTATGTTTGGAGAGGGTTGACAACTGGTTTATGGGCTAAGGGAGAAATAGTTTTGGCGGTAGCTTCAAGTGGTATTGCTGCCCTTTTAATTCCTGGGGGTAGAACAGCTCACTCTCGATTTGCAATTCCGCTAAACCCAGATGAAAGCTCTACTTGCAATATAAAACAGGGAAGTGATTTGGCGGGCTTGATTCGTAAGTGGTCATTAATTATTTGGGATGAAGCACCCATGACCAATAAAAATTGTTTTGAGGCTCTTGATAGAACTTTGCAAGATATTATGAGACCTCTTGGGGGTGAGAGTTTAAATATTCCTTTCGGAGGAAAAGTTGTTGTTCTGGGTGGAGATTTTCGCCAAATACATCCCGTCGTTCCGAAGGGAACAAGACCACAAATTGTCCACGCCACAATAAACTCTTCTTATCTATGGAACCATTGTGAGGTTTTGACGTTGACCAAGAATATGAGATTGTTGTATGGCACCTCAGATGCTGATATTGTTGAAGCAACAACGTTCTCTGAATAGGTTCTCAAAATTGGAGATGGTACAATTGGTGTAGAGACAGATTCAGGGATTTCGGTTGAGATTCCAGATGAGCTACTCATTAAAGATTCAGCTCAACCAATTCAAGCTATTGTTGATGCAACATATCCATCCTTTCTTGATCAAATGCATGACCATTCATTTTTCCAAAATAGGGCAATTTTGGCTCCTAGAAATGAAGTGGTTGACTTAATCAATGGCTACATGTTATCCTTGGTTCCAGGTGATGAGAAGGTATATTTGAGTTCAGACACACCTTGCGACAGTAATTGTAGTAGTAATGTTATGGATGACCTTCACACACCTGAATTTTTAAATACGATAGTTGCCTTTGGTCTTCCAGCTCATAAACTAAAGCTCAAAGTGGGGATTCCGGTTATGTTATTGAGGAACATTGACCATTCTGCTGGATTGTGTAATGGAACTCGACTGATATTAACCAATATGAGTAGATTTATTCTTGAGGCAACTGTCTTATCAGGGACCAATGCTGGGTTAAAGGTTTTTATTCCAAGGTTATCATTGATCCATCTGATGTTCGAATTCCTTTTAAATTTCAAAGAAGACAATTCCCTTTGGCTGTTTCTTTTGCAATGACAATCAATAAGAGCCAAGGCCAGTCTCTAAAACATGTTGGTGTTTTTTTACCCCAGCCAGTTTTCTCACACGGTCAATTATATGTCGCTATTTCCAGAGTGACTTCGAAACAGGGGTTAAAAATCCTGATAACCGATGATGAAGGGAATTCCACAAACATTACCTCAAATGTTGTTTACAAAGAAGTTTTCCAGGGATTACAGGTACTTTTTTTATAAGATTTGGGCCAACTATATTTTCAAGGCCAACTCAAATAGCCCATTATCCTTTTATCTCTACCCACACCATCTCATCATCTTATTTTCACTTTCATTTCGTACCCCCTGTCGCTATTTCTCTGTCTGATTCCTTCGTTGCATTTCAGGGAGCTGTTTCACGAACTCCATCTTCCGCTTCATCGTCCTCCTCTGATTTGGTTAGTATCCTCCTTCTTCTACCTACCTTCTTCCTTGATCAGCTTTCCCTTATTTCTGCATGTTGTTGAATGATGAATCGAGAATCGTATCTGTTAGAGATTAATCTTCTCTTCTGCCTTCATGTAAGATTCAATTTGCTTATTATTTTGAATGATTCAATTTCGTTGTATCAATTGTTAGCGAGTTCCACAGATTAAGGTTTTGTCATTTTCATTGTTTCTTATTTCTAGGGCATCGAATTTGTTTTTCTCCTCAGCATGCCAAAATTTCTGATTGAATCTATTTTATTACACAAATAAATGATTGGCTAGATTAGGAAGAGTATGATGGTTGTATCGACTCCTTTCTGTATCAAACAAACTTATTGTGTTTTATGTGTTATGAATTTGGTCAGGTAGTTAGTTCTATATTCTTAAGTTTTTTTGAACGAAGTAAGCTGTTGTTCATGCTGGTGCCTCGGCTTCTTTGAGGTGAATGAGGTGCATTCATATAGACCATGTTTGGTTTTTTCTTTCAAGTTAGGCCATATTTGTCACAAAACTTATTGGAATTTGACTCATTGTATTCTAATATTGGCTTGCTACCTTCTAAGTTTGGGCTCACAAATATACAACTTTAAGTTGTATAGAGATGAACCTGACCTTTCCCCTTTTTCTTAAATGTTTTAGTGCAGTTTTGTGGTGTTCATTCGTCGTCTATGAGTATGCATCTAATTATGTAGGATGTTTAGTCTAATCAAGCAGTTCCTACTACTCATGTAGCGTATATTTATTTTGCTGTTTAAGTTTGGGCTTACAAATATACAACTTTAGGTTGTATAGAGATTCACCTCACCTTTCCCCTTTTTCTTAAATGTGTTAGTGTAGTTTACATCACAAGCGTTAACTAAATATGCCATTTAAGCTCTCTTGCATGTATTCTAATCCGCGCAATTCATTTTATTTCTTGCTTCCAATTTTAGAGTTCCCATTGACGTGATGGATCCCCCCAACTTGCCATCAACAGAATTTGCAACTGTCATCTCCCTCAAATCCAAAAGTCTCCTTGAGCTTTAATGTATTGCTAAACAAATGACTGCAGTTTTTCAGCCATATTATGTCACTTACGGTTTTGGATTTCCTGTACATTTTTGCCACTTCTTTTTTATGTGCATAATGATTTCATGCAGCTTATATTTCATTAATTTTATTTTGCATCTACATGACAATAGGTAAGGATATAACTGTGTTAACAATAACTAGGACCAGTGTAGCAAAAAACAGCGTAGCCAAGTTTTTAGCCGTGAGGAAAATTGTATTTATCTGTAGACTGCCTTAACCTAAAGTTTAAACCAATTTTGATGAGGAAATAAACTAAACATTCAATCAAGTGGGATGGTTATTTGAAAGACACATTTCAATATGAAAGGCACCTTTTTTTGTTATATGTTCAGATCTATATAACCTAAGCAATATATGGCCTTAGGAATGCATCTTTTGCAGTTTCATGTTGGTTTGCATCTTACGTTTCCCTCTTATAATTGCTGGTTGTTCCTTTCCACAGCCGTGGCTCAAACTTCCACGACCTTTTTTTGCACATTATGGTGCGCACTTCCCTCCCACTCTTTCAGTGGAGACAGGTCCCGACACACCATTTCCTGCTTCTGTTTTTGTTGATGACCATGGTGTTGCATATCTAGAGACAGATACACTTGGGATTATGAAGCTTTTGGGGGCGGATGGTTTGTATGGAGCACCAGAAAGTAGGTTGGCTGAATTGGCTTACAAAAGTTCAAGAGGCGTTTTTGTGATACACTGTCCAATGACAAGAAACCGGCTTCATCCAAGAGTTATGCGTAACCAACCACAGCCAATACAGATTCAGTATCCGAAGCGTGAAAATGCAGGCCAAGTTGTTCACCATCTGCGTCCAGCCTCCACCTCTGTTTCTCCAGATGGTCTCACCCCTGAGAATCCAATTATAATGTGATGGCTTCCCTGGTTGCTGCTCTCATTATTTTCTATTTGGGTTTTCCTACACTGTTGGACCTGTATTTAACATATGTTATTATTAATATCTATTTTATGTTACAATGCCAAAACTTTGTGTGTGGAAGTTATGTATAAGACCAAGATCTATTATATTTCTACGATGTTTATTATATTTTGCTAACAAATTTAGACCCGTTTTTTAGCACTTCTTAGTAGTTTGTGTTTGTGACAGTTTGCACGAAAACACGGCAACATATATACGCGTCAGAGAACAAATCTGCCCCTAACAAATCTCCACCGAACTTCGTTTGTTCACACTTAGGTAGCCTTTGTTGTACAAAACTATTTGTTTTAGGGCATCTTTAATGGGACGAACTTATTTGGGTGAGTTAAGTTATTTTTTGTGGGGCCAAATTGCGACATTCGATTTTAGAAACTCATAGTTGATTTAAATAGTTTTAACTTGAATGATAGTTGTTTATAAGAAATCATGTGTGACGCCAATTATTAATACTTTTTATTTATATTTACTTTTTATGCCTCCAAACAGCAACAAGAGGTATTTCCTAAGTTTAATTGATGATTACTCTAGGAAAATTTGGATATACTTACTAACTCAGAAGTCAGAAGCATTTCATAAGTTCAAATGTTTTAAGAACATGATAGAAAAGGATACTGGTTTGAGTATGCAGTGTTTGATGACTGATAGGGGTGGGGAATTTACATCAAATGAGTTTGATAAGTTTTGTCAAGAGCAAGGAATAAAAAGACAATTGGTCTTGCTTAAAGTTGCTCTTAGGAGTTTGTGTTTGTCACACTTTGCTAGGGAAATACAACAACATATATACGTGTAAGAGAACAAATCTGCCCCTAAGAAGTGCGACTACAAGCGGTAGTAGGTTTGTGTCAATAAATAATCGCCTATTTTTGTTACTTCATCTTCGTTACTACGGTTCCACGATTTAAAAATACCCACTCTAAGTAGCATAACTACTCTCATTCCTACTTCTGTTATACCTTTATTTTCAACCCATTTGGTGTTAGATATGTAGTAACAATTAGGCTTTTATCTTATTTCCAAACTCCAAATGAAAAAATCCAACCATCCACATAAAAAACCACCTACTCATAATCAAACAAAGGCTTTGGATTTTGACCAATAAAAGTAAAAACAAAGACTTGGATTTGAACAACAAAAAACCCAAATACTTATACTAAACAAAAAAACAAACACAAAAGGGGTTGACCAGAAAGAAGACAAGGACACAACACTTTCCAAATTCTTCTCTTAGGGACCACACTTCAACTTCTTCTTCTCTCACTTCTTCGAGTATCACGTAACGCCACTCCCATTTCTTCTGTCTCCGAACTTCTTCTCTTCGCATTGTCATGAACGCGCACCGTCCACCATCGTCGTCACCACCAACACCTACATCGATCATCGTCGTCGCCGTCATCGTCGTCCATCATCGTCCTTCAACAACGACGCCACTGTTAAGGTACACCATGTAAACCCCTCTATTTTTTCAAAGAAAAAATCGCACCTTTTTACTCCGTGAGTTCGGTTCCTGCCATTGAAGGCAATCTGAACATGAACCCTGTGTTTTTTTTCCTGTTGTTGTTCTGATTCTAGGGTTAACCGTGGCTGTGTTTGAACTATAGGTAGTGTTCTGGTTCTGGTTTTGGGTTGTGACATTGTTAAGTTCTCATATTTAGATTGTGGTGTTTTTCATAGACATTAGTTTCTACAATTGTTGCATGCAATAATTGTGTGGTTATTTTGATTGTGTTGTCATTCGTGAATGAGTTTTTAAACTTAAAGGTTCTCACTATTTTTGTTCCAAGGAGCAGGATGTCGGACATAAGAAGTCTTTCACATTCGTTACTATTTGTCATTTTTGAGTACATATCATGGTTACAATTTGATGGTGTTTTTGGTTTTGTCTATTTACTTTAAGTATGGTTTGACAGATTTCTCTGTCTATGATATCATCTTTGTCTATTAAATGCCCTTATTGAAGACATTCCCTTAAGTACAGGCTTCCCTATATTGTTACTATTTCCATTTGAATGTACTTTGTTGTACCATTTACTTGAGTTCTACAAATTATATTAGCTTACTTGATTGCTATATCTATTTTTCAATCTATTTTGTGAAGCCTATGTATTCCTTTTCAATTAGGAAAGTACAAATTGAAACTCATATTGAATAATTGTTTTCGTAATGCATGCATAGTTTATAGGTTAGTATTGATAATCCATGTCAATTTGTATATGTTGAGTAAGGTAGATTGAGTCCTACAGTAGATTCAGTAATTTAAAGCAATAAGAAAGCAATGCATTGAGAAACTTAAGAGTCTGATACATAGACCTTGAAAACCAAACCAGAATAGGAAACCTAGAAAACAACACACTAAACTCTAACAACATCAACAAACAAATTAAGAGGAGTGCCTCCAATGCTCATCTTGAGAATATCCTCAACCTTCAGATATTCTTCCTTGAAAAAACGCAACCATTCTTTCCCAGCTAAATATTTCTCTCCCCTTGAACAGTCTGCCGTGTAAATAGAGCAGTCATAGGTCTTATTAGCTGCATTGTAGTGGAGAGTGATTGTCTTCATAGAGCTGGTATTTTCTTCCCAACTGCTTTTGGGAAATGCTGGTGTTCAACATAATAAAGACAGTGTCAACGTATGTCCATAAGAATAAAATGGAAACTAACTGAGGTGAGGAGTTCTATAACAGTGAAAACTAGACTCACCCCATGACACCAGATTTTTTGCAAATAGATTCAGTAATCTTCTGATTCCATACCATAGGGTTGATGTTGTCCAACATAGTGGTGTTCTGAGGAGAGGGAGGGTAGTCAGAATCAGAGGACGAAGAGGAGGAAGATGAAGAGGAAATGTAATGAGCCATATTTGACGGAAGAGCCCTGTTTAACAAAGATAGACATAATCAGAAAACAAATAACTTCAATAGAATGTAAGTATTGAGAAAACAAAGAAAATAGGTTAATACCCTTTTGCTTTGAGAAATGACGTGAGGGACTTCTCCAAAGGTGAGAGGCGGGGTTTCTTATTGCTGGAAGAAGCCATTGGAGCAGTTTGTAGGAGATGGAGTGGAGCACGGTACTTAAAGTGGGAAAATGCACTTAGGGAAATGAAAAGTTAGGTGGTTAATTAAAGTTGAATAACTTCCAACTAACCATATTTCTGAGAGAGTGTAGTTCATTGATTGAAGAGTGTAGTTAATTAAAGGAGAACAAAGAATAAAGAATGAAGGCATAAAATAGGAAACATGAGTTTCATTGATTGTCTTATAATTTTTTTTGTTTTGTATTCGTAACCTAATAATCTCATGACCTGTTTTACATGCTCCTTTAGGTTTGTTGCCATGTCTTCGCCCAACACTATGAGACAGCGAGAGGTGATATCCAGGAGACCTTTGGTCATCCGTTCTTCCAGGCCACAGGTCCTTACGGATGCACAAAGGGCTGCATTCCTTGCTAGGCGCAGGTTTTTATCCTTTCCTTCTTTCTCTTAATCTTTTAATTAGAAAGATCAATCAATTATTGTGTGAAATATCCTTCATCACTTCTCTTTCCTTCTACATTAAATTCCATATTTTTGCCACCTAATTTCTCTATTTTCAAATTTGATATAATTATTATTTGACTTGCTTCTCTGTTTTTAAATAGGATTGATCGTGGGCGGTTTGTTTATCACATCTCCTCCTCCTCCTCCTCCTCCTCCTCCTCTTCTGATTCTGAGTCTGATGCTCCTCCCCCTCCCCCTCCTCCGACAAGACGGTCGTTACTGGAGAGTGTTCCTGCGACATGGGAACGCAAGGTTTCCCCCCACATCTGCAAAAGATCTGGTGTTATGGTGAGCTTTATTATTTGTGCAACTTTGTTTTCAATTCCCAAGTTTTGTAGTTGACTCACATTTCATTGTTTTTTAACCCTCTAAAACCAGCACTTCCCTAAAGGCATTGGGAAGCAAATCCCAGACTCAATGAAGTTCATGAGTCTCCGTCATAACAGAACTGGGAAGACATACAACTGTTCTGTTCGCATTGCTTCGCGTTCAAGGGAGGAGAAGTGGTTGGCTGGGGAGCAGTGGTTGGCGTTTGTGAAGGAACAAAACTTGAAGCCGGGTGATGTCCTCCGAATGCAAATCAGGGGCACTCCCCTTACTGTATTTGTTGATGTTGTCCCCCGTTAATCTATGCCATATTTGTTGTACTCTAGATAATTGTGGTTGTTTTTTTTTCTATTTTCTGGTTTCGTAATTCGCACAATATATATTCGACTTAAACTAATGCAGTACAACCACCTTTAATATGATTATCGTAGTTAACCTAACGGACGGCCCCCGTTTTCCATTAGAACCTAGGGCATTTGCTCCGATGACGGGTCACCCCACTAGTAAGTTTATTAAAACTTCAAAGATAATTACAAATTTGTTTTGGGACCGTGCCTATCAAGATATTTTTATGACACGGTTATTTTAGATTTTTTCTTTTAGAAGTTGATCTTAATACTTTATAATATACCTAAATTTCTTGGCCTTTTGGCTAAAATTAAGTGTAGTAGTTCTTCATTTTGTCAAAAAAAGTGTATGTCTTCTTAGTTTATGACACGGTCATATTAGATTTTTTCTTGTTGAGTCTTAAATGAAACACTATCGTGATAACGCTTTTTTTTAATGTTCTGTTTGTGTCCTATATTGTCTAATTATTGTGAGAAAAAAACACTACCAGACATTTTTATTAAAAATAAAAAAACAGTAGCAGTAGCATATTGCATACAAGCAAGGAAACAGGACTTACATAGTTACATTGTTTCCCTGTAATTGTATTCCCCTGACCGACATCAAATCAAGTTCTATTCATGGCCCAAAGTTCGAATAAAACGGGAATGATTAACTTACTGAAATATTTAACTTGATCTTAGTTAAGCTATCAATTTGCATATTAATTTATAAGCTATAAATTATTTTAGTAAGTTAAAAAAATTGTCATAAGTTGTTTATGTAACTCATTTAACAATATGATCATTCTTATTATAGATGCGGCTCATGATAAGTCTATTCTTCATGCAATTAGAGATTGCCCTTCAATTTGTAATATCCGGCAAATTTTCTCTTTTAGCTCATGATAAGGGTAGTCTAGTCCTTTAATGTATAGTCTACGAGTTTAAATGTTATGTATTGTTGGTGTAAATTTTTTCACACCAACAACTAATCAACAAAACACAATTTTTTTGTTTAAAAAAAAAACAAATCACAATTTAGACGACTTTTCATACAGGGAGACAAAACTCAACTATTTTAATGAAATATCAAATTGTAATTTTTTTACTATGTAAAACAAAACTCTGCAAGAATGATATCTTTATATCTAATTTCTGTATGTTCCTACAGTCGAAATTTCAGTCGAATATGCACAATACACTTGATAATTAACTACACCAACCATGCGGTAGGCCCCATCCTACGTCTCCTTATCCATTTATCATCAACTTGCAATGTTCACTCAAATTGTTCCTGTAGGCCCTTATGTTGATCTTGCAACCTATTATTTTAATATTATCTTGCTATTTATATATTTGTATATATAGTTGATTGACACCGTGTGGTAGGACCCTTCTTATAGTCTTCTTATAGTTGCAAACCATTATTTTATACACAACTTGCAAGTTTTATTATTTCTATTGAATTTCTTATATTGTTGAGCTACAGGCAATCATATGGTGATGTCATGTGAATTGAGTCCCACTTTCTCTACTTGCTATATTGTTGTGCTAAAAAATATTAAGTTTGGTTTTAATATGTCTATGCACCAAATATTCCACTTATATTTTTCTTTTTCATATATTATAAGTGGTATGTTTTTAAGTACTTTAAAGTCCGAAAAAATATTTAGATATACAAATACGTGAAGATTGTTGCTAACTAACTGCTTTGATGAAAAAACAAATTCATTTTCATAATAAAGTACGTAAAGTTTGATTCTAAGCAGTATTTTTTGAGGTATTTTAAAGTCTTGAAAATATTTAAAATGTTAAAACACGTGAATTAAGTTCCACAATAACCAATTTGGTGAATAAAAAAATTAATTTCATGACAAAATACGTAAAGTGTAATGCTGAGTAGTGTGTTTTAGGGTACTTTAAAGTTGAAAAAAAAATTTGTTGTTCAAATACATCGTTTCTAAATAACTGGTCTGGTGAAAAAGCAAATTTAATTTGTAACAAAGTACGTAAAGTTTGATACTATGCAGTGTGTTATGAAGTACTTTAGAGTCTAGAAACAATTTAAAATGTTAAACAATGTATTTTGGAGTACTATATAGCATTCAGAGAAAAAAATTAATTACTCGATATTTAGTTTACTTAAACAATAACTCAACTTAAAAATTTAATTTAGGTTTATACTTCTTTCCTTATATTTGCATTTCTTAGTATACTTATTTTTTGCCAGTATTTGTGTCTTGCTTTTTTTGCTTTTTTAATGAGTACTCCCGCTGACCCACCCCCCTTATTACTTTTGTTTTAGTGCTATATGAGTGAAATTACTCCCCGAGAACAGGCTGATAATGATAAAGTTACTATATATTTATTTTTAGTTTTTAGCATCCTTAGTTATATACTCAACTTAACTATAACAATAACTATTTTCAGGTGGTCCACTCCTATAACTCTTACCGACTATAATAACAATATAAGCAATCAAGCTAATACATCATTAAAAGGCACGTGAATATAAATTAAAATCCTAAAAGGTAGTTAAATGGTTTATAATCCTATTTAAAGAATATTAAGATTTTGATTTTTCACTTGAAATACTTTGAAAATTGGTATTTCTTCAAGTGGTATTAATGTAGAGGTTTATAAGTGGCAGCTGGAAGAGGGGGAGGCCAATGCTAATAATTTTTTTACATCTCAAAATTGGTCAATGATTTAATTGAGTAAAACAAATTAGTAAAGTCCTGGATAAAAATCTAATGTAAAACAAATTGCAAGGTTAAGCTCTTGCACATGAAATATCATTTTTATACATGCTGATGAATTCTATATCTATGTGTTTGTTGAGAGATGAATAACTATTTTTTGGCAATTCATTGGAACCTAACTGAGTTCAATTTTGATGGGATGCTGACTTATATATACCAAACTCAGTCAGGATTCAAAGGAGTTCAATTTTTTGTAATCCATGTGGTTAGTGCAACTTAAAGTATAACAGTCTTTTTTGCGTCTATTGTTAAAAATATTAGATTACTTGCACATTTTAAAATAATTGCAAATATGTTTGGTTGAGATTTTGTTGAGTGTACCATGTATTACTTCTGCAATTTTTGTGTTAGCAACATATTTGAGGATTCACCTAAGTTTTTTATTCTCTAAAATAAATTCTCAACCATATTAATTTGTGTTCTTAAAGGATTCAAATATATTTTGCAGGTATTTGATAGGACGCAAGTGCACGGTTCTATCGCGTAATAAAAAGTATCGATCCACAGGGAGTTTTTGTGATTACCAATCTAATTTTTTGATGATGATTAGCTGAAAGGAGTCGTTTAAATAAAGAGAGTATTTTTGTTTTGTAAAATTCAGAATAAAAGACGCCTTGGGATCATGGTTAGATCACAATGATGGAAATAAATAACCCTTTAACTATTCTCTATCTTATTTTGATATTGTTTTAAGGACAAGGTATTCTTTTGGTATAATTCAAGCTTCCTTTCGGAATGCAAGAATGTGTCTCGAAACAATGATCAAACCTATTCTCATGGTTGATCATCGCAAAGACCCATTAAGCACAACCTTATTGTCCCAAGGCTAGCAATGCTATTCTCATGCTTTGCTTTGCCTTGTCTAATTCCATTTGTTCCAATATCAAACTTCGCCTCTCAGTACTTCGTTTGATATTTGTTTTATAAAATTCAGTTCTATGGAATTAGATTAAAATTCAAGTTCTAAATAAGATAGAGTTTAGTCTTGGATTTGTTTAGGGACCCATCATTGGATTGTGTCCCACAATCCCAAGACTAAAGAAGTCTACTCACACATGATCATAGTAGACAAGGGAGTAGAAGAGAATGACATAAAAGAAAATGACATAAAAATAAATAACAGAATGTAAAGAAAGCAATAGAGAACTGAAATGTAAAAGTGCTAGAAGATAAATGGCAGAAAAATAAAGAACAAGAAAGTAAAAGAAAACAAGTAAACAAGAACTAAAATGAGAGCAAAAACTTAGATAAACTTTGAGTGTAAATTTCAAGTATGCAAAGGTGAGATTACAACTGAAATAAGATCCTATTTATAGGCTAGGATCAGTAGACAAGCTGATCAATTCGCATCAAATACAATAAAGACCATAAAGAGAGAAAGAAAACAGTTTTGAAACTGTTTTCTGGGTCCTGAAGAGTTGCACGGTCCGTGCAACATTGGCACGGGTCGTGCTAAGTGAGAAAACAAGTGAAACTGGAGATTTTAAGGTCTGCACGGGTCGTGCAACATTAGCACGGGTCGTGCAATGTTTCAGGTGCACTTTAAAAGTGACTTTTCAGCAACCAACTTGACCAGCACGGATCGTGCTGCTTCTACACGGGGCGTGCAACATTGCTGGCTAAAATTCCTTGGCTTTTCGGTTGAGCACAAGTTGTGGCACGGTCCATGCTATATTCCTTGTATTTTGGCACTATTTTTCTCCTTGCTTTGCACCCTCTTTTATTCTCTTCTGATTCTTGGCCTATTCTTCATGCAATGTTCATTCTTTCTTCAATTGTAATCCCTGAAAATAAAACTAATAACTTGTAGTAAAATAGTTCAATAATGGAACTAAATTCCCACAATATTTATTCAAATTAAACATTAAAAACACTCTATTTTTGGACTTATCAGTATTATAGACTAAAAGGACATCATACCACCTTTCAGCCGAGCTCTCCAGTTTGGACAATCTATTCTATTGATTTTTTTTTATATTTTGTCTGACATTCTCTGTCTTAATATATTTTTAGGCTGCATCTTAGTTGACAGCTTTTCAGGAATAGTTTTATTATCTATCAGACTGTTGTGTGATTTTTGTGATACACATTTGGTCACTCTATGCATGTGTTAACTGATATCCTTATATCTTATAATTAGAATGTATTAATGGTTTGAATGCGTAGTGTTTGCTCCCTTTGTACCTAGGTTGGACTGTTATCTTAATTGTTTGGGGGTGTTTTCATTTTTAGGAAAATTTGATGTTGAAGGAGCAAATCAACATTTAAAGCATTTGGTGTCTCAATACCAGGAGCAGATGAGAAGTCTTGAATAGTTTACCCTAGGCACAATTTTCCACTCGGTTGTCATGCTCAAAGTTTGCGACAAGGTGGGGGAAAAAAGTGAAGAAGGGTCTTCTTGTTTTGGGTGAAATAATAAATGTGATTTTATACGTATGAACTTCCATTAGGCCTCTAGCTTTGGAGAGTACACAAAAGAAATAACAGAATTTGAGTATGTAAAGCATCCACTATGTGAATCAATTAGTAATAACTTCAAAGATTAACAGAGTTGGATGTCAATTTAGTACTTTTATCCTTTTGTTTTGGTTCCAAAACATTTGTACTTTCAAAAACCCAATGTAAAATTCACCAAATGTTTTCAAATATAATTTTATATTTATTGAGTCTTTTAGAGTCTCAAAGTATGGATTAATTGTTATAACCACATTTGGTTATAATTAACTGTAAATATTTGTTAAATTACAGTGATAATTTGTTCTATTGCCTTTGTTTGCAAAAATTAAATATATTTACTCCATTCATTCGTAAAATCATAATCTTTAAAAATCTAGCATGACATAATTTAAGATGTATTTGTTTTTCTCATATATTATTAATGCGTGATTCAAATATTTTGAGCAGCTTTTATTTTCGTATTAAAATATAATATAACATCTATATCCTCTTGACAAACTAACCAATAGACTGTCTTTCTATTTTTTTTTTTTGCAAAATCCAGAATCTAGAAATGTTATATTATAAGAAAAGAACATTGAGCAAAAAAATTAATTATAACATAATAATATAACGATAGTAATATTCAATAGAGCGTTTCCGCACGGGACATAGGACTAGTAAATTATTAAATATTGAATCTAAATTCCCCTGTAACTCTCTTATATGACAACTTTACTTGTGCATATGACCTAACTCCTAAGTCTTTACTGTCTGGCTCGTGGTACAACATCTGTTACAACATCAATATCCCTTCTCTTCTCTCATGATGTTTCACCAACATGACATAATACAAATGGTAGATACTTAGGCTCCTTAACTATTTGATTAAATATTTGATCTCTGGCCAGTGCATATGGATCTCTGCAGTTGCGTGAAGGGGATACCTTAGTTTTCAAAAAAAAAATTTGGTAGCATAACTACTACAAGAGTCAAGAGCAACGAAGATCAAATTAACAATAAAATCATTGAAAATTTGAAGAAGTTAATCATTCCCATTATTTCCAACTTTGGGCTATCACTAGAACTTGATTTGATGCCCGTAAGTCATTTCATTGACCTAGTGAAATAAAATAGAACTTACACTCAGGGAGAGGAATAATATAATAGAACTCGATGATTTTTTTTGATGTCGGTAAGTCCTTTCCTCGTGTGCTACTGCTATATATTGGTAATAGTTGGTGGTGTTTTTGTCTCCCAATAATTAACAATTAACAGTAGGAAAAGGTGTTATTGCGATTGTTTTTCAGTCTCATATATAGAAAATTAGAGAACAAGAAAAGAAAAACACACTGAACCTGAACTTGTATGATGCTGAAAAAAAAGGACGAAATAGAGGCACTCTTAACTTTTTATGTTATAGCATCGAATAACGTACAATAATTTAGAGATTTGAAAACAACTACTGCTACTCCATTATTTTTGGGGAAACAAAGTAGTGTGAAGAAAAAGAAAAATAATGGAACTGCCATATCAATAATGCTAGATTAGCAATACTTGCCAAGATAATAGTGTTAACTTTTTAAAACTAGAAACATTAATGGTGTGTTTGGTAGAAGAGAGAAATAGAGATGCGACAGTGACTTTATATTGTTTCATTTAAGAGAGAAATGAGATAAAGAGAAAGAGAGAAGAGGGTGTACGAATTAGGAAAAATGATATAATATACGGTAGATTTGAAATATTGTAAAGAGAGAAATATTGACTAATATCAAAAATACAAAAGTATCCTCAAATTTTGAAAATCTCCATCAAAAGTAAAAAAAATATATTTTATTTTGGTCAATTTAATTTAAGTAATTAAATTGTTGGTTCTAATTTAATTGAATTTTTAATCTAAAATATAATCGAATCACTTGATTAATTTTATTCAGTCTAAAATAATATCAAATTAACCAACACCGTTGGCCCAACGGCACAAGCTACTCTGGGACAATGGGAGTAAACTCGCTCTTAGTTTTGATTCTGACGGTAGACAAACTCGGTGTTGACCAGTACGAAATTTGCTCTTAAGTACGAGCGAAGATTAACTTTCTATTGAAAGCGTTTGTGAAACACCCACCCGGCGAGAATTGTGCTATGTGATTACCCCTTTATTAAAATATGGGGATTGGTTATAAGCATCTCAAATTAGGAATCAGATAAGCATTTCTTCTTCGCCACATTTTCTCTTGCCTCTCCCTCCCCATTGATTACCCTCCCACCAAGATGTATCTTGTTTTCAAATTTAATTTTTTTTGGTCTACTTAAAATGAAATGACAAATAAACATCACAAACACACACTACCACTGCTCACATATGGGTTCGAACCTAAGAGCCGACGTCTCCATGTTAATGAAATTGCCAATGCAATCAACAGTGAGGGATACAAATTAGAAATTTGATTATATTATATAGAGTTGGCAATTAATAAATTAACAAGACAAATGATCGTAAACTAAATATCACTAATTGAACAAGTTGTATTGAGGCTTAAACCAAATACAACAATACTATGAATGCCAATTTGGCCATCATGTTACATACTCTCATCACTTCTTTTTTTGGTGGGAACATACTCTCATCACATGATATGTTGATACATGATATATTTTATTTTGCATCAATCACTTAGAGGCTGCAACAATAGGCTTAACCTTCTCAATACTCTTAATAATAACCAAGAACAAAATCCTATACAAAATTACCATTCCAAGCAAGATAAAAAGATCAACCCACTTTGAGTGACTCACTTCCACTTGCCATAAAGTCTTCAACATTTCTTCACCACTAATATTCATAGGTCCCACCATTTGATTTGTTGATAATGTTAAACCTTCAAACTCATTCTTAAACAATCCTTGATAAGCATACTTGTGAATTGAAATGTAATGTAAAGGGTATTTCCAAAATGGTTTAGGAAGATCACTTGGAAGTCTATAAAATCCACCAGATAACATCATTACTCCTAAAATTCCAGCACCAGAAATTATCCCCATCAAGAAATTTGGAACCATTATTGCAACAATCATCATTAGGCTTTCTACCAACATTACTGAAATGAAAAGGATAGAATTGAAGTATAGAAAGTGTTGCCACCCTGGATGAAGTGATGTTAGGTAATAAATAATTGCTCCAGGAATTAGGGATATTAATAATAAATATGGAATAGTAGATAATGTTTGTCCAATGAGATATGCAGTTACTCCATAGTGTCCATTAAGTCTTTCTCTTTCAAATACCTGGTGAACAAAATGAGAAAAATTAGTAAATTGAAGAGGTTACCTCTTTTAAGCATTAAAATGAATTACTTCTGTGTCATACTTCCTCTAGTCCTATTTATAAGAAAAATTTGTTTTTTTAGTTTCATTTAATAACTGATATATCTGGTGTTATTCAATGAACCTAAAACTGTAAATTTTTCTTATAAATAGAACCTGAGTAAACCCTAAACCCTATGTTATATTGTAGCATCAAATTGATAGGAAATTTTTGTTTTTAGGGAATGCAAAATACACTACCTTCATTTCCTCCACAAAGGAAGGGAATCCACCAATGGTTATGAAAGTCAGGAATGTGGCCACAAACATGAGCAGTGAACATCTTGTCTGAAATCATTAAGATTGAGCTTTTATAACTGGTTTCAGTTGCAAAAAGTAAGAGAAAATCATCAATTTAGTGCTTGAAATCGTAGGCATGGCAATTTAGTCTATGAAATTTAAATTTTTCAATTACAGCAATTCTTTTGAATCGGTCAATTTAGTACTTAAAATTGTATAAAACGAACTAATGTGATCAAAAAAATTCAAATTCTTGGCTCATATTTTGAAACTTTGTTAATTTTAGAAATCAAGTTGACAATGTGCATTATAACTTCAATTGATGATTCACTCAAAAATAAATAAAAAATAGCTAACATATTTTCTGTTACTTGCCTGAGCTAATCCTTTGTTAGAGCCAATATCATAGAAAATAGTGCCAAGACTTATAGCCAATGCACTATAGATGCATAAACGTAACCAGTAATAGCCTATATCACGATACATATTCACAAATGATCTTCTTGTAAGAACAAGACATTGAGTAAAAAATGCAGCTCGACTTTTCCTCTCCATTGCATTATAATCCTGCATCCATTAATGTTTGATTCTTCAGAAAATGTAAGATTTTATTGACTGGCTTTTTAATGTCTATATGAAGAACTTGACTATGAATATGAAATGCACTTACCTTTTTTCTTATTTCAGCTATTTCTGTTTGAACTTGGAAACTAATTTCAGATGATTGATATGATTTTACAAGCATGTAAATAGCTTCTTCATTGGTAAGTTCTGTAGTTAATCCTTGCTCAAGGCTTTCCTGAGAAATAGTAAATAAGATTAATCAAATTTCAGTGCACATTGGCTAACAAGAATAAAAATACTAAAATCTATTTACCTGCTCAAAATCATTGTTAATGGTTTTCACAAAATGATCAGAAGGGTTCTGTAGAGTTGGACAGGGAAAACCATTTGATGCAAAAAACTGCAAACAGTAAATACAACTTGACTTCAAACTTCACATCAAGGCTTAAATATATTCTTATTCCTTATAATATACCCACCTTTTCATTTTAGTCCTTTTAAAATATTTTTTTTCAAAATAGTCCCTGTAATATTATAATTTTTCATTTTGATCCTTTTGTTCGCTTTAGTCTCTCTAATATATTTGTTTGCATGATAGGGGCTAAACGAAAAGTATATTAGAGGACTAAAAGGACCAAAACAAAATATTTTAAAATTATAGGGACTAAAAACATATTTAAGTCTAAAATCAATTACGTATACATATGATTGTGCTTGAGAATTCGAACCTTATTTGCGGCAAAAGCGGGTCCAAAGTAAACTATTTTACCAGAAGAGAGAAGACAAAGATTGTGAAAAAGTTGAAAGACTTCATTGCTAGGTTGATGCACTGAAGCAATAATTGTCCTTTGAATACCATCTTTTTTATTTAGTATAGCAATTCTGCTCATAACATAATAAGAAGCTGCACTATCAAGTCCACTAGTTGGTTCATCAAGGAAAAGAAGCTTAGGGCTTGTTAGAATCTCAATGCAAATGCTAACTCTTCTTTTCTGACCTCCACTAATGCCTTTAGAACAACACCCTCCAATTCTTGCATGAATTGCATCTTGTAATCCCATTTCTTTGATTGTGAGATTTGCTCTTTCTTTCTTTTCTGTTTTGGACATTGAATCAGGTAATTGTAGCTGAGCTGAGTAGTACACTGCTTCTCCAACTGTTAATGTTGTCAATATTGCCTCATCTTGTGTTAGATATGCCTAAAACATGTTAAACAATGACTTTAGAAGGATCTCTTTTTTAGGGGGTAGTTCTCTTTTTTCTTGTAAATGTTAAACAATGACTTCAGTTAGGTACTAAAAATTGTTTTCCTCTACTATTATTTAGGAGGATTAGAATATAGATTTTAGAAGGAAAGGAGAAAAGAAAGAATAGGAATTGTCTTCTCTTACTGATGTTCCATAAGCAAGTGCTTGTTTGTGACCATTAATTAGTATCTTCCCTGTCTGTTTTGCATTTGAACACAACCTACCTGAAATTTAATTCCAACATATTATAAGGTGACAATTCATCCTTTTATACTTAAAAATATTAAGAAAAGTTGCCTTCTTTAAAAAGCCCAATCCAAACACACATTAGTAACTTGGAATCCGGTTTGTGTGTAGTCGAAACTGCATACAGTCAGATAGTCAACAAGTACGGAACCGTTGATCGAAGGACAGTCCAGATTTCAAAATTGGAATTTATTATTAAGCAAAAATCAAAAACTGCTCTTAAAATCTAGACCGTCTGATCTTAATAAGGATGTCACCAAACTTACCGACGCATAGACTACACACATCTCCATCTGCACTAAATCCTCCAAATCTCTACATATGTATCTATGCATGATGCAAAATACAAGATGGTGAGTGATATGAGTACTAATTAATTACCTGCTAAGGCATCAAGAAGAGTGGTTTTACCACTACCAGAAGGGCCCATTATAGCTAATAACTCTCCTGGTTTGGCATACCCCATTAATCCATCAAGTATTGCTTTGCTTCCATCCTTTCCACTTGAGACTGTCACACATAGATCCTCCCATGTTAAACAAATACCCTCCTGCTCTGGAACACCAATTACTACACCAACTTCCCCGTGTGTTTTATGATCATAATTGGCTTTTGTTACTAGAGGCAGACAACAACCAAAGTAACTCATGTTCCTGTATCTTTGTTTTTGACACACACAAGCCACAATCACAAAGGGAGGAGGATGGGAGAGGAACACTGGTTTAAGTACAAAAAAATCAATGAACATTGAGGCTGGTAGGCTGCTATTTGGAGTTGAAGAGTCATGGTTAACACTGTTTTAGAAGGACAAGCAAGTAGGATTTGGATAGGATAGCTGGACAGTAATGTTTTTGGCCTTTTATAGTTTGTTCTTTCTATATGCATGCATGCCGTCTCCTTTATAAATAAATAAATAGACTAAACTGAATTGAATGACAATAGGCAGAGCAAGACTACTTTGTTTTTCTTTTGGGACCATTGTTAATCAGCCACGGAGTGTCCTAACGCATTTAACAAAAGAGTAATATACATTTGTGTTTAGGATAAAATTCCGCACTGTCCGACAACGAGTTTGTCTACTGCGGGAAACGAATCCAAAAGCACTGGATCGACCCTCTATGTCTCAGAATAAATTATACCACTAGGCCAATAATGTTGGTTAATAAGCCTCGTTTGTTAAATGACAACAACTTGTGCCTAATTATTGTGCCTAACTTGAATTAGGTTTTTCTCCATGAATGCGGGAAGGAAAGTAAGCGTGTTAGAAAGTTCAACATCTTTGTATGTTGGATACTTGCTAGATGGCGCTTATACTTGTATACATGCAATGCAAGAGTAGCTTGGCAGGCATAAATGTTACATAAACAACTTAATACATATCAAAAAAAGAAAGTTTAGCTTACTTTCATAACCTCCCAAACAAAAACTAACACAATTAGCCCAGTGGCTTAATCTACCTTAAGACCTGAGAGGTAGACCCGGTGCTTTCAAGTTCGATTTTCGCAGTGGACAAACTCAGTGTTGGCCAGTGCGAAATTTGATCTTAAGCACAAACACAAATTTAAGACACTCCGTAGATAACTAGCAATGGTCCAAACAAAAAAAAACAAATTAACAATAAATATCAGTAAATATTTCAATGAGTTAATCGATTCCCGCTTTTTTCCCCACTTTGGGCCATCAATAGAACTTGATTTGATGTCGGTCAGGGAAATAATACAAGTCCCGTTTCCTTGCTTGTAATCTTGTATGCTACTGCTAATGTTTTTTAATAAAATGTCTGGTAGTGTTTTTATGTAACAATAATTAGACAATATAGGACACAAACAGAACAATAGTATCGCTATAGTGTTTCAGACTCAACAAAAAACCCTGAACCAGAACTTGTACACATGACTCTACCCCAACCGTGGATTCATTTGCTACACCTGATGCAATGTTTGTGGTTGTGTCAATCATGAATGAAATGTTATACTTTCAAAAAAAATCTTGATAGGCACAGTCCCTAAACAAATTTGTAATTATCTTTAAAGTTTTAATAAACTTATAATATACTTTTTATAATAATAAAAAAATGCATGCCTACTTAATTTTCAAGCCTTGGTTGAAAAGTAGATAGCTAAACCTAAGCCTTGGTTCCAAGGAGCATTCTATTGGAGCCCATATTAGCCTGATTTGATTTGGAGGGTATCCATCAATTTGACTGCATATCTATCTAGTGGCAAGTTGTCATTTCCACTGGAGATATTTAGTTGCCAATTGCCATGTCGATTGTGATTTTCTTTTTGTTGCATTATCTCAGGTTCAAACTATTTACCACAACTCAAAACACCATATTAATTTCTTAGAAATATTACCCATTTATCAAATGTGGCTTAACTCAATTATGCAATAGGTCCGTGTAGGTTAGGGTTTCACCGTGAAAATGAAATGATGGAGGGGAATGATTTTCTCACGCAACCATCTTTGAAGCTTCCAATAAGGCCGCGATCTTAAACGATGTCAAATAAATGAGAAAATTTGAAATGTTATATTACTTCTAAAGGTATGTGTGGATCACAATAGTAAGAAAGTTATGCAATCCAGTCCATAGAGACTAAACAACTCGAGATATAACTAGAAACTAGAGTCGGGTTGACGGTTGGGAGATAAGTATATAGTCGACCAAATAGAGAGGTGAACATTCACTCTGAGACTTTTGTACTCACGTCGCTTGGTCGACCTTTCCTAGGTTGATCATCCTCTAGGACCCAAACATGAAGCCTAATACCAACCCATTTGGCAACATATGAGGAGAGACCCACTCACAAATATGAAACAACTTTAATATATTAATTTCTTTGATGTACTAAATAAGGTCTAACTTTAACATCAAAATGGCTTTACTAGCACACCACCAGGACGAATCAACAAAGCCACCATCTTCGACCTTCTTCAAGTTCAAGGTCCTCACTCCTCCTCATATTCTAAATGTGAACATTGGTGCCCACGACCACGGGTCAAAGGTTGTGAGTTGATCGTTTGGGCTAATGATGTTCAACTTTGGCGTAAAACCCCTTCTACCCTTGAGCATGAAAATAGAGAATCGATAGAAAGCTTGATCTTTTGAACATTAAAGGAAGAGTGATGAGTTGGGTTAACCATGCCATATGTTACTATCTGCTTACGACTTACAAGCTTTGTGCTTGAAAAAATTGTTTATTGTGCATGGTCAAGTGACTCAGGGGATGGGGTGCTTGCGCCTTACAAGACTAGCATTTGAAGGATTATGTACTATGCGAGGTCAACCAGCTAATCGTTGAAGTACTTGATAACACAATTTGTCCGAGCATATGGATGGAGCACTTTCATTTTATAGGCTCGACACTTGAAAGACCGCTCACTGTGACAAACTAGCTGGTCGAGGGCCAAAGAATTCAAGATATGGATACATCGAACCGTTGTGGGTTTGTACCAAACGAATTTGGTTTGATGCACCGATTCAGTATTTTGATATTTTTGAACTGAACCAAATCAAATCTAGTTTTCCAAAAAAATAACTATACTTTTTGAATTGAATATTAAAATATTTTTGGAAAAACCAAAACTGAACTGAACGGAACCACTAACCAAACCGTAGCAAACTGAACCAAACCATGACATGTATGAGGAGAAACTGAACTGAACTGAACCGAACCAAACTAAACTGAATTGGTTTGGTTTAGTTTGTGCAGTGCCCATCAAGTTTGGTTTTTGTTTATTTTGAACAGCAACCATACCCACTAAAAAGATAAAAAATTGTTGGAAAAAACGGAACTTGATAGGAACCAACAATCTAATTCCAACCGCGGTAATTAGAAGTTTGAGTGACTGAGTCAGATTATTGGAGCAGAGCAGTTCACCGGAATGGGGAAAGAGCCGCAGAGAGTGCTTGAGTTCTACAGTGGAATCGGCGGAATGGTACGCACCCAAAACCCTTAATCGTTTATGCAATTGCAATTTTCAAGCAATTCCTTTTTATTCACTTCAAAATTCACACTCTGTGTTTTGTTCTGGAAGAGGTACTCGCTGATGAGGGCCCAAGTGAACGCGCAAGTGGTTGAAGCATTTGAAATTAATAACATTGCAAATGATGTTTACCAACATAACTTTGCTCATCGTCCTTATCAGGTTTCCCCCTTTTTTTTCAAGAATTGAAATTGTTAATCTGGAGTTAGCTTGTTTTTTGTTTGCCTATTACTTTCTTTTGCTTAATGAGTTATGAATTGTGTTCTGAAAGGTCTGAATTGTAATTAGTTGAATATTTTTTTTGGCTTATTTGATTAAATTTACAAACTGTAGTTCTTCAGTCATTTTGTATAAATTGATTGATTCTGTAAAAAGAAATTGAATCCCTTCTAACCTGTTTTGGAAGTTTATATCTGGCTTTCTCTATTTGAAATAAATGGGCTTTGCTAATGTACTTGATATTGATGAAAGTAAGATGATCTTATAAAGCTCCTGTCTTGGTAGTGCTAAATGGGCTAATTGTTTATAGCCTTAACCTGTATTTACAATAAACTTATTATACAATTTCAACTGATGATGTTCTGGCCACCCAGCAGCAACTTGAAATTCATAACCAACCTAAAATAGTTTTTCTAAAACAAACATTTTTATCGTTTCATCTTGATGTCTGTTAACAATGGTTTGGATTTAATTTATATACACTGTCGCTATACAAGATTTTTTACAATATTGGCCAATCACGAAACGCCATGTCATAAAAAAGTTTGAAAAGTCACCCATATCATGGTTTTTTATTGGTTGATAGTGAGCGACAATGTGCACCGATTAAACCTTGATGGTTTTGGAGTTTGGCGTTGCCATTATTGGCAAACTACATGAATTTATGAAATGCTCATGCTGATTCCACTGATTGTGATTTATTTGTGTTGGTTGACTTAGGGAAATATTCAATCCCTGACTGCTTCTGATCTGGACAAATATGGTGCTGACGCCTGGCTTCTTTCTCCTCCCTGCCAACCTTACACGCGACAAGGTGAATATTTCTTCTTCTCATCTTATGATTACTTATTTGTTTAGTTCTGTAGCAAAATGTCACTCAATTATCTCGTGTTAGGTCTCCAGAAGGACACTGGTGATGCTCGAGCATTTTCTTTTCTTCAGATTCTTGAGCTCATCCCATTCTTATTGCAGCCTCCGAATATGTTGTTCGTGGAGAATGTTGTTGGATTTGAGGTTTGTCTTGTTCAGTTCAATCTTGTTGGCTAAGACCCTAAACATATTTCATTACTGATTCTTCTATTCATTTTTTTTGTCCTCCCTGGTTACAGACATCTGATACGCATGCAAAATTGATTGAAATATTGGAGAAAACAAATTTTATCACACAGGAGTTCATTCTGAGCCCTTTGCAGTTTGGAATCCCATATTCCAGACCTCGTTATTTTTGTCTGGTAGGTATTCTTCAGCCTTGGGATATTCTTTTCTTCTGAAAATGAAAATGAGTGGTTCACAAGGTTTGGGATGTATTTTATAGCATAGAATCAGTTGGTGTCTAGCAATATGTTCATATAATTGTATTTCCGCTTTTGTTGTTGTTGCCAGTTGGTGCTTTAATTGCACTTTAGTCTCACAGCAAAAGTTGTTAATAACTCGATTTGCTATTCATGTTGACTGTGGGTTATATCACATTTTGACTTATGGTGAAGGAAAAAGTAGGTTTAGTAATTCTAATATCTTCAACTAGGATTCTTGCTAGTATAAGTTGTAAACCTTTAGCTAATAAGTTTTTGTGATTATTGACTTGTACGTGTATAATTTTTTCAGGCTAAGAGGAAACCTTCATCTTTTGTAAATGAATGTTTAAACAGCCAGCTGATTCAATCTCCAAGACCATTATTTGAGCATTTTAATACAGTGGCTAATGAAGATGATTTATCACTAGAAGACAGGCATGAATTGTTGCAGTCATGCCAACCTATTGAGAAATTTCTTGAATTAAAGAACCCTATGAATGATATAGATGTTGACGCTGCAGCTTCAACAACTGGTTTATCTATTGAAACTTCTGGAACTTTGGGAAAAGATAATGATCATGAATGTCACTCTTTAGAACAGTTTTATGTTCACCCAAGCTTGTTAGAGCGGTGGGGAAGTGCTATGGGTATCCTTGCTCGGTAATTGATTTAAGGCATATTTAAACCACCAAGTTATAGTCTAGTCACTATGTATTCCCCAAAAAAAAATAGTGCATTAATAATACTCTTTCTCGACTCCCATTTCCTTAAATGAGCTTAGATATTGTCTATCCTGATTCAATGCGCTGCTGCTGTTTTACGAAAAGTTATTACAGATACGTGAAAGGAACCGGCTCCCTCTTGGCAACTGTTCAGGTATGAATTCTTAGTTTAGGTCTTTCATGACCATATAGTTTAATGTATTCACATATGCACAACATTACAATTCATTTATTCTCTTTGAAGCACCCAGATGCTATTCTGTGCTTTTTAATCATCCTTGACGTGTTATGTTTGGTAGCTTTCTTATGACTTTGAAGGGATAAAATTCATGATACAAACTTTGGAATGACTACGTCATTGGGTATTAGTTTCTTTGACATAAAATATACAGTTTTCAATATCAATTTAGATATAATACTACTATGATGCTACAGCTGAAGATGTTTCTTCTCGTTCACTTTTTTAAATCATCATTTAGTTTCAGTTTTTCTTTTCTTTTTATGAAGAAAAGTATATCCGAGTTAATAATAAGATTAGATTCTCTCAAAAGTAATCTTGGAACAAGTGAGGAAATAAACTTGGCGAACCCAACATTTTATGTTCCTCTTTTTTTTTTGGTGGGGGGGTGTTTCAGTTCGTTTTATTCAGAATTAAAATTTAAATAAGTGAACAGCTATTCATGTATTTTTTTCAAAAGACTCTTGAACAAAATTCTGTAGTGATTCTCTAAGCTATGAAAGTATGAAATTCTCTCCTCCATAACTCAACCTGAAAGTGCAGCCAATGAAGAGGGATAAAACAACACTGAAGGAGCAGTGCCTTAGATACTTTACTCCGAGAGAGGTGAGTGGATTTTCTTTATTCTCTGGAAAATCATGCATTCATGGAAGTCTGTGTCTATGTATGCATGAACAACTATCCTTTCTTGATTTCAAGCAGTATTATTAATATTGAAGGTATTTGTCTTCCTAAAACTAGGTTGCAAACCTACATTCTTTTCCTGAAGATTTTGAGTTTCCAGAGCACATCAGTCTCAAGCAACGGTACGGCATTGTATTGGTTTAAACAATACTTTTGCTTTCTTATCTAGAAACACCTTATTTTCGTTGTTAGAGGTTGTTTAGTTGTCGTAATTTCAGAATTCCTTGCTTTGCATGACTAATAAGCAAGATTGCTGAGTCATATTGACATTCTTATATATATCTTGCATTCTTTTTTATTTTTTATTTTTTAATATTAGTAGTTTTCTTTCTTATACAGGTATGCATTGCTAGGGAACAGTTTAAGCATAGCAGTTGTTGCTCCCTTACTTCAGTATCTTTTTTCCTGAATATCAGTGATTTTTTCACTCACGAGATTGACAACATCCATTCAACAGAAGCAGATATTTTCTATCTGTGCCTAGCACTCATAATTTTGCAACGATAATGAGATCATGTAACACAATGCTGTGTTGTTTCAACCATGATGATTAAAGCTTCACATGAGTTGGAATTTTTCCGCAGCAGAATTCAAATGTAATTTTAAGTCTGTAAGAGAGCGAAAATGTTATTGTCAAGCATCTTGCAGAGTAAAGGATAGGGTGGTGTATTGAATTTGAATATATACATATTTGAGACATTTGTAATCCGATTATTGTATTGTATTAATGAGAGCACTGTCGCACTGATGATTTGTAATGCATAATTTATAGTTAAAGAGAAATTAATTACTGATAGAACTGCTTAGGTACTGATTTGTAATGCATAATTTAGCTTCAAGGCATTTCCCTGAACAAATTCTCTATCTACCTCCCAACTGGGCTAGTTTTGTCGTACCCATGAGCACGGGTGGAAAGAGAAAAAGACATGTGACTGCAGTCGACCATCCAATTTTAACTCATTCTTGGTTTTTAATTTTAACTCATTTTGAGGTGACAAACGGTAAAAAAAATGACGGGCGTGAATTGTGATGACAACAATACTGGGTTACTTGATAGTTTTTTTTTTTTTTAGATAAATGGGTTACTTGATAGTTTGAGAGTTCGAAGAAGCATATATATAGGCATTTCCTTCCCGCCAAACAATCTCCGGGGAAAGAAGCATGGATATTGAGAAGGAGACAAATACGATGGCTAGTTATCTCGTCACCCACCATCGCGACCAGCTTCGTTCCATTACTTCTTCTCTCCATTCCAACCTTCATTTTCCTCTTTACGTCGAGTGAGTACGCTTCACTTCTACTCTTTCATTTCAATTTCAATTTCAATATCAAACCCTAACTTTCCCTTCTTTTTTCTTTCTATTCTTTAGCTTCGCTGAGTTTATGGAATATGATCCTGGCGTTGCTGCTCACCTCTTTTCCCAACCCCTCACCTACCTCCGACTATTCGATGATGCTGCTCTTTGGACTCATGTATTTCCCTCTCTCCCTTCCATTCCATTTTCTCTTTTACTTTTTTATTCTTTTTTTTTCCTTCTAAAAATTAGATATAAAGTTAGTTACATTGTTAAGAAGTTTCAGTTCAGTTTTCTCAATATACTAAAATACAAAATTTGACTCCAACTAAGACGAAGCTTGACTTGGATTTCCTTTCTTTTTTGGTGATGGTAGAAAATAGTTTTGAAGGAAATGGCGAATGAAAAGAACAATGTGGTTGAGAAAAAGTTCGTTCACGTTAGAATTAACGTTAGCGGCTCTCCCCTTGAATGCCCTGGTTTGCTTTTTCCTATGCCTAATACTTGTTTGTCACAATTCCTCATTCAGGATCCTGATTTTAAGTGCTGACTGATCATGTGCCGATTTTTGGTTTTTTGCTTCATGTAATTGAATTAGAGACTTTTCCGAGCATAGGACGTGTTCGTGTCCAGCACCGTGGAATTCTTCTCACTCTCAAAGGGATAGTAATCAGGTCTGGTGCTGTAAAGATGCATGAAGGAGAGAGGATGTATAAGTGCCACACATGCAAAAACAGGTGCGCTCGTCCTCCTTTCCCTTTTTTTCTTCCTCCCTTAGTAATTTGTACTGAAAGGATAGCATCTATTAATTTCCCTTGGTGATGGTTTAGCGTAAGGATACTATTGGCATTTGGCATGTTGCAGATATTAGCCATACAGACTATAATGTAGTACAGGTTTTTCGACGTATCAGCTTACAAAACAGCATTACGAGCTACAGTTTCTTGTTTTGCTACTACTGACTTCTGAGCCACATATTCCTTTGTGCTTGCATTTGCTTTCTCTGTCCCTCCTATTATTACAGATGAATAATTGAAATCTTTCCATCTTGGTCTGCCTCTGGTGAACCATGGATGTGAGAACCATTCTGATCACTATTAAGGGCCACATATTTATGTAATACTAACAATAAAAAGAAGAAAGATAAGTCAAACACTTACGCTAGACAGTAACGGATCCAAAAAATTTAAGTAGCAGGGACAATATTCACATAATCCTCCTATAACAATATATAAGCAAAATAAACTAACTACACACTTATTAAGTATTTTTTCATGTTAATCTCATTTAAAAGTTCAACTTTATTAACAAAATCACCCCTCATCTCATTTGATTGCATAAAAATGTCTCCAAATTTTTTATGTCCAACAATTAATATTCAACATGAAGTAAGGGGCATTTTTGGTATACTTCGTTACAACTGTTACATATATTTTGTTACAACTTAGGTGAGTCAAATTTTGCTTATATTTTGTTACAGAGGAGAGTACGTCACAATTGTTCTCTGCAATTTGGTACTACATGCTTTAATTAAATGCTCAGAGTTACATTTTTTGTGTGTAAATCTAATTCACTTGTGTACATTTACTACTTGGTAAATATATCCGTTCAATGCCCGTGAACCTCATGATACATTTGTTGATTACCTGTTAACAAAGCATTTGTGCAGCTTCCCAGTTTATCCTGAGGTGGAAGCTCGAAACTCCATATCATTACCTTCATCTTGCCCAATTCAGGTATCCTCTGCATCATGAGTTTGAAGTCCCATGTTTTTCAATTCAGTTATCCTTGCTTATCAAAAAAACAAAACCATGATTGCAATTATATGTTAAAATTTAAAAGGTTATATTAGGTAAGTGTCACATTTAGAATTTGCTTGTGCACACTATGTGAAGTTTCTTGCTATAATGAGTTGGGGGAATTTGTAGTTCAGTCTGTTTAGTCCATTTCTTGCTATTGTTGGATTTGTAGTGCAATCTATTTAATCTACAAATTTGCTTAGGAAGCTTAAAATTTGATTTTAGGACTTTTATCTTTGCAGGGTTTGTCTTCTCATTTTTCTTTAGATCTGATAGTACTATATTAGTGTACTTTAAATGCAGACAGTCGTCTTACATTTGAAGGTGTTTGTTTGCTTTTCTTAATGACAGAAGTCTAAGCCCTGTGGTGGCACAAAATTCCAGTATGTAGAGAATACTATAGTATGCCATGATTATCAGGAGATAAAAATCCAAGAAAGTACACAGGTGCTAGGTGTCGGGGCGATTCCCCGTTCAATTCTTGTCATCTTGCAGGATGACCTTGTTGATGTTGTTAAAGCTGGAGGTATTTTCACCTCAAGTTTTTTTTTCTTATTCTTGAAACCATTTTATGACATACACATGATAATTGACATTTTAACATGTGGCCTAGTCTAAGTTCATTAGTAGTGAAAAACAATAGCAAGTTTCTAGTAACATGTGCCCTGGTCATGAAGGACTTCAGTTCTTTTTTACTTGCAGATGATGTGATCGTAACTGGCCTTTTAACAGCAAGATGGTCTCCAGAGTTGAAGGATGTGCGCTGTGACCTTGATCCTGTACTAATAGCCAACAATGTAAGGTGAAAAAGAATTTCTCTCTACGCTTGCCTTTAAAATAATTATAAGAAAATAAAGCTTTCTGGTATCTGGTATTTGATATTTGCTATTTTGATGCTTATTATGGAAAAGTTTGTCAAGTGTATTGGAGTAGATTTTTACTCAATCTATTGTACCTGTCTCAGTATACTTACTGTAACTCCAATAAAGTGAAAAAATATATATATATATATATGTGTGTGTGTGTGTGTGTGTGTGTGTGTGTGTGTTCTAAATTTTTATGGAAAATTTTGTCAAGTGTATTGGAGTATACTTTTACTCAATCTATTGTACCTGTCTCAGTATACTTACTGTAACTCCAATAAAGTGAAAATAGATATTCCAACTTTTTTTTTTGTAATGGTCATTCTCATCATTCTCGTTTTGGGTTACTCTATTGTTAGTTCTAAGAATCTTGTGTAGCTTTGACATGCCTGCTAGTGCGTCCTCACTCTCCTTTAAATTTCCTTATATCCCTTCTCCAACCAAATCCCCTTCTTTTCCCCGGCCATGTGTCCATTCTGTTATGCTCAGAGTCCATTTGTGAAGTCATATCCCCTAGTAAACATTCCTTCATGATTTATTCATTGCTCCTCTGGACTGATTCTTTACACCTTCCCTCATTTCTCCTAATCTAAACTTAGTAACAGCTGATCTATCAGAGACTAAGTCATACATGTTATATGGTTTAATATTTTCAAATGAAGCACAGATTGAGTGATTTTTTTAATTGTAGTCATTTGTTATTTACTGTGATTTAATGGAAGGAAAGTGAAAACTGATATAATTTATTCTTTATCATATTTTCTTATTGTTGTCAGGAGAATCAATGAACTGAAGTCAGATGTTGATATTTCTGATGAAATTGTTATGAAATTCAAGCAGTTTTGGATTCACTTCAAAGACGCACCTTTAAAAGGTTATATTCGGAGTTCTGGCAACACATCCTTGGTATCCTTGTATCATTCAAATTCATATTTTTGATCCTTTTGTGAATGTCTCTCCCAATATTTATTATTTTATGTATTTTTCTTAAAATACTGGACTGCGCAACAGAGTACAATCCATCATCTAAAATGTCTGGTCAATTCTGTCCGCACACACCACAGACCAATTTGGTTAATGACTAAAAAAGTTTTCCGGAAGGTATTGATTTATGATTATGTAATGTGAGATGAAAACTTAAAAGCTTTTTTCTAATCCAGGGAGGAATGCTATTCTACGAGGAATTTGCCCACAGATATTTGGTCTTTTCACGGTCAAGCTGGCTGGTAAACAATTCACCCTAGGTTACTGCTATTTATATATTCACCTTGAAATTCATTGCATTTTAATGTTAGATACTTGCCATTTGGACGCTTTAATCACATACTTACTGTTCAAGGATATGCTTTGGCATATATCAACTTGTTGTATTTATGAGTATATGGAATCAATGTTTGACACTTGAAAAAGATGAAGGAATATACAACTTTTTTACCATGAAACAGTGGCATTAATGTACAGCACGGGGTCCATTGGTGTATAACTATTTTGAAATATAAAGCATCTAAATGAAAATACATTTGTGTATACAGCACGGGGTTTCCTGTCTGGTAAAAGGCTTGGCCCATCTATTTGTTGAGTTACGACAATGCAGGTTTTGGGGGCCAGCGATACGGTACAAGGGTGATATTGTAAATTATCCCTATTTGATCATAGTAAGTAAACGGACGCTCAACTCTCGGTGACGTAGGCACAGTTGTCAATCCTCGTTCACATTGAGTGCCATCTTTTGAAACCAAACAGGCCTAAAGTTTTTGGGAGTACAGGTGCAGTGGGTAGCGTTCACATTGAGTGTCATCTTTTTGGCTTGTGTCTTGGGCTAAAAGTTTCCTTTGTTTGTAGAATAAATCATTATTTGCAGTGGGGCTATCACATTTCATTTTATAGAATAAATCAATCTCCATCTACTGGATACGAATTGTTCTTGTCGAACATGGGAGCATTTTTCTTCCCAAACCTAGCATCATTCTTTTCCTTTGGTAAATTGGGATATTGGTAGTTTTTTTTTTTTTTTAACTGAAATTTCCCTTTTCTTTAAATCATTATCATGTCTATGTAAACATGTAATCTCCTTTGTTTTTCTGATCAGTTGCATTGACACTTATCGGAGGTGTGCAACATGTCGATGCTTCTGGAACAAGGGTAAGAGGGGAGTCCCACCTACTCTTAGTTGGTGATCCTGGTATGCAATCAATTTGTATTACTATTTCTACTACTACCACTATTAATACTACTATTTTTACTTCTTAAAAGTTTTTAACCTGGATTGTCATCTAATGCTTGATGATTACTACACTACATCCTGTCCACGCCTTCAAGTGGCATAAAGTAGACCAAAAAAGAGGTGGCTTCCACCATTCTAGTGATGTCATGTTGCAAAAATGTTAAGGCTATAGCATATATGCCACCTAATTGCTTAAGTTCTTTTGTGGTACTCAAGTTATGCAGCTACTCATTAAGTAATATTAATTTAACAAAAAATAATTTATGCATGCTCCTTTCATGGTAGAATTGGCACCAACATGTTTCTCTATTAGGATTTATGTTATTAAGTTTCTGTGTGCTGTTAAATGAAATTGCCACAACAATTGAATGATGCTTCTTCACCTTACGACTTGACTGTGTTTGCTATATCTATATCTATCAAATGTAGTTTTCTTAAGATCTATTTGATTTGAAATTTATGTTGACTGTCCTAAATTTCTCACTTATTGTCTCTGTCTATTTGTTATAGGCACTGGAAAATCTCAGTTTCTGAAATTTGCAGCAAAATTGAGCAACCGATCTGTTATTACGACTGGGTTGGGAAGCACAAGCGCAGGATTGACTGTTACTGCCGTGAAGGATGGGGGTAATTTCGATACAGCTTTATTTTACACAGCAACAGTTCCTTTTTCCATATTATACCTTTGTAGCAGTATATATTCAGCATTCTATTTGTTACAGATTCACATATTATCTGTTTCTGTTCGAATTCACCTCACTATTAAAGCTAGTTTGTAGAAATGCAAGTGTTGGACTCATATTGGGTCTGTTATAGGTAGTCTTACCTCACATTTCATTCCACGACATAAACCTACACCCTCTTCAATTTAGCCATACATAACCAAATTATATATTCAAATACAAATCTCAGCATGCATGAATCTGCACCTTGTTGGTTATACTAAATGCAAGGCCAATTTATGGAATCTTTAGGTGAGTGGATGTTGGAAGCTGGGGCCCTTGTCTTGGCAGATGGTGGATTGTGTTGCATAGATGAATTTGATAGGTAAGCTTGAGTATAATTGCTTTGTTTTTTTTTCCTAGAGGTTTGGTCCTTGACCACAATGTTGTATGTGGCCAACAATTACCTCAATTGCATAGCTAGAAAACAAAACAAAACGAAAAAGATATTCATGGTTGGAGGTTTAGATTGATTATTCATACATGAAATATTGTGTTGGTAAGAATTATGAAACATTTTCTTTTCGTTTTTGTGCATTCTATTTTAAGATTGGATGTTTGTGTCTTTGCAAAGAGATGGTTTGATTGCAGAAGTAGTGCCTTATCCTATCAACATTCTCCTCTTTATCGTTTATAAGTGACGCAACAAAGCTCATTGTCTGTTATTTGTATTTAGTGTAACCAACTTTGTTGTAAGGAGAATTGGAGAGCTGAGCTTGAAATGCTTACTGCACCAAGTTCTTTTCTATTCGGAACTTGGGTTGGAAGACCTCGACGAGATTTACATTTAATTGATTCTAATTTTTAACTGCCTCGGAACTTCCATACACTTTAATTAGTTGAGGCAGTTTTCTTTACATACTCTTGAAAGTACGAAATTCTGGTAGAACTATTCATGATTCTTTAGCATGCGAGCACTGGGTATGAAACTAAGTTATTTTGGCAGTATGAGGGAACACGATAGATCAACAATACATGAAGCCATGGAGCAGCAGACAATAAGTGTTGCCAAGGTATGATGTTTTAAATAAAACTAAACAAAATATGAAAGAACCTTCATCTTTGTCCAAAATATAAGTAAACTTGTTTACATGTTTATGGTAAAAAGGCTCAGCTACTGATTAACTCTATTCCTTTATCCAGGCTGGTCTTGTAACAACCCTCAGCACCAGAACAACAGTATTTGGCGCCACGAACCCTAAGGGACATTATGATCCCGACCAACGTATCACTCTAGTCAATATATTTCAATTTATTATTAATGTCAAATTACAGTCCTGGTTATTTTTTGTGTCTATTTTGAAGTGCATCATGTTCTTTCATCTTGCTGTTTGGTTAGGAATTTCTGAACCATCCTTATATAAAGGCCAAATTACTTCTGCGATTCCTTAAGTTATTTTAAAATATATTAGGGAATGGTGGTTGTCTTGCGAGAAGGGTAACTTACTGGTTAACTCTAAAGTGGGTTCTCACACTGGTTAATGGTGGGTTGAAACTTGAAAGGAAGAGAGTTTAGCAGTCAATGCTAAGGAGGATGGGGAAGATGGTGTAGGGTGCAAAGGGGTTTTCTCTCCATTTCTCAGTTTTTTGCCTCATTTTTTGTTACCTTTCTGTTGGTCTCTCCTCCCTGTTTGTGATGCCTCTCCTCTCTTTTATCTTCAACAAATACGGTGTGATGCAGAGATCTGAGGGGAGCAGGAAGCTCTTTTTGCGAAAACTGCTCTTGAAAGTATGGAAGCAAAGCTGCAAGGCTTGGAAAAAAGTGAGAAATGTCAACAATTGGTATCGCAAGTGTAAAATAAAGGGGTGAAGACAAATATTGAGAAGCAGAAAAGCCAATTGGGGATGAAGACAAGGTGATTCCATGTGTTTATTTTTCTTGAAAACCCTAATTTAATTATGGGTTTATTATTTTTGAAAACCCTAATTCAATTTTATTTATAATTAAAAATTAAATTAAATAGAAAATATGACTCGCTACAAAGCCATGTTGGACTTCCCACATCAACACCGTAATGGTCACATAAACGTTTTTTGACTGGTCTTAGCAAAAACTCAAAAAGGTCGACCTTGGTGACAATTTAAAACTAAAAGAACTGTATTGAGAAAAAAGATGAAAAATTAATCCGGTATTTTAAATAACTTAAGGGACCGTGAGTGCAACTTTGCCTTGTATAAATTATGCTGGTTGCTACTTGCTACTTGCTACTAAATGTCTGAAGTATTTTACCATTGCTTCAATTCATTTTTTTGTTGGACTTAACACAAGGTAGCTCTGTCTGTCAATACAACACTGTCCGGTCCTTTGTTAAGCAGGTTTGATATAGTCCTGGTGCTCTTAGATACAAAGAATCCTGAATGGGATGCAGTAGTTTCATCTCATATTCTTTCTGAGGTAGCCTG